>CM054139.1:7602043-7604543 GCA_028751875.1 Rapana venosa | reverse complement strand
AATAAAAGCCAAAACACCACCGAGACAAAAAAAAACCCCATCCGAACCAAAGCTCAATCCTTTAAGCAGTCGGAAACATGTGAAAGGACACGGGTAGAGGAAACACAGAAGGCAAGGGCTTATAGTTACGACCACAGTTCCCACACGGCTCTATAAGCAAAGACGCTCGCATCTCCACCACAGCTTGGTGTCAATCATCAGCGCATCACGATTGCAACATAACACACGGACAGCTTTCCTTACAAAAACGGTGCCGCTGCTTTTGTGGCGACTCTCTCTCTCTCTCTCTCTCTCTCTCTCTCTCTCTCTTCTCCTCTCTCTTCCCCCCTCTCTCTCTCCCTCTCTCCCCCTCCCCCAAACACCGCTTCCAAAACAAGGAGACCCCAAATGTACACCAAAGTTGTGTCAAACACCACATCAACAATGCAATTCATATGCCAGTAGTTCACTAAAATTCGAGAAAGGCTTTGACAAAAATGAAGAC
Organism: Rapana venosa; assembly: GCA_028751875.1. NCBI lineage: Eukaryota > Metazoa > Mollusca > Gastropoda > Neogastropoda > Muricidae > Rapana > Rapana venosa. The sequence continues at coordinate 7,604,059 of CM054139.1, read as the reverse complement.
AAATCACAGGGTTCAGGCACGAAAGACATGCATTGATTTTTAATAATGAAAAAACCACACACACAACGATAACAACTATTTTCATCCATGGAAAGACTTCCACTACAAGTTACTGGTAGAAAGGGACTGAAAATGAATGAGCAGAAACGAGAAAGAAAGTAGAGAGAAATAGAAGGCAGAAACAGAATATATCATTCTTTGTCTCTTGGTCAGGTCTCAAAGTTTACCATTGGTAGAATGTTGTTGGAGTATGTAAGCGTTAAACGTTTATTCCCGATGTCATAGTGGGGTCACTGCTTTTCCTCTTCGGAGATGAAGGGTAAGCACAACATACGTGAACAAGCTTTTATTTTATCAACCATTATATCTATCTATCTTATCTAGACCAGCTATCTATGCCAAACACACACACACACACACACACATATATATATATATATATATATATATATATATATATATATATATATATATATATATATATATATATATATATATATATTATATAATATTGCCTAAGGCGAAGTATGCAATAATATGGTTTAATTCAGCTGATAAGGACATCTTAGGTCAGTGTTTCATTTCCCAAACATCTACTTAACTCCGTGTGGCGCCCCCAAACCATCCAGTTGAAGGACTGTGACATTCCTGTTTCTGAAGCTGTTCATAATCACGGTGTTATCCCTGAAACAAGGTCTATCTTTTTGAGAACCAGATTTCTTTTTGTCTGTCAAACCTGAACCTCTCAACTACGCAGAATCCGTTCAATTCGTCATTTTCTTTCACAGGATTAAAAGAAAAGAGAAGCAAACAACAACAACAACAACAACAACAACAATCCTGTGCTTTAACGATTTGATTCCTGCAGTTCCATTGTGGAAGTGTGTTCACTGGGTGGCGCTGCTCTTGTGGCAACGCGCTCTTCCCGAGGAGACCAGCCCGAATTTCACGCAGGAAATCTGCTGTGACTTAAAGTGGTATGAAAAATGAGAAAAAGTATGTTATCTGAACTGCAGAAGACACAAAACCACGCTGCCTGACTCGCTTACCGTTCTTCCCAATGTAACTACATCACTCCTGTACATTGCTTTCACTCTCAGCCCATCTTGGTTTATTTCATTTTTAAAAATTACTTTGTTAGTGAGTGTGTGTGTGTGTGTGTGTGTGTGTGTGTGTGTGACACATAGTCACTATCATACAATAAATATTAAAGGTAAATAAAGGAGTCCATAACCATAAGGTCTGGATCGAGAGTGTCAGAGACCTCACTTCTAGGGTCACATTTGGGCGATTCCTCTCCCTCTTGTTTACATTTATAAAAAGTACATTTACAGTGGGTCACTGGGGGACTGTACTGAAGCCATGGCGCGAAAGGTCCCCCTGGTCACGTGAGTGCTTACTTGGCTGGGGGAAAGCGAGTGCTCCGACCACTGAGCTATCCCGTCCCCTACAATAAATATACTTTTAAAAAATATACATCTGGTGTGCTAAACGCCTAGGGATAAAGAGTTGTAAACATTCTTTAGTGTTCATTGTGGCTATTTATTTTGTGTGGCATTTAAAATTTTTTTTTTCCAGTCGACATTCTGATCCTTGGCCTTAACTCCTGTCAGTTGCTTCCCTTGATCTGGGATCGCTAGTGATCCATGGATATTGTTGTTTCAGAAATAGGGTCCACAACTATTGGCCAAAGTACCACATTTTGAAATATTGCATTTTCTGTAGACAGATTGTAAATGTACTCTGGTCCACGACTGCTTCTTTGACAAACATGTTGGTACTGCTGCCTGGTTACTACCAACACCGTGAATAACCCAACAACAGCTCAAGTCTTGGTCATGGTCTCAATCTGAGACTACCACTGTATGCTACTTTCTGCATAGTGAACCCCTTATGACAGACAGGTATTTAAAAAAAAGCTTATCTTAATGAAGACTACATCCCTTTGTTTGAAGCAGGCGCAGTAACTTTTCAAACTTGAATTTGTCTGCAGGCTTGTCAGTGAAAAATCTCCTC
>CM054139.1:7594543-7597043 GCA_028751875.1 Rapana venosa | reverse complement strand
AGAAACTACTGTTCAGCATTCATGTGGAAAACACAACCAAAGACAAATTCGGAAGTAAAACGGTGCAAAATCGAATACAATGATTATGTTGTGTAAGAGGGATGGGGGGTTAGTTAAAAAACAACCACCCACAACAATAATGAGAAAGGTAAACGCTTACTCCTACCACAGACTACGACAACAATCTCTTTCTATGCAGCTGTCAACTACTCCATGCTACCCCTTACCATCAGAATGACATTTCTGTTTCAAGCTGGTCCCTGATCACCACCACCTATCCCATAGGCTGGTTGACCGTTGGGGCACCACTAAACATTTTGCGACCAGCTTCCTCCACTCCTCGCGGTTCCCAAGTTTCCGTGGTATGTCGTTCCACTCAAGGCCAGTCCTCTCTCTGATGTTGTTTTATCATCGTTTTCTTTGTCTGCCTCTTCTTCGTCTCCCTCCTTGTACTAATGAAGTTGCAATGTTTTTGACGTCGGTAAAGTTCCTCCTCACCACACGTAGGTCACCGTAAAGGTCAAGGAGTCCCATAACCTATGCGGTCGATCAGGAGCGAGGCATCAGAGACCTCACTTCTCTAAGGGCCAGCATATTGAGGGCGGCGCCCATCTCCTCTCTCTCGCTGCTTTACCTTCCCTGACCCTACAGAAGGCAGGTACTCATTCACAGCTGGCGAACTGGGGGACTGTACTGAAGCCAAGACGCGCTAACGGTCATTCATCCACTTGGTAACCACGCTCGATGCTGCTTAACCTTAGCTTTTGGGGGAAGCGAGAGCTCTGACCACTGAGCTATCCAGCCCCCTAGGCCACCTTAGCGAGGCTAATGTGTCCATCCGTGTTCTTGAGCAAACATGCCTCCGTACTCTGATTTGTTTCAGTACGTTTTTATGGTGATCGCAAAACACTTTGCTGCTGCTGCTGCTGCTGCTGTAGTTGGTGTTGTTGAGCATCCCCCAGCTTCAGTCCTCTGGCGGTCACCCAACATTTGCGCTCTGCCTCACACACCACACCTGGGAATCATTGTGAGATACATAAATACAACCTGGACGAGAGGCTTGCCTGCATGGCTGTTTTCAACCCCATCACCACACAAGCAGCCAAACTCTGACTTTAGAGGGTGTGTCAATACTTTAGAATCAATTACAGTCGAAAACAGCGGCACGATTTTCTCCCAAAAAACTAATGTTCAAACAAAGTGCGTACATTTCATTTGCAGATGAGAACCAACGTTTTGAGGCCACATTTTCTTTAACACAACATCTTCATTGGTGCCCCCACGGTCCACGGGACAACAGGGTAGGTGAAGGTAAAGGTGAAGGTGAAGGTGAAGGATCGTTTATCTTGAGTGGCCTCCAAACGATCCCACTGTGAGCTTGACCTCCCATTATCAGTGTCAGTAATCAGCGCTAGAGAGGGACATGTCAGAAGCTGCTTTGAGAGTGTTGTTGCTGGACGGCACACATCACACCACATCTTCTTCATCCATTCGCGGAAAGAGCTGTTACCCAAGTCTGCACCCTGAAGTAAGCGTTTACCTACAACACGCACACCATAGGGTGTATGCATGTACACCATGATTCCAGACAACAGCAGTGAGTTGTACCAGGGACGGGGAAAGTCAGGCCATACATCGTACACCAAGATGGGGAGCCAGAAACAGGGAATGTGAACGTGGGGAAAAGTCAAAGTACGTCAATATATTTACACACACATACACACACATGCATGCACGCACGCACACACACACACATTAAGGGGTGGAGCAGCACAAAGCTATCATGTGCAAGTGTACGCTGTGTCAGCCCATGCTGTGTTGTAAAATGCCAGGGAGTGGAGTGCTGAATTGACGAACCCATGACATGACACTACAGAGCAACAGATGGACACAGCAAGAAAGAAGAAAGACTAGTCTGTCTCTGATACTATTTCATACATCGTTTCATCATTTACTTTATTCACGGATATTTCACAACCTGTAAGTCTTAACTCCTATTCATTTTAGTTTGACTGTTTAGTAAACATGGATAATGATAATTTCTATCTAAAGGAAATACAGTTTATTGGATTTAGAGAGCTTGTGGAATAGCCTTGATGGTATTCCTCCCTCCTCCTCCTCCTCCTTCCTCTTCTTCTTTCTTCTCTCCCTTTGTTGCCCCAGTTTTCGGGTGTGTTTCTAGGGTAAGTTGACCATGTGGGGGAAGGGAGGGAAGGACCAGGGAGCTTATCCCTTTCCAGATACAGACTGCATGCTGGGTGTACTTATGCTCCCAGAACTCACTGAACACTGATAGAAATTAAGGGATCTTCTGCACACATAGGGAGGGATCTAAAGCACTGTTAGGCCTGCACTGCAAGTTCTCATCCGTCGTTCACCAGATGCTGCTGCTGCTGCTGCCGAGATTGGAACCCACGATGCTATGGGCCTACAGTGATGAAGACAAACGCTCTATCCACTCTGCTCTGTGCGTGTGCTAGTGCAGGATAATGATGCCAGG
>CM054139.1:7577043-7589543 GCA_028751875.1 Rapana venosa | reverse complement strand
GTTGCTGTTTTTCTGGACCCTGCAAGCCTGTTCTGTAACATTCTGTACAGCGAGTTGAGCCGTTCCTGTACACAGCATGTTTCACAACCGTTGCTGATCCCAGACTGTCAGTACCCCCCCCCCCCCCCCCACACACACACACACACTCTGCTGTCTGCTGAAGGAGTGTGTGGAGGAGGAGGAGGAGCACTGGCTGTGACAGGAAAGCAGAAGGGGGACTGCAGTCAGGGATCAGGACCTGGAGAAGGAGCTCAGTCTCTTGAAGAAGATCTTCCTGAAGGCTTTGCGGAAGCTGGGGTTGAAGATGGTGTAGATGATGGGGTTGAGCAGGCTGTTGAAGTAGCCCAGCCACAGGAAGAGCGAGGTGAGGACGGGGGGCACGTAGTAGGAGAGGGGCAGGAAGGGGTAGAGGAGGGCCAGGATGAAGAAGGGCAGCCAGCACAGCATGAAGGCGCCCGTGATGATGCCCAGCACCCGCGCCGCCTTCCGCTCCCGCCGCATCTCCAGCTTCTCCCGCCGCTGCTTCTCCTTCTCGCGGTTGCGGGCTCGCTTGGTGTTGTTGTTGGCCCGTGACTTGCTGGGCTGCCGCGTGTGCACCGACGTCATGTGCGGCACCTTCAGCTGGTTCCCGTGAGCCGCGCTGAGAGAGGTGGTGGTGGTGGTGGTGGTGGTGGCGGTGGTGATGGCGGCATTGGTGCTGTGAGTGCCGGGTAGGTGCAGGCAGTTGGTGGCGGGGTCATGCTGACAGCCCTGCCCCTGTGCGTCCACCAGCCCTGCTGCCACGTGATTCCCCTGAAGCTGCTGCTGCTGCTGCTGCTGATGCTGATGCTGATGATTGCTGGCCACACAGTTTGACTCCACACTCAACGCATGGACAGGACAGGGATCAGGGACACCGGTGTCAGCCAGAGGAGCCCTGTCCTCCTCCTCGTCATCCAGCTCATCACCCGTCACGTCCTCACCGCCCGTATGAGCGAAGCCATTGACGGCCTCAGTGCCGTCTTCCTCTCTGCCAGTCTCCTCAGCGCTGTGGGGCTGAGCCAGCCTGTGGTGGGCAGCAGAGCAGTCACAGTCCTGCACCCTGACGGGGACAGGGAGCACGCCTTTCTCTGAAGCAGACTCGGCCTCAGCCGCCTGCCTGGAGCTCTGCACGGCGAGGGGGCCAGGGTCAAGGTCACAGCTGACACAGTAGTTCACGTCGGAGGTGCTGAGGTGGTGGAGGAAGGTGGGGGCAGTGCACAGCCGGGCCTGGGCCAGGTGGCTGGAGGACCTGGACCTGCAGGCCGAGGTCAGCTCGTGGCGAACACAGCAGGCGCCGGCCTCCGTGCAGGGCGCCTCTGTCTGGGTGTCAGCAGGCAGCGGCGGCGGCATGGGACTGGCTGAACTCTCCTGACAATGTCCACAGCCCTGCACAGTCACCGCGTCTTGTGTCTGTGTGTCAGCAGCAGCCGGTGATGAGGGGGCCATGGAAGGGAGCGGAGAATGGGCACAGTCTGCACACGTCTGCAGGCACGCTCTGTCAGCCTCCCCCTCATCACACCGCGGGGTCAGCTCTTCAGTCACCACCGCTTGCTCACGAGGTCTCTCAGCGCTGTCTATGTGAAGCGAGACAGGACCGTTGGCCTTGACCTGATAAGGAACACAGCTAGAACCTGTGTTCGCACCGTCTGTTTCTATATGAGGTGAACAAGTCAGAGCCACCGAGCTCAGCTGGTAGTGAGCACAGTGGGGGTCACCGTCCTTGCAGGGCTTGGAGTCTATGTCTACCAGAGGCAAGGCGGGATCCACACAGTTGAGCTGACGCTGCGCGCAGTTGGCGTCAGCCTCTGCACAGGCTCTGTCAGCCTCGGACTGAGCAGCGGCGAGCATAGGCCCCATCACGAAGCAAGGGGAGGCGAGAGGCCCATCCGGGTCTTCTGTAGCTAGGGGGTAGTAGGAGTCGTTCTGCCTGGAGTCGGAGCTCTCCCCGCCGTAGTACGAGTAGTTCTGGTCATAGTCGCCCGTGTTGCTGTCCAGCCCCGTGTCCATGCGCGAGATCTCGTTGTTGATGAGACAGGAAGGGTTGAACATGCTCATGCCGTCCTGGCTGACGTCACTTCCGGAGGAATTGCGCAGCGCGTCCCGTGCCGCCGTTTCCTGCTCCACCTGCACCACGGGCAGGGCCAGGCGCCCTCTCCTCCGCGACTTGCGGGAAGGGTGGGAGAAGCCTTTGCGCCTGATGCGGTACCGGGCCGCTCTGTAGATCTTGAAGTTGAGCACCAGCATCAGGACCAGCGGGCAGTAGAAAGCCCCCACGGTGGAGAAGATGGTGTAGCCGTGGTCCTGGCTGATCATGCACACGCCGCTCAGCTCGGGGTTGTCCGACTCGTGCCTCCAGCCGAAGAGCGGGGGGATGGAGATGGCCACGGACACCAGCCACACCACGGCGATCATCAGCAGGATCTGCCGCGCGCAGCGGCGCCGCACGTAGTCGATCTTGGAGACGGCCCAGAAGCGGTCCATGGCGATGGCCACCAGGTGCAGGATGGAGGCCGTGCAGCACAGCACGTCCACTGACACCCACATGTCGCACAGCGCGCGGCCCAGGTACCAGTGCACCGACACCTGCAACGCGCAGCAGCAGCAACGCCCTTCACTGCAACACCCTGCCCTGCTGCAACACCCTTCCCTGCAACGCCCTTCACTGCCCTGCATCACCCTTCCTTGCCCTGCAACACCCTTCCCTGCAACACCCTTCCCTGCTGCAACGCCCTTCCCTGCATCACACTTTATTGCTGCATCACCCTTCACTGTAACCCCCTTCCCTGCAACACCCTTCACTGCAACACCCTTCCCTGCCCTGCAACACCCTTCCCTGCAACACCCTTCCTTGCAACACCCTTCCCTGCAACACCCTTCCCTGCCCTGCAACACCCTTCACTACAACACCTTTCCCTGCAACACCCTTCCCTGCAACACCCTTCCCTGCTGCAACACCCTTCACTGTAACACCCTTCCCTGCCCTGCAACACCCTTCACTACAACACCCTTCCCTGCAACACCCTTCACTACAACACCCTTCCCTGCAACACCCTTCCCTGCTGCAACACCCTTCACTGTAACACCCTTCCCTGCCCTGCAACACCCTTCCCTGCAACACCCTTCCCTGCATACCCTTCACTGCAACACCCTTCACTACAACACCCTTCACTGCAACACCCTTCACTGCAACACCCTTCCCTGTAACACCCTTCCCTGCCCTGTAACACCCTTCACTGCAACACCCTTCCCTGCTGCAACACCCTTCACTGTAACACCCTTCCCTGCCCTGCAACACCCTTCCCTGCAACACCCTTCCATGCAATACCCTTCACTGCAACACCCTTCACTACAACACCCTTCACTGCAACACCCTTCCCTGCAATACCCTTCACTGCAACACCCTTCCCTGCAATACCCTTCACTGCAACACCCTTCCATGCAACACCCTTTACTGTAACACCCTTCACTGCAACATCCTTCCCTGCTGCAACACCCTTCACTGCAACACCCTTCCCTGTAACACCCTTCCCTGCCCTGCAACACCCTTCACTGTAACACCCTTCACTGTAACACCCTTCACTGCAACACCCTTCCCTGAAACACCCTTCCCTGCCCTGCAACACCCTTCACTGCAACACCCTTCACTGTAACACCCTTCACTGCAACACCCTTCACTGTAACACCTTCACTGTAACACCCTTCACTGAAAACACCCTTCACTGCAACACCTTCCCTGCAACACCCTTCCCTGCCCTGCAACACCCTTTCCCTGCCCTGCAACACCCTTCCCTGCCTGCAACACCCTTCCTGCAACACCCTTCACTGCAACACCCTTCACTGTAACACCCTTCACTGCAACACCCTTCACTGTAACACCCTTCACTGTAACACCCTTCACTGTAACACCCTTCACTGCAACACCCTTCCCTGCAACACCCTTCCCTGCCCTGCAACACCCTTCCCTGCCCTGCAACACCCTTCCCTGCCCTGCAACACCTTCCCTGCAACACCCTTCACTGCAACACCTTTCCCTGCAACCCTCCCTGCAACACCCTTCCATGCAACACCCTTCCTCCAATACCTTCCTGCAACACCCTTCCCTACCCTGCAACACCCTTCCCTGCAACACCCTTCCCTGCAACCACCCTTCCCTACCCTGCAACACCCTTCCCTGCAACACCCTTCCCTGCAACACCCTTCACCGCAACACCCTTCACCGCAACACCCTTCCCTGCAACACCCTTCCCTGCCCTGCAACACCCTGCAACACCCTTCCCTGCATGAAAGCACGATAGGGAAGGGGGGGGGGGGGTAGCACAAAGCGCAAATCCAACATCACTCAGGCAAGAGTGCTAAATTTACCACGCCCCTTCCTTTTACCAAGTCCAAGTGCGGTCAGTTCCTGCTGTAATAATTAGCACCAGCTGGGATGGGATGGATAGCAGCTGAAAATGGGGGAAACTGACAACTGAAAATGGGGGAAACTGACAACTGAAAATGGGGGAAACTGACAACTGAAAATGGGGGAAACTGACAACTGAAAAAGGGGGAAACTGACAACTGAAAATGGGGGAAACTGACAACTGAAAATGGGGGAAACTGACGACTGAAAATGGGGGAAACTGACAACTGAAAATAGGGGAAACTGACAACTGAAAAATGGGGGAAACTGACAGCTATGGGGGACGGGATAGCCTGCTTGGTTAGGGCGCTGCGCATTGTGCTCGTGACTTAGGTTGGAATCCCGTTCAAGGTGATATTTTCCCCTGAAGTTAACATCAGCGCCGACTCCATTCCTCCAAAAGTCCTTCGGATGAGACTATAAACCGAGGTCCCGAGTGCGAACGCACGCAGAATATCTTGCGCACACGTTAAAACCCGTACCGCTTTTTAGAAGAGTATGTCATTGTGAGCCAGTGGGACCAGATGCCAAAATTTACAAAACTGTATATACATGGGGACTGGATGTAAAAACCACATGAGTGCTTATTCCATTATCCTCGAAATAAATGAACCAAAAAATAAATACATCTTCCAACCAAGAATCATGATACATTACTAACCAGATTTCAAAAGGATATTATACAGTTGTATTTTTTCCAAAGTCTGAAAAATGAGTTAACTTGAAGCATCCAAAAGCAAAAAACTGAGAACGTCCTGGATGAACTCTCCACGCCCACGCCCCTCCCCCAACCAAACAACACCCCCTCCTCCCCAAAATGGTTTCAAAAAGCACGATATGATTCGAAACAACTAAACATTGCTTAAAGCCACTTAAAAGATCTATTACTTTCGGTTGTCCCTAAGAGCTCTGCATGCACAACATTCTATAGTAATTATAAACAAGCTGAAGAGGCATTTTTTCCATGTAACAGAAAACAAGCTCGGGAGACTGCCTAGCTCAGCCTGTGGGTCAATCCTGGGTCATCTGCTGGCTACATCCATATATGGTCATCCCCCAATGCTGAAAGCAACCACGTGATATTTCATACGCTTTATCTGCGCATGCCTGCAGGCATTATGAGACGCAGCGCAGATAAAAAGAAGTCCACACACACACGATTATCTATCTTTCTATCTGTCTGTCTGTCTGTCTGTCTGTCTGTCTGTCTATTTATCTATCTGTCTTTCTGTCTGCCTGTTTGCCCCTGCACTGTGTCCTGCCTATCTATCTATCTATCTATCTGTCTGTCTGTCTGTCTGTCTGTCTGTCTAGCTATCTATCTATCTATCTGTCTGTCTGTCTGTCTATCTGTCTGTCTGCCTATCTATCTATCTATCTATCTATCTATCTTTCTCTGTCTCTCTATGTATATATACGCACTGACAGGTCTGCACATAATAAAATCTGTGAAAGCTTCTACACGCCAGTCATACAAAGAATGCAAAAATGAATTAGAGTGCAAAGAAGAAGAAGAATAAGAAAACCTTCATATATCTTTCAATTGAAAAAAACCACACCCAACATTTCAAAATTACCAACTTTCTTACTTTTAGAAAAGCTCAGCTTCACCCTGTCTTCCGTTTAAAAGTCTACTTGCAACGCACAACTTGTAAGTACGACATGATTCCGCTTTATTCCTTGGTCATTAGCAGAAGAGGACTGTTCCACGAGGCCCTGTTTCGCTACCTAGTCTCTTTAACTCCCCTGTCACCATCACAGAAACTCACTTCATCCTGGACTCAGACTGGAATGTCTGTGTATTTCTGTAGATTTTTGTGTATGAAGACACATGTCTGCAAACGTTTGATGTCAACCCTTGCTATATTAACGAGGTTTTAGAGCCAGCTTTGATTTCCATCCTTCTAAAAGACAGCCTGGAGGCCTTTTCGTGTACTCCCGCTTAATGCTTCGGGTTAATTTCTCCATATTTTCACCTAATACTGTGGATTAATTTCAAACGCTACGCTAACAGACTGAAGCTGCATGTAGACCAAGCAATCTATTACAGAAGGACAGCTAATCAAACAGCGTTGTGGGATGTACAGCCAAGTGAGGGACACGAAGAAAGCAGCCCAGAGCCTTTCATCAGGCACTGGACAGGAATGATGCCAGGGAAAAGCTGAAAAACCAACACAGGCCAACACCCCAGCCAGTGCAGCACTCTCCATAGCTTAGTTAGCATCCTTGACATTCTGCAAATACCGATTCCGGGGCCACTTGGGGGAGGAACATGTATTTCCCATCAAGCCTAACGACACACACACACACACACATAAGGGCCCTGAGTGACGTAGAGGGTCTTTGGGCGGTTGCAGACGACGTGAGAGTCTGCCCCAAATATGGATCAGAATTGTAGAACTGGGCTTTTGCAAGCTATGAATAAATTAAACTTTGGGCTGCAACTGGCTGGTACCAAACCAGAGAGGAACGTTAATGGAATATTTCGTCTGTTTGCCATGCTGAGAATTGGCTTTTTTTCAGAGTTTCTTTCTGTCCGTCTGAATCTGTCTGTGTGTTATGTCTGTACCTGTTTATCTGTATCTGTTTGCCTGTCTGTATCTGTCTGTGTCTGCTTGTATCTGTCTGTGTGAATCTGCCTGTGTGTATCTTTGATTTGTCTGTGCAAGATACAGCGCTTTATAAATTTCATTTATTATCATTATTATTTCATTATGTGTCTGTCTGAATCTATCTGTATCTGTCTGAATTTGTCTGTCTGTATCTGCCTGTCTGTATCTGTCTGTAGAACATAATAAGTTTTTACACTTCTCTTCCTTTCTTGCAAGCATTGGATCTATATATATATATCTCTCTGTGTGTGTGTGTGTGTGTGTGTGTGTGTGTGTGTGTGTGTGTGTGTGTGTGTGTGTGTGTGTGTGTGTGTGTGTGTGTGTCCATACCCAATACAAATTATATTCGTAGTTTTTTATTTTCCTTTTTTGTCTATTTTCTCTCTGATCATCTGTGCTTTTCTAAGTGCTCATTTTCTTCCATTTTTTGTGACAAGATTTCTACTTTGACATGTATTTCTACTGATGCTACAATACGAGATTAATTCTCTTTTAAGTTTTATTTTTGTCAAAGTTTGCTTTGTCTTTATTAATTTGCTTTCAGTATTGTGATTTTTTTAAAACCGAGGGCTGGATGTAAAAAAAAGCCATTATGTGTGCTTATTCTTTTCCCTCAATAAAAAAAAGTTTCAAGTTTCAAATCAAGCCTCTCTCTGTGTCTCTATGTCTCTGTCTGTTTGTCTGTCTGTCTGTCTGTCTGTCTCTCTCTTACTTTCTTTCTTTGTGTGTGTGTGTGTGTGTGTGTGTGTGTGTGTGTGTGTGTGTGTGTGTGTGTGTGTGTGTGTGTGTGTGTGTACTTCTTTCCTGTGATGAAGAACAAGTCAAACAATAAAAAAGAGAACATTGTCATCTACATGGACGTATCTGTCACTGAAAGAAATTATTCATGCGTAGTGCATTTACGCTTGTTGTCAGGGCTTTTGGTATTGCGTGTAATATGTTTCCTGTCAACAATTTTTCGAATCCTCCACATAATCCATCAGGTTGACAGGTCATCGGGTTTTTGTTTCTTTTGCTTCGAAGACACTTTTCCCACATCGAATAGAATAGAAAGTCCGTAGTGTATTGGAATTAACTGGAGGTTTGTTTTGTTTTTGATAGAGCATTTCACTAGATGAGGTGATATGAGATGAGGTGAGATGAGATGATATGAAGTTGAGATGAGATAAGGTGAGATGAGGTGAGGTGAAGTGAGGCGAGGTGAGGTGAGATGAGGTGAGGTGAGGTGAGATGAGGTGAAGTCAGGTGAGATGAGGTGAGGTGAGGTCAGGTGAGATGAGGTGAGGTCAGGTGAGATGAGTGAGGTGAGGTGAGATGAGGTCAGGTGAAGTGAGGTGAGGTGAGATGAGGTGAGGTGATATGAGTTGAAATGAGGTGAGGTGAGGCGAGGTCAGGTGAGGTGAAGTGAAGTGAGGTGAGGTGGGGTCAGGTGAGATGAGGTCAAGTGAAGTGAGGTGAGGTGAGATGAGGTGAAGTGAGGCAAGGTGAGGTGAGATGAGGTGTAATGAGGTGAGGCGAGGCTAGATGAGGTGAGGTCAGATGAGGTGTAATGACGTGAGGAGAAGGTTAGCAGAAGTGAGGGGAGATAAGTTGAGGTAGGTGGAGGTGAGGTCAGTACCTCATTGAGGAGGCTAAGAGGCATGACGAGGACGGCGACGAGGAGGTCGGTGACGGCCAGGGAGAGGATGAGGTAGTTGGAGACGCCCTGCAAGGATCGCTCCACCAGGATGGCCGTGATGACGAAGACGTTGCCCAGGATGGTGGCCACGATCATGCAGCCCAGCACCACGCACAGCGTCACCAGCGTGGCCTGCACACCCAGCCAGCCACAGTCACCACAGTCCTCCTCCTCCTAGTCCTCCTCCTCCTAGTCCTCGTCCTCGTCTTAGTCTTCGTCTTCGTCTTTGTCCTCGTCTTCGTCTTCGTCTCGTCTTCTTTTTTTTGCTTCCGTCCTTTTTTCGTTTTACTGTTGTCGTTGATTACAGTGTTCGTGATCGTCGTTGCCGCATACAACTTGTCCTTTTTATTCGTCTTTTCCTTGCTTTACACGCCTTATTCTAATATCACTAAGAGTGAATAGACGTTAAATTGAAGACGACAACAACAACAACAACAAACAACAACAACAACAACACGCCTTATTGTCGCTAGGAAAGGTTTCGTGTTTGAAGTTGCCACTACTACCACCCCCATTACCACCCCCCACCACCACCACATCACCAATACCACCACCACCACATCACCAATACCACCAGCACCACACCACCAATACCACCACCACACCACAAATACCACCAGCACCACACCACCAATACCACTACCATAAAAAGCAAACAACCAACAATACAACTACAATACCTTACCACCACCACCACCACCACCACCACCACCACCACCCACCACCACTACCACTACTACCACCACTACCACCACTATAACTAAGACCACCACCACCACCACCACCACCACTACCAGCACCCCCTCCCCCCACCACCACCACCACCACCTCAATCGTTTTTGTCGTCAGTATTGCCGTCGTTGTCGTTGTTATCTTCTTCGTCGACGTCATAGTTCTTGCTGTTGTCGCTGTTGTCGTTTTGATACTTTTCTGTTGTTTTGTTGTCGTGGTTATCTCATCGTTGTTATTATTATCGTCGTCTTCATCTTCATTGACGTCCTTGTCGTGATTACCGTTATTGTCGTTTTTATCGTTCTCATTATCATCGTCATCGTCGTCGTCGTCATCATCATCATCCCAACCACCACCATCATCATCACCATCACCACCATCATCATCATCATCATCATCATCATCACCACCACCACCACCACCACCATCATCATCATCATCATCATCACATCATCATCATCGTCATCGTCATTGTCGTCATCGACGTCGCTGTTGTTGTCGGTGTCGTCGCCGTCATCGTCATCACCACTTCAAGAAGAATAAGTACTGTTTTTTGTGGAGGAGTTTAATTTGGAGAACAAAAATAGTGTCTGTTGATACTGATGGAAAGATTGATTGGTAATCTTTATTCCCAAGGGTTACAGAGAAGTAATGATGTACTTTTTTCATCCGGCCCCCTTGTCCTGAGAAGGGACTATCCTTAATAATCTGAGCTAATAGTTTCAGTTAAACGTAAGAGTCAAAACTTTTAAATCTATATGTCGTATGAGAGAGAGGGAGAGAGAGAGAGAGAGAGAGAGAGAGAGAGAGAGAGAGAGAGAGAGAGAGAGAGAGAGAGAGAGAGAGAGAGAGAGAGAGGGGAGGGAGGAAGAGAGAGAGAGGAGAGAGAGAGAGAGAGAGAGAGAGAGAGAGAGAGAGAGAGAGGAGAGAGAGAGAGAGAGGAGAGAGAGAGAGAGAGAGAGAGAGAGAGAGAGAGAGAGAGAGAGAGAGAGAGAGAGAGAGAGAGAGAAGAGAGAGAGAGAGAGAGGGGAGAGAGAGAGAGAAAAGGGAGCGAGAGAGGGAGAGAAAGGGAGAGTCAGACAGAATGAATGAATGAATGAACGAATGATTTTTAATATGCAAGAATACAGTATTCTAATCTATAAGCCTAAGTATCACAATATTGCGCTTCCACGCTGTGACTAGTGTCCACACTCAGGTCTAATGCTGTTGCCAGGTAAGGCGTTCTGAAGTGTTTTCACCACTAGCCTAGTAGCCTAGTAGCATTACATTGCACAGTCACCTGCGGGTATTTGGGGACGTGTCGGTCGAAGACCATGACCGCTGTGGTGGAGCCCATGGTCTCCCAGCTGTCTGTGCCGCCACTGCTCGTGCCGCTGCCGCTGCCGCCGCTGCTGCCGTAGTGGATGCTGACGTTGCCGTATCCCCCCTTCATGTTTACCGTGATGTTTAACCTGCGCAAAAAATGTAGTAGTAGTAGTCCTTGAGACATCGTCAACGTTGCAAGTCAAGCAGTAGTATTTGGTTGATTGTGTGTGTGTGTGTGTGTGTGTGTGTGTGTGTGTGTGTGTGTGTGTGTGTGTGTGTGTGTGTGTGTGTGTGTGTGTGTGAGAGAGAGAGAGAGAGAGAGAGAGAGAGAGAGAGAGAGTGTGTGTATGTGTGAATAATAATAATAAAATTTATTATAATGATGATGATGATGACGATAACAATGATAACACCACAACAACAACAACAACAATAATAACAACAACAACAATAATAAAATAATAATAATAATAATAATAATACTAATAATAATATATAATACTATAAAAATACTACAATGATAATAATAATAATAATAATAATAATGATATGATGATGATGATCATGATGACGATAATAATGATAACACTAAAAAACAACAACACTAATAATAATAATAATAAAAAAAAAAAAAATAAAAAAATAATACCAATAATAACAACAACACTGATAATAATCCCTCATAAACTCTAACAGCAACAGCGCAACAAGAACAGCAATAGATAGATAGCACCAATGGAAGAGGACAGGGGAAAAGCATGGAGGCAGAACGGCCAGTGAAGAAAGAGCCACTATCTAACCACCACATCAGCCCCCCCTCACCTTCCCTTGTTCTTCCACATCATACAGACTAATTCACATACATAAGGCTCTTCCTTCTCCTCTCCCCCCCCCCCCCCCCAATGCATACACACACATACACACATGCGCGCGCGCACACACACATGCACGCACGCACGCACGTGCGCGCGCGCGCACACACACACACACATACACAAACGCAAACACACATACACACACATTTTCCTCGACATAAAAGAATAAAATAAAAATAAACATACACACACACACCTACTAAGCCCCCTACTAACGACAGTATTAGCTCAGTCGCGGAGCCAGACTGAGTGAGTTGCCCTTCCGAGGTGGCAACCACCACAACGTCCTCCAACGACCGTCCTCCGCGAACCTCCAACCCCAAAGGCTTTGACACAAACTCACCACAGGCACAGAAGTGTATGGGCAAACCAAGTCTGAGGTCACCATGAGACCAGAGCAATTGGGACCACCGAATCAGAGGCATTTAAATTTTTTTTATGATGATCAATGGCAATGAGGATGACGTAATGCTGCTGCTGTGGAAGTGCATATGCTTTGAGACTACTTGACAGGGTTGTACTCTACGCTTACTATCAGAATATATCCCGGCATTAACCGGGCCCGAGAGATACAGACACCTGCAGTGCTGGTTAGGTAATTTGAGCAACACTCTCAAACTCGCATCCGTTAAGTGGATGAAGCTCGACTGTGTGGTCCCACTCTTCCCACTGAGCCCACAGCCACCACTCTGGGTAGACCGCCGGTCGAAAATCCCTTCTTATGGGAATCGAACCTGCGCCTCCAGTCCGAAATCAAGTCGCTATCCACCGCTGCGTGGTTCTGTCATCTCTGCATTCTCTTCTGTCTGATCTCCACGCGCACCCTCCCCATTGCTCTGTCTCTGTCTTATCTCTTTCTGTCTCTTTCTCTG
>CM054139.1:7564543-7574543 GCA_028751875.1 Rapana venosa | reverse complement strand
ACTGCTGCTGTATGCGCTGTTAATTCGACAACTGATGTTGACAATGATGGCAAAGATGATGATGATCATGATAATGATGATGACGACGACGACGATGATGATGGTGATGACGACGGTGGCACCTTACTGTGCAGTTATTTAGCAAATTATCAAACTATTAGTGCACTGAAATACTGAAAAACTGGAGGACAACTGGCTGTTTTATATATGCCACTCATCCCAATTAGTTAAACTCCATAACATGCGTACACACACACACACATACACACACAAACACACACACATACACACACACTCTCTCTCTCTCACCCCCTCCCTCCCTCCTTCTCTTTCTCAGACAGACACAGACACACCCACACCCACGCACCCCACATACACACACCCACACCCACACACACACACACCCACATACACACACACACACACGCACCCCCCACATACACACACCCACACACCCCACATACACACACACACACTCTCTCTCTCTCTCTAACTCCCTCCCTCCCTCCTCCTTCTCTCTCTCACACAGACACAGACAGACACACACACACACACCCCACATACACACAAACACCCACCCACCCACCCACCCCACATACACACACACACCCACACACCCCACATACACACACACTCTCTCTCTCTCACTCACTCACTCACTCCCTCCTTCTCTCTCTCTCACACAGACACAGACACACACACACACCCCACATACACACACCCACACACCCACACACACCCCACATACACACACACATCCACCCACACACCCCACATACACACACACACACACACCACATACCCCCCCCCCCCCACATACACACACACCCCCCACATACACACACACACACCAACATGCACACACAAACACACACACACCCACACACCCCACATACACCCACCCCCACACCCACACACCCCACATACACACCCACACCCACACACACACACATACACACACATACACACACCATACACACACACACACACACACACACACACACACACACTCCCCCCCACCCCACACACAGCGGGGTCCATAAAAATCCCATGCAGGTGATGTTTCCAAGGCAGCTGCCTGCATTGTGTGACCCAGACCAGCCTCCCTGACTTCCCCTAACTTGATGTCCCTCTCCGCAGTGAAGGTATATATATATATCTATATCTATATATATGTATACACACTTTTTTAGCCCATCTGAAACAGGTTAGCATCATCAGCTCGGCAAAATGACGGCCATCATTTCCCAGTTTGCCTGCTGCCTGAATTCCCTGCCAAGCCGCTGCACAGAAAATAATGATCCTTCATGTGACCACCACACCTCAGCAGCCCGCAACCTGTACAGTCGCCGGGTTCTCTCCCCTTTCAGTCTGCAGCAAGCGCACTGACGTTGCTTTGAAAAAGAAGACGGAGGAGGAGAGTGGGGGGGGGGGGGGGGGGGGGGGAGTGGGATAGTCTGGTGGTTAGAGCGATGCGTTAGTGATGTGAGGGTCCAGCATCCAGGCTGGGTTTAAAATGATTTAAAAGTGGGCGAGGTGACAGCCCTGCTAATTATGGCCTCTGGGGTCCCGCCGACCATAACAACAACATCTAAACAACAGGACTGGGCTGGAGGCCGGGTTGGAACCACCACCCAGACACCCGTTCAAGGGGATTTTTTCCCCTGGAGTTAACACCAGTGCTGACTCCGCTCCCCCAAAAGTCCTTCCAATGAGACTATAAACGGAGTCCCCGTGTGGAAACGCACGCAGAACATCTTCCGCACACGTTCTGCTTTTAAAAAGAGTAGGCCATCTCATGCCGTGAAGAACTTACAACAAAAATGTATTCTAGAAACCCGCATGCACGCTGGTGTCGTGTTCAGAAATCATCCCCGAAGTCGGAATGCAGCTCCCTTAATGGTGGGTAAAAACGGTCACATACGTAAAAATCTCACTAATGGTAAACCCTAGGGCTGTAAGCCAAAATACGGGGAAAAAGATTGTGAAAGAATTTCCTCTTCGTCGAACGCTCAGACAGCAACTGTTGTTGTCTGTCATATGAGCGAAAATGCGTTGCGATGCCGTTCAGCGCCTGACAGAGCATCCGACTTGAGCGTGGGAGAGAATCGCTATCTTTCAAGTCTTTCTGGAAAAAGGCAGGAGGATGGACCAAGGAGGCAGAACATAGACAAGAAATAGGTGACAGGAGGAAAAGGAACAAGGCATAAACAAAGAGAGGCGTAGAAAAGAGGCAATTCCTAGCACAGAATTTCCAGGCAGGAAGAAAAGTTAACAAGGTATAAATAAAGAGAGGGATAGAAAAGAGGCAATTCCTAGCACAGAATTTCCAGCCAGGAAGACAAGGCACAAGGCATAAACAAAGAGAGGGATAGAAAAGAGGCAATGCCTAGCACAGATTTTCCAGACCGTGGAAATGCTCTAGACCATTCTTCTCTGCGTAAAACTTTCCACAAGTGAGGAGCTCACTGCCAAAGAAACGTCAGCGGGAGTGCATCGATCCCAGTCCAGCAGGGTTTTTTCCCCTGTCAAAGTAATGCAGTGTTCATTTCATAAGTCCAGCTTCACCACCACACCACCCTCCTCCCTCCCTCCCTCCCTCCCTCCCACCGGGGGCGGCGTGAAAGCATTTTGAGGAAGGAGGAGAGGAACCACAGAGGAGGAGATGGGACATGGGAGGAGGGGAGAATAAAGTAGGGGGTGGGAAAGTGGGGGAAGGGAGGGTGGTGGTGGTAAAGATTGACTTACGGAAATGATAACTGCATGTACTTTTACCCCACTCTCCCCCCTAACCCACCTCCCCTCCCCCCAAAAAAAACCCCAGACAAAAAGTCCTCGCTGACTGGTATCGATTCACTCCTGCTGACGTTTCTATGGCAGAAACTCTTTTTTTTGAAATGGTCACAGATAACAACAACTAGGACAACGACGACGACGATAATAATAATAATAATAATAATAATAATAATGATATTATTACCAACAACAATAATAATAACAATAACAATAATGATAATAATACAGTTATAGAAATTCAAGGATTTTTTGTACAGCGTTAAATCTTGTAAAGCGAACAAATCAAAGCGCTTGCAGAGGCAACCCCCCTACCATCACCCCCCACACACACACATACACACATAAACACACACACAAACACAAACACACACACATACACACACACAAACACACACATACACACACAAAAACGCACACATACACACACACAAAGCACACAAACACACACACAAACATACACACAAACACACACAAACGCACACAAACACACACACAAACACACACAAACGCACATACACAAAGACACACACAAAGACACACACACACAAACACACACACAGACACAAACACACACACAAACAAACACACACACAAACACACAAACACACACAAACACACACAAACACATGCACAGTTATACAAACACACACACATACAAAAACAAACACACACACAAACACACACACACAAACACAAACACACACAAAAAAACCCACACAAAAACACACACACAAACACACACACAAACACAACCACACACACACAAACACTCACACACAAACACATACACACACAAATACACACACAAACACACACACAAACACACACACACACACACACACACACACACACACACACACACACACACACACAAGGGCTCTCCTTCCTTTGATGATGATGATAATGATGATGATGATGATGATGATGATGATGATGATGATGATAACGGTGATAATGATGATGATAACAACAGCAAAACAACAACAGCAACAACAACAACATATGGAATTTCTATATTCCTGCCAAAGCCAAAGTGTCTTTAACACTCCACCAAAGGGGAAAACACCACCAAAGGGGGGGAACACCACCAAAGGGGGAAAACACCACCAAAGGGGGAAACACCACCAAAGGGGGAAACACCACCCAAGAAGAAAAGACACCACCAAAGGGGCAAAAACACCACCAAAGGCGCAAAAACACCACCCAAGGGGGAAAACACTACTAAAGGGGGGAAAACACCACCCAAGGGGGAAAACACCACCAAAGGGGAAAACACCACCAAAGGGAAAACGCACCACCAAAGGGGAAAACACCACCAAAGGGAAAACGCACCACCAAAGGGGAAAAACACCACCAAAGGGGGAAAAAACCACCGAGGGGGAAACACCACCCAAGGGGGGAAAACACCACCAAAGTGGCAAAAACACCACCAAAGGGGTAAAAACACCACTAAAGGGGGAAAACACCACCCAAGGGGAAAGCACCACCAAAGGGAAAAACACCACCGAAGGGGGAAACCACCAAAGGGGAAAACACCACCAAAAGGGGCAAAAACACCGCCCAAGGGAAAAAACACCACCAAACACCGCCCAAAGGCTCTCCTTCCTTTTTATTAAAAAAATTTTTTTTTTTAGAATGTGAAGTTTTGCCACAGAGGTAAAGATGGAAAAAATAGGAGAGATCCTAGATGTGCCCAGACTTCTCTCTCTCTCTCTCTCTCTCTCGCTCCCTCCCTCCCTCCCTCTCTCTCTCTCTCTCTCTCTCTCTCCCTCCCTCCCTCCCTCCTACCTATCACCCTCTTGCTCTTTTTCTCTTGCGTGAATACCCCACCCCCCCCCCCCCCTTCGCCCCCACTACACACACATAGAGTGGTGTTTGAGTTCAGAATTCTCTGTGTGTATGTTCTTCTCTCTCACTGTGTTCTGTGTGTACTTCACTTTAACTGTTTCCACTTGAAGTGATATCAGAACATAGGGGAAAAGTGGAAAGTGTGTGTGTGTGTGTGTGGTGTTGTGTGTGTGTGTGTGTGTGTGTGTGTGTGTGCGCGCCCGCGTGCGTGCGTGCATGTGTGTGTGTGTGTGTGTGTGTGTGTGTGCGCGCGCGCGCCTGTGTGTATATATGTGTGTATGGACGGTGAGATAAGACAACAGGCAACACAGGCATTAAAAAACAAGCTGATGTGTTCATTGATAGGTAAGTAGAGAAAACCTTTTCCCTGTTTCTTTTCCTTTTCTCTTTATTTTCAAAAGCAATCAATATAACAGAGCGGAAGAAAGAGGAAGAGAAAGGGAAACAAACAAATCAACAAACACACTCCTCAAATAAGAAGAAAACTTCACCGAACAATAGAAAATGAACAAACAAAATGACGACGACACCAATAAGTAAACAAATGAATAAACGTCTATGAAAAGAAGAAAAATCCACAAACACAAAGTGAAAAGCACTCCCCACCCCAATGGCACAAATACACGTAAAACCACACAGGAGCTGAGCGTTGTAAACTTGCCACTAGCCTAACGCAATGGTTTCTTTGTTAAAGAATGTGTTTTGAAATTCCCAATAATCTTGCTATTAGACATACAGATTTAATTGTAGTCAAGTCAAAAATAGTGTAATCGTCCCATGAAGGGCAACTACAACACTGACAGGCACATGATTGATAAGAATGATAATTTAAAAAAAAACCACGAAGACAACCTATGATTGATATTTGTTTAAACATTCCAAGATAAGTTCAAATCACACACACACACACACACACACACACACACACACACACACACACACACACACACACACACACACACACACACACACACACACACACACACACACACACATCAATGTAGGCACACAATGGAGTAGCGAATATAAACTAGTATGTGTGTATATGTATGTATGTATGTATGTATGTATGTATGTATGTATGTATGTATGTATGTATGTATGTATGTATGTATGTATGTATGTATGTATGTATGTATGTATGTGTATGTATGTATGTATGTATGTATGTATGTATGTATGTATGTATGTATGTAGCAGGGTGTATATATCTCTGCTATCAAAAAGGAAAAAAATTTTATTGCCTCAGGAAAGGGTTTTCTATTTTTTCCATCAGATTTATGTGCAATCTATAGGACCAACTTGACCTATGAGACTGGCATTAGACAAAATAATGTTGATACTGTCATCTGCGTTGACTGAAAATCTGTTTTATATGGTTTATAAGATTGGGATTCAAAGATCAGGAAAGATCTACTGCTTGAGATCATCTCATCTGCTCCCGTAACCCCCTCCGGGGTCGTAGGAGCACTGCAGTGACAAACGTTGCACCAGTTGGCTCCATTTGTGGCGGTTGTGGGCAAGTGCCTGGGTTGTGGAGAAGCTCTTCCCGGTCCATTCAGCGAAGTTGTCTTCCCATTTCTTCTTCGGCCTGCCTCGCCCTCTCTTCCCCTGCACAGTTCCTTGCAGTATGGTCTTGGAGAGCCCATCTGATCTTGTCACATGCCCATACCATCTGAGCTCCCTTTTCTTGACTGTGGTCAGCAGGTCTTCGTAGTGCTTTATTTGTTGGGTGTTGGTTTGTCAGACTTCTTTGTTGGTAATGTGGTCTGTGTATGAAATGCCAAGGACATTTCTGAGGCATCTCATCTCCAAAGCCTGGATCCTCCTTTGTAGATCTGCATTCAATGTCCAGGATTCGCATGCATACAGATATTTGGAGATGACCAGTGCATTCAGTAGATTGACCTTGGTCCTGAGAGAGATGATTCAGTCTTTCCAGATGGTCTTGAACTTCGCCATTGCTGCTACTGTTTGTGCAGTTCTTGTGAAGATGTCGGTCTTTGAACCTTCTTTACTAATAATAGCTCCAAGGTACTTGAAGTGATCTACAACCTCAAGTTCTTTTCCACTGACTGTGATCTTGGTAGTGATTGGCTGGGCACTGTTTGCCATGAGTTTTTGGGTCACTGTTTGCCATGAGTTTTTGGGTCACTGTTTGTCATGTTGTCATGAGTTTTGTCTTCTCAGCACTGATCTCCATGCCGTATCTGGAGGATGTTTTGTCCAGGTGGTACACTAGGTTGGCTAGTTCCTGTTCGTTTCCTGCCAGTCCATTGATGTCATTGGCAAACCTTAGGTTGGTGATTGTCCGCCCTCCAATACTGACTGTGCCAGTGTGATCTTCTAAGGCAGCAGTCATTATGCGCTCAAGGAGGACAATGAACAGTGTCGGCGATAGGAGACAGCCTTGACGGACTCCCACTGAGGTATGGAACCATTCTCCAACCCTGCCTTGGACAAGCACTGCACTGATGGTTTTTGTGTATAGCTCTGTGATGGTCTGGATGATCTTTTGTCCCATGTTGTACTTCTTCATTGTGGCCCATAATGTGTCATGCCATACACCATCGAACGCTTTTTAAAAGTATAAATGAAGACTGTTTGAGATAAGATATTCAATACATTGTATTATGTCAAAAGATATTGAAATAATGTTTTGCGGATTTGTTGCCACTGTGGATCGATGGTCTAGAGATAAGGCACCTGTCTAGAAAGCAAAAAGTCAGGGTTCGAAGGGTGTGGTGGTTCGATCTCTGTTTGGGCCAGAAACTTTTCCCCCATCCACTAAACAGCGAGTGGTTGTCTGGGTGCTAGTCTTTCGGATGATACCATAAACCGAGGTCCCGTGTGTTACACATAACTATTTAGCGCACGTAAAAGAACCCACGACAACAATGGAGATGTCCCTGGCAACATTCTGTAGAAAAAAGCCACTCTCATCGGGAAACAAACACACATGCAAACAGAATTTTAAATTCAAATAACGGGTGTGGTTCTGCTCTTGAGGCAACGAGCTCTCGCCGAATTTTACGCAAAGAAAATTTATCGTGAAACAAAGTGGTATGCAAATACAAATTTGAACGAATTGACATACAAGCAGAAAATAGAAAAAAAAGGAGCATAGTATGCAAATGAAATTTTACGATTTTCATAAAAATGGCTTCCCTATGTAAATAAGGTGGAAACTTTAACACAACGTCAAAACTTCATCAGTACAACAACAAAAAAGCTGCCTTTTCCTGCAAAATTGTTGTCCTGACAACAATATAGCAACTATATGTTTTGTAGTATGTGATGTGTCACGGCGTTGGACTGTGCATTTGCAAATCCAATGCATGTAATTATTGTAATAACTCTTTGGTAAAAATGCTACAGCATCAGTGACTTACGTGGTGCAATGCATGTGTGTACTGATTCAAAAGAATGAAAAAAATCGTATCTACGAACAAATCCAGAAATGGGGTTTTGTCCAAGACAGATTTCAAATATAACATATAGGCCGCGTTTAAACTCTTGAGCATTCAAGTACTCCCAAAACGGGGTAAGCGCTTGATCTCATTCATTATCAGATGAACATATTCTTTGTGATTCCCTTTCTTGAAGTCGTTCTACAAAGAATCTGGTATCACAGATCGGAACAGAGAATCTGTTTGCAGACTCACTCGTAGACCAGAACTTGGTGGTGTTGCTAGGGTTAATTCTTGGGATGCGAACATGTTCTGTTGTAGGTTTTCTTTTGCATTTATTGTTGTAATTACTTTGTTTTTATTTCGATACAGAGACTCTTTAAATGAAACACACACACACTACAGAGATAGAGAGAGATAGATAGATAGATAAGAGAGAGAGAGAGAGGAGAGAGAGAGAGAGAGAGAGAGAGAGAGAGGAGAGAGAGAGAGAGAGAGGAGAGAGAGAGAGATATGAATGAATGATCTTTAATACGCAAAGACGAAGACATTATGCAAAGTCTAGCCCAACGATCAATGAAATATGGAAATAGTGGAAAACACACTAAATAACACATCAAAAGTCATTAAGATCTAAATTGCACATGAGAGGGAGGGAGCATTATCCGTGAGAAAAAACCCCAGCCCGGTAATTAAATTGTCAATCTAAATCTGGCACAAAACAAAATAAAATCAATAAGGAAACTGATATTTATAACAAAAAGCAATACGTTGGAAAAAAGAACATTTAAACATATCAGATAAGATCTGTGTGTGTGTGTGTGTGTGTGTGTGTGTGTGTGTGTGTGTGTGTGTGTGTGTGTGTGTGTGTGTGTGTGTGTGTGTACTCGTCTATTTTTTAATCTTGTGTGTGTGTCTGTGTGTCTTGCATGAGTCGTGCGTGTGTGTGTGTGTGTGTGCGCGCGCGCACATGTGAGAGAGAGAGAGGAGGAGAGAGAGAGAGGAGAGAGAGAGAGAGAGAGAAGGGGAGAGAGAGAGAGAGAGAGAGAGAGAGAGAGAGAGGAGAGAGAGGAGAGAGAGGAGAGAGAGAGAGAGAATAGAATACAATAAAATAATTGAATTGTAAATCTAAATCTGGCACCAACAAGATCAAGCCAATAAGGAAATTGATATTATCAATAACAAAAACGACACGTGGCAGAGAATAACAGAAAACATGATAAGCCGTTTCCTCCGTGGAGATGCCGGGGACCTGTCAGTATAAATAGCATCCCCGCCTTCTGGAAATTCTGTGCTAGCAATTCCCTTTATTATATCTTTAACTCGTTTCTGCCTTGTTCTTTTCTCTTCCTGTCATCCCATTGTTGTCTATTTCCTGCCTTCTTGGTCCATTCATCGCCCCCCTCCCCCCACTTTTTATTTCAAAACATTTAAAAGATAACAATTCTCTCCCATGCCGAAGTCGGATATGCTGGGCCTGACTTGTCAGGGGCTTAAGGCAGCGTGACGCATTTTCGCTCATAGGACAGACAACAGTTGCTGTCTGAGCGTTCGACGACGACAATGACGTCGAAAAGGAAGAAGAAGAAGAAGAAGAAGAAATAAGCAGTAAACAATTACGTCTTTGCGCGCGTGACAAATAAGATACACACACAATTGCAGAGAGAGAGAGAGAGAGAGAGAGAGAGAGAGAGAGAGAGAGAGAGAGAGAGATTTATTTTAATTTTATTCTTTTATATCGAGGATAATGAAATAAGCACTTATGTGCCTTTTTTACAGCCAGTCCCCGTGTGTATGCGGTTTTGTAAATTCTGTCATCTGTTCCCACCGGCACAAATTGGCCTACTCTTACGAAAAGCGGAACGGGATTTAACGTGTGCGCAAGATGTTCAGCGTGCGTTCGCACACGGGACCTCGGTTTATAGTCTCATCCGAAGGACTTTTGG
>CM054139.1:7484543-7557043 GCA_028751875.1 Rapana venosa | reverse complement strand
CAGCACTGATAGGCAATGGGAGGTCAAGGAAACGACCTGTCAGTTTTTCTCTCTGGCTAAAAGCCCAACTGACCGCTAGGGGACATGTCCAGACTGAGAGAGGAGAGGTGCCAAGGCTAATGCCCTGAGAGTTGTCCAACAGCCTGTCACTTCTCCCAGCTTGTCATCGCAAAAAGAACGATTCTGCGCTAAACGTGCGACTTTTCCCTTGGGAGAGATTGTATACGTGGTTTGCGTAAAGGGATTTGTCATCCTGTTATACCTTGAGAAAGCAACTTTGTACGCATGGAGAACATACTAGAAAGAGATAAAGAAGGGGGAGTGAGAAGAGAGGGAGAGGGCTGCTGTGAATGTCTGGTCTTTCATTGCAGGTTTATAGTCTCATCCGAAAGACTACCACTCAGACCCCCACTCATGGTCTAATGGATGGAGGAAAAATTTTGGGCCCAAACGGGGTTCAAACCACCACACACTTCCGACTCGGATTTTTCGCTTTCTACCTCTAGACCACCGATCCACTCCAGGCTTTCTGGACAATGTAGCCTGATGTTGAAATAAAATAATGACAAAATGCCTGCATCATGGAATTCTATGCTGCCATGGGCATGTCACAGTGTTGGATTTTTCTGTTTACCATCCATCTTGTTCTGCACTGCCATATCCGAATGGGTTTAGTTGCAGAAATGACGGGAAGACCCCGACAAGAACGTTTTCATGCATGCGTAAAAATAGCTAGCCTGTAATTAGGTTGTGATTACCAGAAGTAGTCAGTCATCACAACCCGCAATTCATCTGTTCCCTTGAATTACCTGGAAGGGTTGGGCGAGGAGGAGGAGGAGGAGGAGGAGGAGGAGGAGCGAGAGAGAGAGAGAGAGAGAGAGAGAGAGAGAGAGAGAGAGAGAGAGAGAGAGAGAGAGACAGACAGACAGACAGACAGACAGACAGAGACAGAGACACAGAGATAGAGAGATGGACTTCAGATTTTTTACTGTACATCGGCCTTAGGCCACGGGACAAAAGAATGATGGGCATACAGAGCGAGAGAAAGACAGACAGGAGAGAGAGAGAGAGAGAGAGGAGAGAGAGAGAGAGAGAGAGAGAGAGAGAGGAGAGAGAGAGAGAGAGAGAGAGAGAGAGCAATAAAGAGAGACAGACACACATACAGGGAGAGAGAGAGACAATGACAATGACAAATTCTTTTATTTCGAGGATAATGAATAAGCACTCATGTGCTTTTTTACATCCAGTCCCCGCCCGTAGGGATACATCTTAACAATAACCTAACACTTATACAGTCTCACAGTAGAAACATGGGGAAATAACCCTTTTCAAAGCAACCCCCCCAACAACCTCCCCCCCCAAAAGCAAACTAATAAAAGAAAACCCTAAAAACACACCAACCACCCCCCACCCCCACCCCACCACCGCCCCCCCAAAAAAAAACCCACTACCAAAACAAACAAACAAAAGAGAAAGAAAAACCAAACCAACAAAGGAAGAAAAAAAGAGAAAAAGAAACAACAACAACAACAACAAAACCAAGAAGAATAACAACCAAACTTAATAAGTCATGAAGATAAATATCTACACATTGTCAAATGGTACATATACTTGTTACACATAACAATAAGATATTTAAATAGGGCACTCGTTAAGACTTAAGTACAGAGGGCAAGTCCAATAAGTATTGAAACTATAAAATATGAATCCTTCATCAGGATACACCATAACTATAAGCAAAACGATAAAAGGTGAGAGAGAGAGAGAGAGAGAGAGAGAGAGAGAGAGAGAGAGAGAGAGAGAGAGAGAGAGAGAGAGAGAGAGAGAGAGAGAGACAGAGAGACAGAGACAGAGACAGAGAGTTGTGTGTGTATTTCAAAGGTAATATCCAATTTATAATTCCAAAAACAGTACACGATCACCATCAACACTCATTTTTGATTATACTCGTTTCAAATTATATGTCATGATAATGAAATAAACTCAATACCCATATATTCACACAATAAAAAAAGAAACAAAACAAAAAAAGAATCTAAACCTATACAGTTATTGAGGGAGAGAATGTGAGTGAGTGAGTGTGTGTGTGTGTGTGTGTGTGTGTGTGTGTGTGTGTGTGTGTGTGTGTGTGTGTGTGTGTGTGTTGTGTGTGTGTGTGTGTGTGTGAGTGTGTGTGTGTGTGTGTGTGTGTGAGTGAGTGAGTGTGTGTGTGTGTGTGTCTGTGTGTGAGGGATAATACTAAATATATAATACTCACAGAGCACACGATCAACAACACCAACACTTTTTAATTATACTCATACAAATTGAATGTCATGATAATAAAATAAGTGCAATACCCATACACTCACACAATAAAGAGGGGGGAAACCCCAATAAAGTCATAAAAAGAACATCTAAACATTGTAAGTAATAGAGACAAATTCTTTTTTTTCCAGGATAATGAATAAGTACTCATGTGCTTTTTACATCCAGTCCGCGCCCGTAGGGTCACATATTAATAATGAACTCATTACTCATACTTTCAAACAGAAGCAAAAGGAAAAAACTTTAAAAAGAAAAAGAAAACAAACAAACAAACAAACAAACAACCCCAGACAAACAAGAAACAACAAAATAAACCCCAGAACACCCCCCAAAAAAACCCAAAAAAAAAACAACATCCCCAACCAACCAAACAAACAGAAAAACAAGAAACAACAACAACACAGAGAGAGAGAGAGAGAGAGAGAGAGAGAGAGAGAGAGAGAGGAGAGAGAGAGAGAGAGAGACAGAGAGAGAGAGAGAGACAGAGAGAGGACAGAGAGAGAGAGAGAGAGGAGAGAGAGAAGAGAGAGAGAGGAGAGAGAGAGAGAGAGAGAGAGAGAGAGAGAGAGGAGAATTAGTTTACAAACCGTTTACCGACACAGCAATAGCAGAAACTGGCAACACCAGCTCAGTATCATGAGCAATCACCAAGTCTTTGGCCAAACCAGCACGCACACAAACTAGGGGTGGGGTGGGGGTGGTGAGAGAGAGAGAGAGAGAGAGAGAGAGAGAGAGAGAGAGAGAGAGAGAGAGAGAGAGAGAGAGAGGAGAGAGAGAGAGAGAGAGAGAGAGAGAGAGGAGAGAGGAGAGAGAGAGAGAGAGAGGGGAGAGCTGAGGAGGCAGGAGGCGAGGAAGAAATTGGCAAGGCAACAAGCGAAAGATGATTGGTAATGGGCAATCACCAATTCGGCCAAAGAGCGATGATTGACAGAAGCAACGAGCGCTATGGACTAGTTATAATGCTTGATTGACAAATGACAACTGCGGGCCAATTTCAAGTAAAGCGAGTGTGGGGAATAAAGCCTTATTTCTGAGCATGGCTGGTCAAGTGCCGAATCTCTTGCATCAGGACAGGATGCAGGTTTGTCGGCAGTTTCTGTTACACCATTTTACATCGCACTTTCTTTTCTTGTATATTTGAGCCATCAGTGCAGCCTTTGTGATAAAGATCGGCCTGTCGTGTTGGCATTGTTGTGATCGGGGGCTGAGAGTGTGCTGCGCTGTTATCTTGTGTTACACGTTGTTGTATTGCATCATACTCAGCTGTCTGCTTCACATGTCCGCTCTGTTATTAAGGCTCCTGCTTTATATCTACATCCGTGCGTATCCATTTTCATCCTGCTCTCTCGCTTCCTCTTCATTCTGTCCCTGTTTCTCTTTCTGTCTCTGTCGCTTTGTCTGTCTGTCAGTCTCTGTCTCTCTGTCTGTCTCTCTGTCTCTGTCTGTCTTGTCTTGTCTCTCTGGCTGTCTCTCTGTCTCTGTCTGTCTTGTCTTGTCTGTCTGTCTGTCTGTCTCTGGAACGGATGGCAAAAAGTTACAAAACTGCATACACACGGGAACTGGATGTAAAAAAGTGCTTATTCCATTATCCTTGAAACAAAAGAATAATTTTTTAAAAATCTCTCTCTCTGTGATTCTGTGCGATATGAGCGCACTTACGTATGTGTGTGTGAATGTGTGTGCGTGTGTGTGCATGTGTGTGCGTGTGGTGTGTCCGCGCATGCAGGCGTGTGTGTTGCATGTGGGGAAACGATTTTTGCTGGAAACATCAAAACCCATGTTTTATTCTCTCTGAAGTTCTCTCTCTCTCCCTCTTTCCCTCTCTTCCTCTCTTCCATCTCTCTTGTCAAGAGGCAAAGAGAAAGAAGGAAGACAGATTTGACAGAAATACAGAACGATGCAGGAAAAGGCATAATGTGTGTGTGGAGGGGGGGAGGGGGTAGTCAGGAAGAAAGGGTAGGGGGTGGGGTGGTGGGGGGTGGGTGCAGTCAAATCTGGGCCAACAAGGCGGCCAACTGAAGTGGCCTCATTTCCATCTCCTACTTTGATGTTCCTGCAGGGAATTTCCCAAACTTCCCTCAGGCAAATACACACGCAGACCGGAATATATAAAAAAAAACACCCAGTGGCGCTGCTCTTGTGGCGACGCGATCTCTCCAGTGAAAGCAGCCTGAATTTCACGCAGAGAAATCTGCACGTGACTGAATGTTGTATATACTGCACTGCACTGCACTGCACTGCACTGCACTGCACTACACTACACTACACTACAATACACTACGCTACACTACCCTACCCTACACTACACTACACTGCACTACACTACACTACACCACACTACACTACACCGCATCGCACCACACCACACCACACCACACCACACCACACCACACCACACTACACTACACCACACCACACCACACCACACTACACCACACCACACCACACCACACGCACTGCACTGCACTACACTACACTACACTACACTACACTACACTACCCTACCCTACACTTCACTACCCTACCCTACACTACACTGCACTACACTACACTACACTACACCACACTGCACTACACTACACTACACTACATTACACCACACTGCACTACACCACACTATACTACACTACACTACACCACATTACACCACACTGCACTACACCACACTACACTACACTACACTACACTACACCACCCTACACTACACTACACTACACTACACTGCACTGCACTACACTACACCACACTGCACTACACTACACTGCATTACACCACACTGCACTACAACACACCACACTACACTACACTACACTTCACTTCACTACACTACACTACATTACACTACACTACATTACACCATACTCCACTCCACTCCACTCCTCTGCACTGCACTGCACTGCATTGCACTACACTACATTACACTGCACTGCACTACACTACACTTCACTACCCTACCCTACCCTACCCTACACTTCACTACACTACACTATGCTACACTCCACTCCACTCCACTCCACTACAACCTGGCCCTTGTTAGTTTTAACAACAGTCATTTTTGTCTGTTAGCCTGCTTGCATACTCGCATGACCATCTGTCTTCCTGTCTGTCCGTCTGTGTGGAGTTGGCTCTACTCTACCTCACAGAACGCCACACACTGAGGGAAACATGGGCTGGCTCTGTGCTATTGCTGACTGCCCAGTGCAGACTGCTGTGTCCTCTCTCTGTCTGTCTGTCTCTCTCTCTGTCTGTGTCTGTCTGTCTCTCTCTGTCTGTATCTCTGTATGTCTCTGTCTGTCTGTCTCTGTATGTTTCTGTCTGTCTGTCTCTGTCTGTCTGTCTCTGTCTGTCTGTCTCTGTCTGTCTGTGTCTGTCTGTCTGTCTCTGTCTGTCTGTCTCTGTCTGTCTGTCATTGTCTGTCTGTCTCTGTCTCTCTCCGTCTCTGTCTCTCTGTCTGTCTGTCTGTCTATCTCTCCACCCCCCTCCTCCCGAGGTCCCGTGTGTAAACTCAAGCAGAACACACGTTAAAACCCGTTCCGCTTTTCGGAAGAGTAGGCCATTGTGTGCCGGTGGGAACGGATGACAAAATTGACAAAACTGCATACACACGGGGATGGGATGAAAAAGCACATGAGTACTTATTCCATTATCCTAGAAATAAAAGAATTTAAAAAAATCTCTTTCATCACACCTGAGAATCACCGTGAGATTGAAAGCACATTAATGGACGGAAGTTTGCGTGTACCGCTGTTTTGAAATACCTCGCTGTAGTAGTAGTAGTAGTAGTAGTAGTAGTAGTAGTAGTAGTAGTAGTAATAATAATAATAATAATAATGATAATGATGATGATGATGATGATGATAAATGGAATTTGTATACAGGCAGTCATACTCCAACTTCAGAAGATTTTTTTTCTGCTTTTAAAAAGTACGGCCTACTATGCTACGAGCTTATCTTGACAGAAGTACGATGTAAATAATTATAGCATTTTACAGCAAACACTATTTGAATGTAGGCCCTGACACATGCACAACTGACACAGCCTATGTCAGAACATTTTACAGCATAGCAATATTCAAAAAAAAAAAATCTTTTATTTCGAGGATAATGGAATAAGTACTCATGGTGTTTTTTTAAACGCTCAATCCCCATGTGTATGCAGTTTTGTAAATGTTGTCATCCGTTCCCACTGGCACACAATAGCCTACCCTTCCGAAAAACGGAACAGGTTTTAACGTGTGCGCAAGATGTTCTGCGTGCGTTCGCACACGGGACCTCGGTTTATAGTCTCATCCGAAGGACTTTTAGGGGGTGTGGAGTCGGCACTGACGTTAACTCCAGAGGAAAAATCCTCTTGAGCGAGAATCGAACCCGGGTCAGCAGATCACGAATACATCATTCTAACCACCAGGCTATCCTGTCTGCAGATACCTGTGCTTACGAACACCCACATTCAAACAATCTATTGTCGGCTTACGTTCTGTTACTATTTCTAGTCCATCCATCTGGAATGACGTCCCTCTTTCCCTTCGCCAAAATCCTTCATTCGACACTTTCAATTCCAACCTAAAGACACACTTCTTTCATACCTAGGATCGTCCTCTGTCATTGCACCTCAACTTTGTCCCTGCTTTCAATCAGCCTCCTCCATCTGTATCACCTTGCCTTAGTGAGTCACTGTGTGTGTGTTTTATTGTTTGTATTTTAAATTTTTTAAATTCAATTTTATTTTTTAGTTTATTCTTTTATTTCGAAGATAACGGAATAAGCAGTCATGTGCTTTTAAAAAATCCAGTCCCCATGTCTATGAAGTTTTGTAAATGTTGTCATCCGTGCTGTGTCAAGTGAAGTCAAGTGTGTGTGTGTGTGTGTGCGTGTGTGTGTGTATGCAAATTTGAAATCTGTTCATCTTATTAGTGAAAAGTCGCATGCGCGTAAATGGTTTGAATGCAAGCGTTTTGATTTGTTTGCTTTACAAGATTCATAGCTATAACACTTCCAAATATTATCCTTATGATCCTCGTTATGAGGAACCTCTCTACCGTCAGGCTGGAATGAAGTACAGGATCTTTCCTTCCAAAAGGTATTCAGCACGCTGTCTAGACGTGAAGAGTCCCAGTAATGGTGCGTTGAAAGCTTCAGCGGCCACAGAACTGACAGACAGACAGACAGACATACACACACACACACACACACACACACACAAAGAAAGAAAGAAAGAGAGAGAGGGAGAGAGAGATGGAGAGAGAGAGTGTGTGTGTGTGAGAGAGAGAGACAGACAGAGATAGACAGAGATAGAGACAAAGACAGAGACAGAGAGTAAGAGACAGACAGACAGACAGACACAGATGAGGGAGAGAGAGGTGGGGGGGAGGGAGGGGGAGGAGAGAGAGAGAGAGAGAGAGAGAGGAGAGAGAGAGAGAGAGAGAGAGAGAGAGAGAGAGAGAGAGAGAGAGAGAGACAGACAGACAGAGACAGAGACAGAAACAGAGACACAGAGACAGAGAGCGACAGAGAGCGACAGAGAACTCGAACTCTAGAACTCGAATTGTTTCTTGAGAGTAAATGGATAAGCGTAAGGCTTCTTTACACCATGTTCCCAAAAATACCCACCCCACCCCCCAAGAGAGGAGAGAGGAGAGAGAGAGAGAGAGAGAGAGAGAGAGAGAGAGAGAGAGAGGAGAGAGAGAGAGAGAGAGAGAGAGAGAAGAGAGAGTTTCCTTCTTCATTCACACGGCCCACAGCCACAGTCCTAATCGATACAGTCACCCCCCCCCCCTCCCCCGTTACTGTATGTCAGTCACTCTCACTGCTGAAACACAAAAACATCGCCATCAGCTTCAAGATCAGACTGATGCGTTCCCTGCTCGTGTCTATATTTTTGTACGTATGTGAAACGTGGACCATAACAGCAGACATTGAAAGAAGGGTACAGGCAATGGAGATGGGGTGCTTTCGCAAACTCCTTGGTATCTCATACAGAGATCACATCACTAACGCAAAAATGGAAACTAGAATTGAAAACGTCATCGGGCTATATGAAGAGCTCCTGACTTCAGTGATAAAAACCGCAAACTGAACTGGTACGGGCACGTCACACAAACATCTGGACTGGCCAAGACTGTCCTACAGGGAGCAGTACAAGGAGGGAGACGAAAGAGGCAGACAGAGAAAACGATGGGAGGAAGACAACTTCAGAGAGTGGAGGACTGGCCTTGAGTGGAACGACTTGCTACGGAAAGCTGAAAACTGAGAGGAGTGGAGGAAACCGGTCGCAAAATCTTCAGGGATGCCACAACGGTCTACTAGACTATAGGACAGGTGAAAGTGATGACTGCAACGATCACTTGAAATGGTAGACCACCTCCACTGACTCTGCTTCACTTATATTGCAAAGCACGAGGATTCAAATATCAGTGAGTGGATGTCCTCTCGGGGGTCCTTATTCCATGAGGATGACACGGCTTCCTTTGATAAAACTTTATGGGAGAGTTTTGGTCAGCTGAGTAGAACAGCTCCTGGCACACAGGACCTGCCTTCACTGCTCCACACACACACACGCACACACACACGCACGCACGCACGCACACATACACACTCAGACACAAAAACACAAACACACACACCACCACCACCACCAACACCCCCCCCCCTCCCTCACACACAGACATTGCGAAACCACACAAGCATGCACTTACACATACTCTCTTGTATACACAGATGCAATCAGGCAGACATGCACAGGCAGCAGAAGCAGAAGCAGAAGCAGAAGCAGAAGCAGAAGCATAATATTATGATATTGACACCCCAGTCACGATACCTGCACAGTAGTCTGCACAGTTTTGCTGTGGCCTCTCCTATCTACACCTCTGTTTTCCTATTATTAATTTTCCGCAGCTGTGACTGTCTCCCTGCCCTGCCTGTCCAATCTCAACATTTCCCCGTCTTTGTCAACATTTCCCTGCCATCTCCACTTCGTCTTTGTCAACATTTCCTTGCTATCATCCTTTGTTAACACTTCTCTGCCATCATCCGTTGTCAACATTTCCCTGCCATCATCCTTTGTCAACATTTCCTTTCCATCAGCCTTTGTCAACATTTCCCTGCCATCACCACTCCGTCTTTGTCAACATTTCCCTGCCATCACCATTCCGTCTTTGTCAACATTTCCCTGCCATCATCACTTGTCAACATTTCCCTGCCATCATCCTTTGTCAACATTTCCCTGCCATCACCACTTGTCAACATTTCCCTGCTATCACCATTTGTCAACATTTCCCTGCCATCAACACTTGTCAACATTTCCCTGCTATCACCATTTGTCAACATTTCCCTGCCATCACCACTTGTCAACATTTCCCTGCTATCACCATTTGTCAACATTTCCATGCCATCACCACTTGTCAACATTTCCCTGCTATCACCATTTGTCAACATTTCCCTGCCATCAACACTTGTCAACATTTCCCTGCCATCACCACTCCGTCTTTGTCAACATTCTCCTGCCATCATCACTTGTCAACATTTCCCTGCCACAACCACTTGTCAACATTTCCCTGCCATCACCACTTGTCAACATTTCCCTGCCACAACCACTTGTCAACATTTCCCCGCCATCATCCTTTGTCAACATTTCCCTGCCATCACCACTTGTCAACACTTCCCTGCCATCACCACTTGTCAACATTTCCCCGCCATCATCACCACTCTCTTCCTCTGCTGAAAACACCTTCCTTCTGCTACACTCAGACACACGGCACAGCCACACAAGACCATCTTCTGAAGCACAAACACACACACACACACACACATACACCCGCGAGTGCGCACACATGCACGCACTCAGACCATGAAACGCGCGCGCACACACACACACACACTCTTACCCCCCACCTCCACACCCCCCCCTCTCCCACACACACCCTTTTCCCGTGTGTGTGTGTGTATACATGATGGATCAGGGGCCAAATGTAAAAGCGCTGTGGACTACAGATGGCCGGGGGGTGAGTACCATCTTGGGAAAGATGGGGAGCGGCAAATTTGGTTTCTGCCGCACTGGCTGCTGCTGCTGCTGCTGCTGCTGCTGCTGCCTTTAGCTGCCAGCCTGGACATGATGGATGCTGCTGGCAGAAAAAGATCAGTGTAGCGCCATGCTTTAGCACTAAAGGAAAAGGGATGCATGCATATAGTGTGCATGTAAGAGGAATGTGCCCAGTGTGGGTGCATGTGTGGGTGTGCGCATGTGTGTGTATGTGTGTGTTGTGTGTGTTTTTGTGTGGTGTGTAAGTGTGTGTGTGTGTGTGTGTGTGTGTGTGTGTGTGTGTGTGAGGCAGAGTGTCTGTGTGTGTATGTGAGAGAGAGAGAGAGAGAGAGAGAGAGAGAGGGGAGAGAGAGAGGAGAGAGGAGAGGAGAGAGAGAAAGAGAGAGTCCTTGTGTGTGTGTGTGCGCGCGCATGCGCATGCGCGTGCGCGTGTGTGTATGTGTGTGTGTGAGAGGAGAGAGAGAGAGAGAGAGAGAGAGAGAGAGAGAGAGAGAGAGAGAGAGAGAGAGAGAGAGAGAGAGAGGAGAGAGAGAAGAGAGAGAGAGAGAGAGAGAGAAGAAGAGAGAGAGAGAGAGAGAGAGAGAGAGAGAGAGAGAGAGAGAGAGAGAGAGAGAGAGAGAGAGAGAGAGAGAGAGAGAGTGAGAGAGGGGCTCTCTCTCATTGATAGGCCAATGGAACAGAAGTGCTACAGAAGAAATCTACAAAACATTTAATCTTGAAATGGAATTCTGCTCGCTTCATCAGAAGATCTCTGAGCTTAAACGCTGTATGTGAGTAATGGACTACAAGACAAAACTGCCAACTACTAGTACTTCTGTAGAGGACGATGACATTAACAAGCTTCATTTAAACACTGTTGTCTGAAATATTTAGGCGAGATGGTCTAATATCACCTTGAGTGAACAGACGTTTAACTAAAGAACGAAAGAAAGAATTTAGGCAAGATAAAGTGTTCTGGAATAATTGCTAGAACAGGGCCACCAAGAACAAAATTATTTTCATTTTCTTCTGACGCTTTACACAGATGACAAATCAACTCATCATTTCTATATCTGTGGACGGGATAGCTCAGTGGTCAGAACACTCGCTTTCCCCAGCTAAGGTTAATCAGCATCGAGCATGGTTACCAGTTGGATGGGTGACCGTTTGCGCGCTTTGGCTTCAGCACAGTCCCCCAACTGTAAATGGGTACCTGCCCTCTTTAGGGTCAGGGAAGGTAAAGCAGCGAGGGAGAGGAGATGGGCGCCGCCCTCAATATGCTGGCCCATATAGAAGTTGAGGCCTCTGATGCCTCACTTTCCCACGACCACAACGGTTATGGGACACCTTTACCTTTTTATATCT
This sequence comes from Rapana venosa, assembly GCA_028751875.1. Taxonomy (NCBI): domain Eukaryota; kingdom Metazoa; phylum Mollusca; class Gastropoda; order Neogastropoda; family Muricidae; genus Rapana; species Rapana venosa. Next base: position 7,545,354 of record CM054139.1, on the reverse strand, counting down.
GTTAGCCTATACATTAAATGTTTATCCCCATTCAGCATTCAGTAAGGCTTCAGATCAGAGATATCACAACAGTGTCTACAGGCATTGAATATATCACTACTCTGAATATGATCACACTACTTCTGCCAAAAGCAATCGATGAAACATTGCCAAAAACCACGTATAAAAATACCAACGGAGCCCTACACTCTTGACTTTGTCAAACAAATGAAACTCCATATTCGAACAACAAATACACTACACCCTACTTACGCAATATGTCTTTACTTCTAGCATCTGAATTATATAGCATATCATATTCTTTCTGGCATTTTGTATAATTTTAATGTACAGTAATTTAAACCCCAAACAAGTACAGTTACTAACAGATGGTACGTAAATGTAGTAATGGTCCGCTTTATCGTAAACAAGGTGATTGACGGTTTGCTTATCTACGTTTTTAGGAAAGAGTATGAACGTGCTCACAATGGACAGCAGCTTGATCCCAGCTGTAATAATGCTGATGAAAATTGAAGAACGAGTGGAAATGTGGCAGCAAATAACAAACGCTTTCATGAAATATTGTGCAGTGTTTGTTACTTTTCATAATAGGTATCAACACACTATTTTGTTATCGTATGATGGTTCCGAGAGGTAAGGAAAGAGGCAGGTAGGGATAGAGAGGGGGGGGGGGGGGTAAGACAGCAGCTGGAAATAGATCTTAACTCCATCCTCAGCATAACAATGGCGGTGTAGGGGTCACTCCAACGGAGTCCAGCACCGACTAACTATCCTAAATAAAAACATATAGTGTTGTACAATTCACAGATGTGGCCCGGTTTAGAAATACGACGCTCAGATCGCATGGGAGATAGTGTAGTTACCTCCATATCGCACTAGGTCTAGCTCACAAACAGTCGCGTTAAAGAAAGAGAACTCAAATTATACTTCTCCCTCTCTCGGCTACGAGTGGACATTTATCATATACCATGTCTGCACAAGGCCTGGTGTACGAGGTAAAGCTAGACAGTGAGGATGAAGCCTCTAGAAACAAGCTGTATACATTCTACATTTCACCGCGAGGGCAGAGTATACGCAACAGAGTGTCCCACAATTCACAGGGGTGTCCAGATTTAGAAACACAACCTTGAGATAGGCCTCTGATCGCATGGGAGGCAATCTAATTACCGCCCTGTCACACTGCCGAGATCTTTGCACACGCCACTAAACTTGAACATGTAGTAACAGTATTCTTAAGTATTTGGAAGCGTTGACTATTGGCATTGATATCACATCCTTCTCTTACGCTAAGACAATTAAAAGGAAAAAAAGGTAAAAGAGTCCCATAACCTATAAGGTCGTAGGGGAGCGAGGCGTCAGAGACCTCACTTCTCTAGGGCCAGCATATTGAGGGCGGCGCCCATCTCCTCTCCCTCGCTGCTTTACCTTCCCTGACCCTAAAGAGGGCAGGTACTCATTTACAGCTGGGTGAACTGCGGGAACTGTACTGAAGCCAAGGCGCGCAAACGGTCACCCATCCAACTGGTAACCACGCTCGACGCTGCTTAACTTGGCTGGGGGAAAGCGAGTGCTCCGACCACTGAGCTATCCCGTCCCCTTGCTAAGACAATCGCCCTTCAGAAATACTGTGATATTAATTTTGTACATATTAATTTTTAACTGGAGTTTTGCAGCTGAGCGATGCAGGTTGTGTCTGCAAACCTGTCACAGTCTCTGACAGTAGAATATGATCGTCAGCCAACAAAAGTATGAACAATTCAGAAGCACCCATAGACAGCAACTCCCCCTGTCTTCCATTATTACAGACCGCTTTTGGTGACTCATAAATAAACAGGGGAAACAAAACTGGGCTGCAAGCATCCCCCTGTTTCACGCCAGCAATGTCGTCGGTGAATTGATCAACAAAGAAAGCGAGAGAGAGAGAGAGAGGAGAGAGAGAGAGAGAGAGAGAGAGAGAGAGAGAGGAGAGAGGAGAGAGAGAGGAGAGAGGAGAGAGAGAGAGAGAGAGAGAGAGAGAGAGAGAGGAGAGAGAGAGAGAGAGAGAGAGAGCGAGCGAGCGAGAGACAGACAGACAGACAGACAGACAGTGTCAGAGACAGAGACAGAGAGAGATGTCATTTTTGGTTATATACTTTGATGGGGCAGGAAGAATACAGCCATCAAATATTCAGCGTGTCGGACACTGGTGTTCTCCTCTGTACCGTCTCTCCCTCTTGGCTTTGTGTCAACACCACCGTCTTTATTAACACTCCTTTATGTCTGTCTCTCTGTCTGTTTCTCTGTCTGTCTCTCTGTCTGTTTCTCTGTCTGTCTGTCTGTCAGTCTGTCTGTTTCTCTGTCTCTCTCTCTGTTTGTTTCTCTGTCTGACTCTCTGTCTGTCTCTCTGTCTGTCTCTCTGTCTGTCTCTCTGTCTGTCTCTCTGTATCTGTCTGTCTGTCTCTCTGTCGGTTTCTCTGTCTGTCTCTCTGTTTTTCTGTCTGTCTCTCTGTCTGTCTCTCTATATCTGTCTGTCTCTCCGTCTGTCTCTCTGTTTTTCTGTCTGTCTCTCTGTCTGTTTCTCTGTCTGTCTCTCTGTCTGTCTCTCTGTCTGTCTCTCTGTATCTGTCTGTCTCTCTGTTTCTCTGTCTGTCTCTCTGTCTGTTTTTCTGTCTCTCTCTCTCTGTCTGTCTCTCTGTCTGTCTCGCTCTGTCTCTCCCCTTCTTTCTGTCCTTCCCTTAGTCACCTGTTTCTGTCTCTCTTTCTTTTCCTCATTTCTTCTTCTTTTCAGTCTGTCTGTATCAGCCCAGTATATTAGTAATGTGTGTGTGTGTACACGTGCGCGCGCGTGTGTGTACATGTATGCATGTGTGTGAGTATAATATGTGTATGTGTGTTTATGTGTGCGTGTGGTGTGTGTGTGTGTGCGCGCGCGCGCGTGCGCGTGTGTGTGTGTGTGCGAGTACGTATATGAGTGTGTCAGCTCCTGAAAAAAGTCTGAAAAGGAAAGGTGTGGATGGAGTCCCAACGCCTGGCTGTTTGATCTAATCCCCAGATTCCAGAGCCATCACTGACCTCCAGATTGAATCTGGGAATCCATCAGCGTCATGAATATAGTAAAGGGACTGCTATTCAGAAGAGGTCCGCTTTTGAAAGCACAACACCAAAGCTTTTTGCTCTAGTCACAGATCCCTGCTCAACCGAATGGAGAATAACATGTAGATCGGTGGTCTAGAGGTAATGCACCTGCCTAGAAAGCCAAAAATCCGGGTTCGAATATTTGGTGGTTCCATCCCCGTTTGGGCCAAAAACTTCCCCCCCCCCTCCATCCACTAGACCGTAAGTGGTGGTCTGGGTACTAGTCTTTCGGATGAGACGATAAATCGAAGTTCCGTGTGTTACACCTAATTATTTAGCGCATGTAAAACAATCCACGGCAACAATAGAGTTGTCCTCGGCTATATTCTGTAGAAAAAAAAGCCGCTCTAATAGGGAAACAAACACAGTTGAAGACAGGAAAAAATAATAAAGGGTGGCGCTGCTCTTGTGGTGACGCGTTCTCCCCAGGAGAGCAGCCCGAATTTCAAGCAGAGAAATCTGCCGTGATTTAAAGTGGTATACAACACAATACAATACAATGCAATACAATACAACGCAATACAATACAACACAATACAATACAATACAACACAATACAATACAATACAATACAATACAACAAGGTATCTATAGGCATTGATAACTGCTATAACCCTTACACTCAGATACCTTCCCCCTTTCTAAACGCTAGAACACTGTTTTTCACGTGAACTGCTCAATGCGGCGACTGGGCAGCGCTGTGTCAGAACAGTGATGGTGGAGCACCACTGATCTCCCACATCCTGACTGTCGCTATCACTATCACGACATCAGCTGAGGCAGGAAGGAAGAAACAGCTCCAAAGAATGGAGAGAGAGAGAAGAGAGAGAGAGAGAGAGAGAGAGAGAGAGAGAGAGAGAGAGAGAGAGAGAGAGAGAGAGAGAGAGAGAGAGAGAGGAGAGAGAGAGAGAGAGAGAGAGAACTCGAAATGTTTATTGAAAGTAAACGGATAAGCACAGGGCTTTTTACGTCATGCTCTCACAAAAAAGAAAAGAAAAAGAAAAAAAAGAAAGAAAGGAAAGAAGTCAAGAAAATCTACACACACTCACAGTCACACACTCGAATCAAAACAGAAGAACCGAAACCAAACCCAACAGAAACAAGCAGACAAACACATACCAATGCAAAAAAATCTCCAAATAAACGAACGTATGCAAACAGTAATAATCAGCAACTTTTGATACATTCAAAGGAAGATTCAAATGACCATCATATTGAAATACTACTACTACTATACTACTACTACTACTACTACTACTACTACTACTACTAATTAGATGAATATCAAAGAGAGAGAGAGAGAGAGAGAGAGAGAGGAGAGAGAGAGAGAGAGAGAGGAGAGAGAGAGAGAGAGATGAGAGAGAGAGAGAGAGAGAGAGAGAGAGAGATAGAGATAAACAGAGAAAGAGACAGAGACAGACAGATAGACAGATAGAAAGACAGGCAGAGATAGAGATAGGGACAGAGACAGACAGATTATTATAATTTTTATGTAAAATATTTATTATTTTATATCGAGGATAATAGAATAAGCACTCATGTGCTTTTTTACATCTAGTCCCCGTGTGCATGCAGCTTTGTCAAGTTTTTTTTTTTTTTTTTTGCTGCCTCATCTTCTGACGACCCCCGTCCTACTGTTCCCACGCCGCTCATTCCAATCTCCCCGCCACAGCCATACCCAGATTCGTTATGTCTCATCCTCAGGGTCGGAAGTCCACAGGGAGCCCATCACTATCAGGCCGCCGTGGGGCCACCAGCCAGAGGGGCCCTGCACTGCTGCTGGGTCACTTTGGTGGTGTTCAGTGGTGCCTGTTCTCAGCTAACATACGCAGGACACCAACCTACTAAGCCCCCTACTAACGACAGTATTAGCTCAGTCGCGGAGCCAGACTGAGTGAGTTGCCCACCCCAAGTGGCAACCACCACAACGTCCCTCCAACGACCGTCCCCCGCGAACCTCCAACCCCAAAGGCTTTGACACAAACTCACCACAGGCACAGAAGTGTATGGGCAAACCGAATCTGAGGTCACCATGAGACCAGAGAAACCGGGACCACCGAATCAGAGGCAACTTTTTTTTTTAATGCATGATGATCAATGACAATGAGGATGATGTAATGATGCTGCTGTGGAAGTGCATATGCTTTGAGACTACTTGACAGGGTTGTACTCTATGCTTACTATCATAATATATCCCGGCGTCAACCGGGCCCGAGAGATACAGACACCTGCAGTGTTGGTCAGGTAATTTGAGCAACACTCTCCAACTCGCATCCGTTAAGTGGATGAAGCTCGACTGTGTGGTCCCAGTCTTCCCACTGAGCCCACAGCACACTCACTCTGGGTAGGAGCCGGCCGGAGTCCGAAAAATCCCTATGACTTATGGGAATCGAACCCGCGACCTTCCAGTCCGTAACCCAAGGCGCTAACCACTGCGCCATGGCGGCTGGTGCTTTGTCAAGTTTGTCATCTGTTTCCACCGGCACACAATGGCCTACTCTTCCGAAAAGCGGAACAGGATTTAACGTATGCGCAGACAGATAGAGAGAGAGAGACAGAGGCAGAGACACAGACAGATAGAGAGAGACAGAGACAGAGACAGACAGAGACAGACAGACAGAGACAGACAGAGAGAGACAGACAGATAGACAGACAGATAGAGATAGAGAGACAGAGACAGAGGCAGAGACAGACAGACAGACAGACAGAGACAGACAGACAGGCAGAGACAGACAGGCAGAGACAGACAGACAGAGAGAGACAGACAGAGAGTTGAGCGCAGCACCCTGTCTTCTATTAGTAACGGTGTCCAGGCAACTTCATGAATGAAGGAGGAAGGGAAAACAGGGCCAACCACCTCCCCCCCTCCCCCTGCTGAAGTCCCGCTGTGCATCAACAGCAGCTGAGCTGTTGCTTTTGCTCCACATCCTCCCTACCTGGCTCCGGCACCATTGTGTACTGCGTCTGATTCATTGAAAAGTCGACCTCCAATACCATTTCAGAACAGAACTGACCAAAGAACGCTCCTAGTGATGGAGCTGAACGCTTTGTTTTGAAAATCGATGAACGCTACGTAGAGCTTGCGACTGTGTCAATATTGTGATTGTAACAAGAGCTAGTATGATTTAAAGTTGAAAAATATCCTTTTTGAAAAACTGCCTGGAAATTGTTGCTGTTTCGTTGAAAGTCTTTTCATGCTTGCTGATATTGGACTATACGAAAACATTTCTAAGGGAAAACACAGCAGACCAAATAAACAACCCCCCCAAAGCCAACCAACAAAATCCCCAAAAGAAACAAAACATAAAGAAACAACAACATCCATAAGACTCAACAGAACGAAGAAGTATACGTATAAAAAGGGAAAAAAAGGTAAACGTGTCCCATAACCTATGTGGTCGTAGGGGAGTGAGGCATCAGAGACCTCAACTTCTCTAGGGGCCAGCATATTGACGGTGGAACCCATCTCCTCTCCCTTGCTGCTTTACCTTCCCTGACCCTAAAGAGGCAGGTACCCATTTGCAGCTGGGGGAACTGGGGGACTGTACTGAAGCCAAGGTGCGCAAACGGTCACCCATCCAAGTGGTAACCACGTTCAATGCTGCTTAACCTTAGCTGAGGGAAAGCGAGTGCTCTAACCACTGAGCTATCCCGTTCCCTTATACGTATACAAACAGAAAAAACCCTCCCATAGCATAAAAAATAAAGCGTATAGATAAATATTGAACCAGAGCAATCACCATAAAACATGTTTAACAGATCTAGAAATAAACCTAACACTGTCAGCCATTTCTTCTTCAAGAGAAAGTGGGTCAACAGCTTCCACCAGAACTCCAATGCCTCCCTGTGTGGTTGTCACCAGTGATGTCACTGTGTCCCTGTGTGGTTTTCACCAGTGATGTCACTGTGTCCCCTGTGTGGTTATCACCAGTGATGTCACTGTCTGCCCTGTGTGGTTATCACCAGTGTTGTCACTGTCTGCCCTGTGTGGTTATCACCAGTGATGTCACTGTGTCCCCTGTGTGGTTATCACCAGTGATGTCACTGTCCCCTGTGTGGTTATCACCAGTGATGTCACTGTGTCCCCTGTGTGGTTATCACCAGTGATGTCACTGTGTCCCCTGTGTGGTTATCACCAGTGATGTCACTGTGTCCCCTGTGTGGTTATCACCAGTGATGTCACTGTGTCCCCTGTGTGGTTATCACCAGTGATGTCACTGTGTCCCCTGTGTGGTTATCACCAGTGATGTCACTGTGTCCCCTGTGTGGTTATCACCAGTGATGTCACTGTGTCCCCTGTGTGGTTATCACCAGTGATGTCACTGTGTCCCCTGTGTGGTTATCATCAGTGATGTCACTGTCTGCCCTGTGTGGTTATCACCAGTGATGTCACTGTCTGCCCTGTGTGGTTATCACCAGTGATGTCACTGTCTGCCCTGTGTGGTTATCACCAGTGATGTCACTGTCTGCCCTGTGTGGTTATCACCAGTGATGTCACTGTCTGCCCTGTGTGGTTATCACCAGTGATGTCACTGTGTCCCCTGTGTGGTTGTCCCCAGTGATGTCACTGTGTCCCCGGTGTGGTTGTCCCCAGTGATGTCACTGTGTCCCCGGTGTGGTTGTCCCCAGTGATGTCACTGTGTCCCCGGTGTGGTTGTCACCAGGGATGTCACTGTGTCCCCGGTGTGGTTGTCACCAGGGATGTCACTGTCTGCCCTGTGTGGTTATCACCAGTGATGTCACTGTGTCCCCGGTGTGGTTGTCACCAGTGATGTCACTGTGTCCCCGGTGTGGTTGTCACCAGTGATGTCACTGTGTCCCCGGTGTGGTTGTCACCAGTGATGTCACTGTGTCCTCTGTGTGGGTCATGTCACTGTCTCCCCTGTGTGGTTGTCACCAGTGATGTCACTGTGTCCCCTGTGTGGTTGTCACCAGTGATGTCACTGTTTCCTCTTTATGGTTGTCACCAGTGATGTCACTGTGTCCCCTGTGTGGTTGTCACCAGTGATGTCACTGTCTCCCCTGTGTGGTTGTCACCAGTGATGTCACTGTGTCCCCTGTGTGGTTGTCCCCAGTGATGTCACTGTGTCCCCTGTGTGGGTGATGTCACTGTCTCCCTTTGTGTGGGTGATGTCACTGTGTCCCTTTGTGTGGGTGATGTCACTGTGTCCCCTGTGTGGTTGTCCCCAGTGATGTCACTGTCTCCCTGTTACAAACAGATTCTGAGTTTTTATTGAGAAGATTTTTAGGACTGCAATGAATGGCATTCTTGGCTTAATGATGCATGCATTGATAATGAGATAATACTTTTGTTAAGAGATGTCATTACCTTTAGCTTGCATGTGTTTGTTTGCTCATGAAGTTTCCAGAATATTCTACAGCATTCTATGAAGTTCTTGGCTTTTCCGGAATGGTGTAGTTTACAGTATTCTAAGAGGTTCTAAAAGTTTCCAGATGGCCTCACTGTAGCCGGAAATGTTTGTGTTCCTTAAGTTTCTGGAATCTTCCAGAAGCTAGCAGAGGGGAGCCCGGCACTGTATGTATACAAGGGGCTGGAGGGGAGGAGCGGCCAAGAGAGAGGCCAAGAGAGAGGCCAAGAGAGAGAGAGAGAGAGAGAGAGGAGAGAGAGAGAGAGAGAGAGAGAGGAGAAGAGAGAGAGAGAGAGAGAGAGAGAGAGAGAGAGAGAGAGAGAGAGAGAGAGAGAGAGAGAGAGAGAGAGGAGAGAGAGAGAGAGAGAGAGAGAGAGAGAGAGATGGACAGATGGAGAGGAGAAGGGCGTGAGAAACGGACGGACAGATGGAGAGAGGAGAGGCCGAGAGAGGAAAGATGAAGAGAGGACAGTCAGTCCGAGGAAGAAAGATGGGAAGGAAGGAGAGTAGGAAAGGAGGAGAGCCAAGGGGAGGCAAGCGGAGATTGCCTGAAGAAGGGGAGAGAACTGAAGGAATAGAAGGAGAGCTATGAGGACTGTAGAAGTCATTTTAACTGATTGAGCTCTATGTAGTGAGTGTAGTCACAGAATTTTGGCTGTTGATACAGTGTTTAAGGAAAGGATTTTTCCCTTATTGTTTTCGAACTCTTGTATTGGAAATGAATATTCTTTTGAATTGATTTAGTAGAATAAAAGAAATCAAACTTGATTCCTGAGTCAACTTGTGCTCTGTTTGGATGTGATTGACGAGAGATAGGAGAAACCAACTCTTGGCATTTCAGTCAGCGTTCTACGTCCACTGGAGTGTTTTCAAAACAAAGAGTTAGTTCTTCAAAGAACCACGTGACACTCCCCTGTGTGGTTGTCCTCAGTGATGTCACTGTGTCCTCTGTGTGGTTGTCACCAGTGTTGTATGTCACTTCCGTGGTTGTCCATTGTCTCTCTGTGTGGTTGTCACCAGTGATGTCACTGTCTCCCCTGTGTGGGTAATGTCACTGTGTCCCTGTGTGGTTGTCCTCAGTGATGTCACTGTCTCCTCTGTGTGGTTGTCACCAGTGATGTCACTGTCTCCCCTGTGTGGGTAATGTCACTGTGTCCCTGTGTGGTTGTCCTCAGTGATGTCACTGTCTCCTCTGTGTGGTTGTCACCAGTGATGTCACTGTCTCCCCTGTGTGGGTAATGTCACTGTGTCCCTGTGTGGTTGTCCTCAGTGATGTCACTGTCTCCTCTGTGTGGTTGTCACCAGTGATGTCACTGTCTCCCCTGTGTGGGTAATGTCACTGTGTCCCTGTGTGGTTGTCCCCAGTGATGTCACTGTCTCCTCTGTGTGGTTGTCACCAGTGATGTCACTGTCTCCTCTGTGTGGTTGTCACCAGTGATGTCACTGTCTCCTCTGTGTGGTTGTCACCAGTGATGTCACTGTCTCCTCTGTGTGGTTGTCCCAGTGATGTCACTGTCTCCTCTGTGTGGTTGTCACCAGTGATGTCACTGTCTCCCCTGTGTGGTTGTCCTCAGTGATGTCACTGTCTCCCTGTGTGGTTGTCCTCAGTGATGTCACTGTCTCCTCTTTGTGTGGGTTGTCACCTAGTGTTGTCCTGTGTCCTTTCCCCGTGTGGTGTCACAGATGTCACTGTGTCCCTGGTAGTCTGTTGTGTTGTCACCAGTGATGTCACTGTCTCCCTGTGTGGTTGTCACCAGTGATGTCACTGTCTCCTCTGTGTGGTTGTCACCAGTGATGTCACTGTCTCCTCTGTGTGGTTGTCCTCAGTGATGTCACTGTCTCCCTGTGTGGTTGTCCTCAGTGATGTCACTGTCTCCCTGTGTGGTTGTCACCAGTGATGTCACTGTGTCCCCTGTGTGGGTAATGTCACTGTGTCCTTGTGTGGTTGTCCCCAGTGATGTCACTGTCTCCCCTGTGTGGTTGTCACCAGTGATGTCACTGTCTCCCTGTGTGGTTGTCACCAGTGATGTCACTGTCTCCCTGTGTGGTTGTCACCAGTGATGTCACTGTGTCCCCTGTGTGGTTGTCACCAGTGATGTCACTGTGTCCCCTGTGTGGTTGTCACCAGTGATGTCACTGTGTCCCCTGTGTGGGTAATGTCACTGTGTCCTTGTGTGGTTGTCCTCAGTGATGTCAATGTCTCCCCTGTGTGGTTGTCACCAGTGATGTCACTGTGTCCCCTGTGTGGTTGTCACCAGTGATGTCACTGTGTCCCCTGTGTGGGTAATGTCACTGTGTCCCCTGTGTGGGTAATGTCACTGTGTCCCTGTGTGGTTGTCCTCAGTGATGTCAATGTCTCCCCTGTGTGGTTGTCACCAGTGATGTCACTGTGTCCCCTGTGTGGTTGTCACCAGTGATGTCACTGTGTCCCCTGTGTAATTGTCCCCAGTGATGTCACTGTGTCCCCTGTATGGGTGATGTCACTGTCTCCCTGTGTGGTTGTCACCAGTGATGTCCCCTGTGTGGGTGATGTCACTGTGTTCCCTGTGTGGTTGTCACCAGTGATGTCACTGTGTCCCCTGTGTGGTTGTCACCAGTGATGTCACTGTCTCCCCTGTGTGGTTGTCACCAGTGATGTCACTGTGTCCCTGTGTGGTTGTCACCAGTGATGTCACTGTGTCCCCTGTGTGGTTGTCCCCAGTGATGTCACTGTCTCCCTGTGTGGTTGTCACCAGTGATGTCACTGTGTCCCTTGTGGTGTCAGGGTTGTCACCAGTGATGTCACTGTGTCCCCTGTTTTGTCAGTGATGTCACTGTCTCCCCTGTGTGGTTGTCACCAGTGGATGTCACTGTGTCCCCTGTATGGGTGATGTCACAGGATGTATCCCCTTGTGGTGTCACCAGTGATGTCACGGTCCCTGTGTGATTGTCACCAGTGAGTCACTATATCCCCGTGTGGTTGTCACCAGTGATGTCACTGTTTCCCTTATGGTTGCACAGTGATGTTAACTGTCTCCCCTGTGTGGTTGTCACCAGTGATGTGCACTGTCTCCCTGTGTGGTTGTCACCAGTGAGTCACTGTTCCCTGTGTGGTTGCATCAGTAATGTCACTGTGTACCCCTGTGTGAGTTTTACCATGATGTCACATGATTCCCCTGTGTGTTGCACATGAGTCATGTGTCCCCTGTTGGTGTCCCTGTATGTCACATCTCTACATCATTCTTTCATTACCATGGCAAGATGCTCAGGTTAACCAATGGCAAGTAGTGCGTATAAACAGTATACCCACCATGAAGGAACGATGTCCGATGGAGATGCAGCTGGGTTTCCGTAAGCCATAAACGCTGAACGGAATTACACGATTGACGTGCACATCAATCTCTGCATGTGTATTACGCGTACGGAGTTAAGGCATTGCAGGCCTGCATTACCATTTGACCTAGAAGATCGTTAAAATTCCCCATCTTTTTTACCAGACGCCGCAAGATTCACCGCGACTTCTTGGTACCATGGGATTGAAGTTGAAATGGTCTTAACCACTGGCTATAGCGTCCGTCCTCCTAATATGGACATTTTCTTGATATCGCGATTAAACCAGCTAAATGCATTCCGCTAACTCAAATAAAAAAGAGAGAAGAGGAGAGGGAGGGAGATAGAGAGAGAGAGAGAGAGAGAGAGAGAGAGAGAGAGAGAGAGAGAGAGAGAGAGAAGAGAGAGAGAGAGAAAGAGATAGACAGAGAGAGACAGAGACAGACAGACAGACAGGCAGACAGACGCTTTGACGCTTTGAAAAATTCATTATCATTGCCCAGTGTGGCCTGTTGACAAATGGGGAGGGGACTACACGCGACTTTCCTTTGTTAATGCAAATAAATACGAGAGAGAAAATCTATGCATTTACCATGGTGAAAAGAACAGAGCTCTGTATAAATGGACACGACTGTAAGTTCTTTGATTAACTCAGCGGCAAACAGAACACAAAAAATGTCAATGATAAGCAACAGGAAGCAATAAACAACAACTTATACAATAACACGAACATTCTAGACTGGTGTAGTCGACCATTCAATTAAATTCTAAGTGAGATTTTTTAAATAAGTATTTTGCTGGAGTTGAGAGAGAGAGAGAGAGAGAGAGAGAGAGAGAGAGAGAGAGAGAGAGAGAGAGAGAGAGAGAGAGAGAGAGAGAGAGAGAGACAGAGAAAATCAATGAAAGATATGAATAAAGATAGAGACAGAGACAAAAACAGACAGACAGAGACAGACAGAGAGAGATAAAGAGAGAGAGATATATAAAGAGAGACAGAGACAGAGAGGCAGAGAGACAGAGAGAATTGAATCGAACTGAATGGAATTGAACTAAATGGAATTAATTCTATTTCCAGCAGGTGATGGAATAAGCGTGACAAATGCATTTTCTACATCCAGCACTTCATAACAATAAAGTGAATTCACAAAAGCGTATTCATAACAACGAAAAATGGAGAAAAAACAGCCCCCCCCCCCACACACACACGTCATTCTGTTAATAACAACCACGAATAAAAACAGGTCTTCACATTATAACTAAAAGGTTTAACAGCTGAAATGAAATGACTGTGAGAAGTCATATGAGAGACAGACAGACAGACAGAGAGACAGACAGACAGACAGACAGACAGAGACAGACAGACAGACAGACAGACAGACAGACAGACGGACGGACGGATAGACAGACAGACAGACAGACAGAGACAGAGAGAGACAGACAGACAAAGAGTAAGAGAGAGAGACAGACAGACAGACGGACGGACAGACAGAGACAGAGAGAGACAGACAAAGAGAGAGAGAGAGAGAGAGAGAGAGAGAGAGAGAGAGAGAGAGAGAGAGAGAGACAGACAGACAGACAGACAGACAGATAGAAAGAGACAGAGAGAGAGAGAAAGAATGAGAAACTTTTTGACTAGGGTAATGAGATAAGCAGCTTTACAATACTCTTTTTGTGCTTAGCCTTGGGTTTAAAGATAAGTATCAGCATTTGAAAAGAACCCTGTAAACATAAAACTGATTATTTGTAACAACGCAGAACAAAGGAAAGAAAAGGGAGAACACACACTTAACAAAATATTTCAACACACACACGCACGCGCACGCGCACACACACACACACCTGACCCCCCCCTTCCCCCCGCACACACACACTCACATATATCTAGAGAGAACAAAAAATTGTAACAAGATAGAAGATGAATTTCATTTACTCGATGAATGTGTCTCATATGATGAACTCAGAAACGCTTTGTTTTGTTGCTTTACAAGATTCAGCGCTATATAAATTCCATGAATTATTATTAGTATTAATTTGTTATTAAAAATTACAACCAAAGACAAAAAACCCCGTAAAATCTATATAGATAAATGAAGTGACATAATCACAGTTGATATCTATCAAGCAGATATCAAATATGTGTATGAGTGTTTTAAGAAAAGAGAAAATGAGAAGTAGAATGTAACATGCTTTTAGTATACATCATTTGGGCCAAACAGATAATTATAACTGATCTTTGTTTTGTTGGTGTGTCAAGTAAGGCTACTTGACTTAAATGGCCATAAAATATTCTGAATCTGCATCTGAAATCTCACACTCACACACACTCACACACACACACACACACACACACACACACACACACACACACACACACACACACACACACCTGCACCCCCCCTTCCGAACACACATATATAAACAAGCACCCAAACAGGCACACGTATTTTATCAAACACGCAGTGCTGCATGAAGTATACGAAGGAATGGATGCACAGTGCAAATCTTGGTACAATAGTAATGTCATTGAAACAGTGAAATTGTCCGAGCTTCAAGTGAACACGCATCAACCAACAAAGCATATAATTATATGGTGAATCTTTAGCTTAACATTATAGTAACACTAAAAAACAGGAACTTTAAAATCTTGTCTAAGTAAAGTCACCATCCAATGGATGCATTAGATGACATTTGTAAGCACGTTTAAAGGAAGGTAAAGGTAAAGATAAAGGAGTCCCATAACCTATAAGGTCGTAGGGGAGCGAGGCGTCAGAGACCTCACTTCTCTAGGGCCAGCATATTGAGGGCGGCGCCCATCTCCTCTCTCTCGCTGCTTTACCTTCCCTGACCCTAAAGAGGGCAGGTACCCATTTACAGCTGGGTGAACTGGGGGAAGTGTACTGAAGCCAAGGCGCGAAAACGGTCACCCATCCAACTGGTAACCACGCTCGACGCTGCTTTAAAGGAAACACCTCTTTTATTTTTCATGCACTTTGGCAATGACTTCCACAGAACACCTCCAGAATAAAAAAGACGAGTTTCGTAGAGGTTAAGTCTGGTTTCTGAATCAGTATGTTATTAGTGTGCCCGGAAACAAGTATGAAAGCAATCAACAATCAGCAACCAACAATCAACAATCTTCAATCAACAACCAACAATCTACAATCAACACTAAATGACTAACAATAAAAAATGAACAACAAACAATCAATAACTATCAACAGTCAACAATCAGCAATCAACAACAACCAACAACCAACAATCAACAACCAACAATCAACAACCAACAATCAACAAACAACAATCAACAAACAACAATCAACAAACAACAGTAATCAACAATCAACAGCAATCAACAACAATCAACAACCAATAATCAACAACATTCAACAACCAACAACAATTAACAAACAACAACAATTAACAATCAACAACCATCAACAATCTACAATGAACAATCAACAAGCAACAATCATGAACAAAGCAGAGACGACGGGGGACTGGATAGCTCAGTGATCAGAGCACTCGCTTTCCCCCAGCTAATGTTAAGCAGCACAGAGCGTGGTTACCACTTGGATGGGTGACCGTTTGCGCGCCCAGTCCCCCACTTCACCCAGCTGTAAATGGGTACCTGCCCTCTTTAGGGTCAGGGAAGGTAAAGCAGCGAGGGAGAGGAGATGGGCGCCGCCCTCAATATGCTGGCCCTAGAGAAGTGAGGTCTCTGACGCCTCGCTCCCCTACGACCTTATAGGTTATGGGACTCCTTTACCTTTACCAGCAGAGACAGACACAGATACTCACAGGCCGGTAGGAACGTGCACGGGCTGCCATGATGCAGTACTTCCCACGCTGTCGCCAAGTAACCCCACTGTGACGGCATCCGTGACGTTGTTCATCATGACGTGAGCGGCGATGACGTCACATAACGCCAGACACTAAGAGTTTTCTCTTGGCAGCATTTATTCGACCGTTACAGTTTGAACCAAACGTGGACTGATCCGGCGAGTCTGTAAGGGGTATGACCACTTCCATGTTTATGGCCAAATAACCACAGTCACGCGAATTTCTGAATTCAAAGAAAACTGATGTTGATTTTTTTTACTGCTGGTTTTGTTTAACTGCAATCTCCTCCCGCAGCTACGACTAAAGCGTGCTTCGATAACACTAGTAATAATGATAATAACGATACCCAATAATGATAATGATAACAATAATAATGGCAATACAGTCTCTTGCAGCTGACCAAATCTGTTCCACTCTTGTAAAAGCTGAATTCAGACACCACTGGCTTCTGGCTTTCACTACACTTCCCTGGGAATGAACAGACTCTCTGGCGGTGATGAACGTTTCCTATGGAGACGTCTACAGCAGGTCAGCGCAGGTTCTGTTGGACTTGCAGACACAGCGGCCCATTCCTGACGTTCTGCAGCCTGGACCGCTCTTGCTGGCACGTGGCTGTCTTGTGCAGACTGAATGTGTCCAGGCGGACAGGAGTGATTTCTTCTCTTGTCGTCTTTCCTGTGTCAATGGTACCAGACTCCTCGTACTCCTGCCGATAAGATCAGATGATAGCAGGTTAGATTAGATGAGATGAGATAAGATCAGATAAGATCATATGATAGTAGATAGGATGAGATGAGATGAAATGAGAAGAGATAAGATAAGATCAGATGAGAGAAGATGAGATGAAATGAGATGAGGTAAGACAAGACGAGACGAGACGAGACAAGATCAGATCAGATCAGATCAGATCAGATCAATAAGAAGAGATGAGGTACGATGAGATCAGATAGGATGAGATCATATCAGACAAGAGGAATTCAGATACGGTAAGATGTGATCAGATCAGATGAGATGAGACGAGACGAGATGAGATAAGATAAGGTGAAACCAGAAAACGATTGGATAAAATCCGATCCGATGAGATCAGTTGCTACAAAAATGAGACGAGACTAGACGAGATAAGACGAGATGAGATGAGATGAGATTTGACAAGCCGAGACATGACGAGGTGAACCAGGGAATGGCAAGGTACAGACAGGTGGCCAGCTACCGTGCTGTATGTGTTTGTGTGTTGGAGTCCTGGCTGAAAATCGGGGGTTCGAATCCCCCAATCCATAAAAGGCTGTATAGGTCTCCGACCGCCTTCTCCCTGAAATTAGTTTGCTTTGGGCTAACTGAAAGACTGGATCGAATAGCTGAGCATCATCCACTTTACCAATAGAATTTTAGGAGTACTGCTGAAATTAATCCAGCAACACGGCAGGTGTCTGTATCTGTCAAGCCTGCTTGACGCTGGGGTAAACTACAATAGGAAGCCTAGAGCAGTCTCAAAGCAAAGGGCACTTCCATTATCATATGATCGCCATCGCCCCCGACCATCACACAATTGAAGAACTGTTTCTGACCTGAAGGCCCTTGCTGTGCTGGCCTCATCATGATATTTGTATTGATGTCTCTTACACTTCAGTGTCTATCAAAGCTTGCAGAATTATTTATAGACTGACGGGAGGCAGTCGTTTGAGGGACGCTGTAATGGCTGAAAGCTAAGGTGGGGGCCTCATTCAGTCTGGCTCCGCGACTCTACCAAGTGCTGTCGTCAGTAGGGGGCTTAGGTATCACCCAGCACCATCAAAGTGGTCCAGAAGCAGTGCAGGGCCTATTTTGTCGGTGGCATCACGGCGGTCTAACAGTGATAGCTCTCTGTCAACCTCTGGTTCTTAGGGGCACAACAGGAGAAGCTGGATGTGGCGGTGGTGATGATGTCACAATCAGCAGCGCGGAAATAGCAGAAGATGTGGCAGTCATGAAAAAAGTACAGTATGCCATACCATGACGTGGTGTGGTATTGTATGACATGACACGACAAGACAAAGCAAGACAAGGCAAATCCTTAGATAATATCTAGAACCCCCTAAACTCTCTTTCAGAAACACTCACAGAAAGCTCCATTAAAGCTATACAACGCTCCGGCAGAAAAAAGAAGCTCCGGCAGAACAGGCGCCACGAATCACCACCACAGAGACCCAGCAGCAGTGCAGGGCCCTTCTGGCAGGTGGCCCCATGGCAGGCTAACATTGATAAGCTCGCCATGGACCTGTGACTAAGGATAACACCATGGCGAGCCTAGGTGTGGCAGCGGAGATATCGAAACGAGCCTAAAAGGAACAGCACAAGAGAAATGTCACTTATGATGAAAGAGGAGAAGACATATTTTCTGGATTGTGGCCAAAGCTATCAGTCACACTGCTGGCTGTTCTTATGTCATAGGTTTGTAAGTGGCTTGTGCGAATGTGAGATAGGAACTCTCTAAGTTGTATTTATTGTACAATACTCAGGCTAGGCTGGTGAGCATTTTAGTGGTGATGAAGATAATGATGATCGTATTAACTCTCTGTCTCTGTCTGTCTGTCTCTCTCTCCCCCTCTCTCTGTGGGTCTGTCTGTTTGTCTGTCTTTATGTCTGTCTATCTAACTGTCTGTCTGTCTCCGTCTCTGTCTCCGTCTTTGTCTCTCCGTCTTTTTCTGTCTCTCACACACACTTTCTTTCTCATTCTCACTTTCACTCTCTCTTACACACACACACACACACACACACAACACACACACACACACACACACACACACACACACACACACACACACACACACACACACTTATTCAATGTACCATCTGAAAATAAAAGTTTGATTTTGACTTTGACTTTGACACACACACACTCACACACACACATACACGAGAGGAGAGAGAGAGAGAGAGAGAGAGAGAGAGAGAGAGAGAGAGAGAGAGAGAGAGAGAGAGAGAGAGAGAGAGAGGAGAGAGAGAGAGAGAGAGAGAGAGAATCTCGATCAAGAGGATTTTTTCTCTGGAATTAACATCAGTGCCAACTCCACTCTCCCCAAAAGTCCTGCGGATGAGACTCTAAACCAAGGTCCCGTGTGCAAACGCACGCAGAACATCTTGCGCACACGTTAAAACCCGTTCCGCTTTTCGGAAGAGTAGGCCATTGTATGGTGGTGGGAACGGATGACAAAATTGACAAAACTGCATACACACGGGGATTGGATGTAAGAAAGCACATGAATGCTTATTCCATTATCCTCGAAATAAATAAAAAGAACAATAAACACACACAGGCACACACAAAGTGCTTCCACCCCAAACCCTTATCCAGACCCAGGCCCGTCCCTTCCTTTTCTTCGTCTGTGTGATGTCATAATTTGTGAAAACGTAAAATGAAACGGACCATATGAAGAGCTCCTGACTTCAGTGAAAAGACGCAAACTAAAGTGGTACAGGCACGTCACACAAAAATTTGGACTGGCCAAGACTGTCCTACAGGGAACAGTACAAGGAGGGAGACGAAGAGGCAGACAGAGAAAATGATGGGAAGACAACATCAGAGAGTGGACTGGTAGCCTTGAGTGGCACGATTTGCCACGGAAAGCAGCGGAGAAAGCTGGTTGCAACATCTTCATTAGTGCCCCCACGGTCCACGGGATTACGGGATAGGTGAGGTGAGGAGGATTTTCCTGAAAGTGAACACACACACCCACACGAGGCACTGTACTCACAGTGGGAAGCAGACAGCTGCCCAGTAAGAACTACACCACCCTGACCTGTGGCTGCACAACACCCTCCTTCATGGGGACATCGCTGTAGGACGTCAGCAACATCCACACGGGTGTTAGGGGCTGATGGTTCAAATCTCCTTCCCTTTCACAGCAATCTTTTACCTGGTCCAGCAATCACCTGGAAAAAAAGAAAATGCAAATCAGCTTACATCTTGACTGCTTCTTTCACGAGCAAACGCACAAAAAATACATTGCTGCAAGAAAATATAATCTAAATCATCTGCTCTTGTACACACACACACACACACACACACACACACACACACACACACACACACACAAACACACACACACACACACACACACACACAAACACACACACAAACACACCCACGTTCGCACACACAAACACACATACACACAACTTTTACACTGGGCTTACAGAGACAGACTGAAGAGAAGGAGAAAGAAAGAGAGACAGAGAGACAGAAACCAGGTGACCAAAGAAAGGACAGAGGCAAAAGGAGAGATAGAGCTAGACAGTCAGAGAAACAGAGAGAGAGACAGACAGAGAAACAGACAGAGAGACAGACAGAGAAACAGACAGAGAATCTGAGAGAGAGCGAGACAGCCATCCAGAAAAGAGTGTAATTTGATAAGGACGGTGGTGTTGGCACTTGGCAGAGGGAAAGTGGGTACAGTGGAGAACACTAGTGTCCGACACGCTGAATATTTGATAGCTGTATTCTTACTGCCCAATCAAAGTATATTAGCAAAGATAGCATCTCTCTCTCTCTCTCTCTCTCTCTCTCTCTCTCTCTCTGTCTCTCTCTCTCTGTCTCTCTAAATTATTACATATGGATTCTGAAAGATTGCCACATAAAGCTTATTGTATGTTGTTAGAATTAGATAAAAAGGGCAAACAATGCTGGGTCTCTAAAATCAGGGAAATATTCTGCATAACTGGGTTTAATATCGTTTGGTTAAACCAAGGAGTAGGAGACATAAAAATGTTCTTACGTGCCTTTAAACAAAGACTTGTAGATTGGTTTACCCAGGAATGGTCTGGCACCATCAGAGATCGCAGTAGATATGATAGTTACAGAAACTTTAAGATTGTTTTTGAAAGAGAGAAGTATATTAGTGAAATGGATACATATTGCTTTCGCGTTGCAGTTACTCAAGTACGAGTGAATGCGCTACCACTAAACAATAATACACATCGCTATAGTAGTTCAAATGAAGATAAGCAGTGCCCTGTTTGCAAAGACCGAATAGAGAATGAAGAACACTTTTTATTTAATTGCCCTGTCTATGAAGATTTGAGACACAAGTTTCTTAAAGATGCGAAGAGACTTCCTTTGCACGTGCTACTCAAAGCTACAATATCTACTGATAGACATAATTTATCACGATTTATTTTTCATGCAACCAACAGAAGAAGTAAGATAACTGTATAGAAATGGATCCTTATATTGATGAAAACTACATTCAAAACATTGTCGATTATGACGAACGTGAATTGATTTGTGATGAATATTCAAGAAATGGGTGATGTAATTTCTTTATTATTGCTGATATATCATTTCATATTATATACATTGATAGCAATGTGTTTATAACACTCATGTCATATGTCCACTCCACACACCCGTCATTCCTTTGTATTGTGGCCTAAGGCCGATGTACAGTAAAAGTCTGAAGTCTGAAGTCTGAAGTCTCTCTCTGTCCATACAAATCGGATTCAAAGGACATGAATCTATTGTGTAGGCGACCAGTGGCTGTTTCTGAAATGATGTCTTGCAGTGTTTTTGGATCATCACCCAAGTTCTCCCTTTTATGACAAGAAATGTTGTATGCCATGAATGAGCACAGCGCTGAATTCAATAACTGTGCATACTGCACTCTGTCTTCATTGCATTAACCTAAGGCTGACATACTTATATTCAGTAGACACATGTTTGTTGTATGGCAACCACGGCAAAGAGACTGACTTGAAAACCAGTACTGCACAGTCATATTAATCCTGCAACTATGACATTATCTTTGACGTGTTTACTGGCTTACCATATCCAAAGAGAAGCTGGTACCTTTATTTAAAGGTAGACACATTGCCTAGAAGTACAGATCATAATACGCTTCCGTCTTTTAATTGCATGGAACAGATACTTTGAAGAATTATATCTGTGGATAGTTGTTGTGGCTCTTAGCAAAACGTGCAGAGGAAGTCCTTTCGATTTCTTGAGGAATTTCATCCTTCAATTACCCCCCCCCCCCCCCCACCCCCCTCTCAGCCAAGTCACTGAAGGCAGGATCTGGCTATAGTAAGAAAACACCCACCACTGACACTTATGGGATTCAAACTGCATACAACGGAGTCTGGATGTAAAAAAAGCGCATGAGTGCTTATTCCATTATCCTCGAAATAAAAGATAAAAGAAAAAATAAAACTCTCTTCCTGCCAACCTGGAACTCAAAATGCTAACCAACATGTTACGGCAACTGTTTATCAAGTTGTTGGGTTTTTCGTAGCAGATATGGCGCTCCGTGCATATGATATTCCCACACTCCTTAAAACAGCAAAAACAACAAAACCTAGAAGAAACAACAACAAACAACAAAACTGACAACAATAACAATAACAAAAAAGCTGAAAACACCAAAAAACCCACTGAAAGAACTGAAAAAAGACAGCCTCTCTGATTGCGCTCAGCTCACACCATCATCCATCACTTCTTTCTCTGTGCCCTGAATCCTTCATCAGTCTTCGCAGTGAGATAAAAATCCACGCATGACTGCACCAGGCTGGGGCCACATCAATCATGGAAAGAGCATGGATCACCTTCTTTATCTCGAAAAACAAAAACAAAAACAATGGCCTGTAACATTTTAAACACATGGCATTTCTCTTTGTTCTGAAACAACCGGCACCACAGGGGAGAAATATCATTATAATGCCATCCATTTTCCAGCCTGTTGTTTAACGGTGTTGCTCTGGGAATAGAATATCTGTCTGTCTAACTGTGTGTTGCCGCCACCACCACACCACCACCACCACCACCACCACCACTATTACCACCACCACCACCACCACCACCACCACAGCCAGAGGAAAACTGGGTTAACTGCCTACAGGGCTTTCAGCACTTCTGACAAATAACGGTTATGTAAATTGAGCTCGGATCGCTTGAAAACTAAATTTGCCTTATATAGAAGCAGGACATATGCAGAGGGGAAACTTGTATGCGAGGGGGGATTACTCTACAAATGAGAGAGAGAGAGAGAGGGGGGGGGTATTTCAGAAAGGAAGACAGATAATATTATGTAGATATTTTCTTTATAGTGGGCGATCGTAGACATGTGTGCTTGCAAACTGCCCCCCCCCCCCCCACACACACACACACACTCTCTTTCTCTCACATTTTTTCACACACACACACACACACACATAAAGAAGAAGAAGAAAAAAGCAACTGCATTGCTTATTCAATGTACCATCTGGAAATACAAATTTGACTTGACTGGACTTGACTTGAGAAGACGACACTGGCAGATGGGGAGGAGCCTGATGTGACAGCCTGTAATCTGTCCCCTCACCCTCTACAAGGCGTGGCCGGGATTCAAACCCACCACTCCTCGTTGTAAAGAAGGGTGGATGAAAGTCCATCCTCTGAACTCTGAGCGTTCAAGGTGAAAACCACCCTGAGAAAATGGGTCTGGAGGCAGCGGGTACCAACCTATAAATGTATGTCTTTGTCCGTCTGTCTGTCTGCCTGTTTTTCTATGTCTGTCTGTCTGTCTGTATGTCTATGTCTGTCTGTCTGTCTGTCTATGTCTGTCTGTCTGTCTATGTCTGTCTGTTTGTCTATATCTGTCTGTCTGTCTGTATACATGTATGCATGTACGTACGTTGTGCGCATGTATGTTTGTGTGCGTGCGTGCGCGTTTGTGTGTGCCTGTGTGCATGCACGCATGTGCATGCTTGTGCGCATCTATGTATGAATGTATATACATATGCAGGCATGCTTGTATGTCTGTCTCTTGGGTATTGAGATACGGAAGCCTACTAGCATGACTGTGTTCATACGTGCTATCATGCGTGTTGCGAGCGTGCGCGCGCGGGCGAACGCGTATATGTATGTTTCTGCCTGCATACGAGCATGCGCGAGCGTGCATGCACATATCCGCGAGCGTGCATGCACATGCGTGCATATAAGAGAGAGAGAGAGAGAGAGAGATGAGAGAGAGAGAGAGAGAGAGAGAGAGAGAGAGAGAGAGAGACACACACACACAGAAAGACAGAGACAGGGAGGGAGGGGGAGGGAGGGAGAGAGAGGGAGGGAGGGAGAGAGAGAGAGAGAGAGAGAGGAGAGAGAGAGAGAGAGAGAGAGAGAGAGAGAGAGAGAGACAGACAGACAGACAGACAGACAGACAGACACAGAAAGACAGAGACAGAGACATAGAGGGAGAGAGAGACAGATAGACAGAGAGACAGAGACAGACAGAAAGACAGACAGACAGACAGAGAGTCCAGCTGATACCAAGGACTGTGCAGTGCGGGGTGACTCAGGCCTATGCTAATGAAACAATAATCATTATATGGCTCTGTGCAGATCACTGAATTATCCCTTCACAATCATCGAAAGTCGAGCAACACCTGCATTACATCATCTGTCTATCTGACTGACTGTCTGAATGGTCTATATTTGTCTGCCTTACTGTCTGTCTGTCTGACTGCATGTTTGTCTGACTGCATATTTGTCTGCCTTGCTATCTGTATGTCTGTACATCTGTCTTTACATCTCTCTGTACATCAGTCTGTCTGTGCATCTGGCTGTCTGTATATCTGCCTGTCTGTACATCTGTCTATCTGTACATCTGTTTGTACATCTGTTTGTACATCTGTCTGTCTCACTGCGAGTCTATGAGACAGATGCACTGCGAATTTTCCGTCTGAACGGAACATGGTTTGGTAGCAGCAGATTCACACACACACACGCACACACGCATGATATATATCGTCCTTCGGATGAGACTATAAACCGAGGTTCCGTGTGCGAATACACGCAGAGCATCTTGCACACACCCTAAACCCGTTTCGCTTTTCGGAAGAGTAGGCCATTATTTGCCGGTGGGACAGATGACAAAATTTACAAAACTGCATACCCATGGGCACTAGATGTAAAAAAAAAAAAAGCACATGGATGCCTATTCCATTATCCTGGAAATAAAAGTATATATATATATATATATATATATATATATATATATATATATATATATATATATATATATATATATATATATATATATATATATATACGTATATTGGTTTGTAATCTTATTTCATATTTTTGCCAGTGTTCTTACTTTAAAACAGTCATAACTGAATATTTTCACTTTTCCATCCACTGATGCACTTTAACTCATTGCTCCTGACAGACGAGTCATGCCATGGCGCCGCCCCACACTGAAACATGCATTCATCAGGCCGCAGCCCAGGCTGACTGAATCATAACTCAGCTCCAGCGCCAAAGCAGCGTCAATGAATGAGCACTGCACGCTGAAAAGCATCACTGAATACAGCACAGCACAGCAGGCAATCAGAGAATCAGCCCAAACAAGCGCTGGCTCATCAGCGGCAGATGCTGAAGCCTGATGGCGGCACCTGGAGGTTCCCCTTCTGTCAAATAGCGAATGAGGCTGACAGGTGAGCGGGGAAGGGATGCTGAGGTTGTTGATATAGGGGCAATGATGACAATGATGAGGATGAGGATGATCACGACGATGTAGAGCATGGGGACAACGACAAAAAATAACAACTGTAGTCCTCCTCCTCCTCATTATAATCATCAGCATCACCACTACCACCACCACCACCACCATCATCATCATCATCATCATCATCATCATCATCATCATCATCATCATCATCATCATCGCCACAACCACAATGATGATGATGATCGTGATCATGATAATGAATCATTAGAACAAAACATAGCAATACACTGCAGCACGCTTATCAACTATCCAAACTTATCACATCTCTCATTCTTTCACGTCTGGACTATTGCAATTCTCTTTTGGCTGGTCTACCAGCATCATTATTCACTCCCTTAAACGCATTCAAAACTCTGCTGCTCGACTTGTTCTCAAAAAGAAAAAAAATCTGAGCATATTACTCCTCTCTTGCGATCTCTCCACTGGTTGCCTGTGCCACAGAGAGTAAAGTAAAGATCAGTACCCTCTGTTACAAATGCCTCCACAAAACAGCACCTTCCTACATCTGTGAATGTCTTCACCTGTACACTCCTTCTTGTTCCCTCCGCTCTGCTGCAGATACCTTGTGCTTACGAATACCTAGATTCAACCAATCCACCGTTGGCCGTCGCTCTTTCTCTGTTTTTGGTCCATCAATCTGGAATGACCTCCCTCTCTCCCTTCGCGAAAAGCCTACTTACGACAATTTAAATCCAGCCTCAAGACATGCCTATTTCAAACCTAAGACTTCCCCCTACAGTTTCATCTCATAATTATCTGTCCTTGCCTTCAATGGCCTAAGTTCCCACCACCCTGCTGAAGCATATAACCTGTGTGCGTTTCTGTGCGCACGCGCGCGCGTGTATTTGTGTGTATTTGAATTTGTTAAACTGTTAATCATTGTTGGTTGCATGTGTGGGAGTGGAATGGATGCAAGCGCTTTGAATTTTTTTTTTGTACAAGATATAGCGAAATATAAATTCTATTTCTTGTTTTTCTTGTTTTTCTTGTTTTTCTTCTTCTTCTTCTTCTCTTCTTCTTCTTCTTCTTCTTCTTCTTCTTCTTCTTCTTCTTCTTCTTCTTCTTCAATCAAATCCAGTGCTGTTGTTTATAGCCCCGCCGTGAAAGCCTGAAAGGGCTAATGCGTTTTTAGATTTCAATGCAGACTTGCAGTGTTACAATTTCAATGCAGACTTGCAGTGTTACAATTTCAATGCACTGGGACAGTTGACAGCAGTGGTGTTCATCATCAACAATCCTCTGCAGCTTGCGTGACTGAGACATGTGTGGGTGACTTCCTGGATGAAGTACTGGGCAGTGTTCTTCACCCAGCAGGTTCCCAGCAAGTGAATCCTGGAAACACCTCTCCTAATTATGTGAGAGTTAGCTGCTCATGCAGTCATGGGCCAAAGGGCGATAGACCCAGAGAGGAGGCTGGGTGCAGAGGGAGGCCTATACAGCCTGAAAACGGTTCATGAGCCAGGGACATGTCTCTAGCGACGCTAACAAGTACTTTCTACCATTGCACCAAAGACCTGGTATAAAAGGAGACAGACGGAGGCACAAGGCGAGGGCCATTGCAGATGGCTGCTGTCACCTCAACTGAAGCCAGATGGCTGGAAAAGGGATGATGGCCACATCCTCTACACAGAATGTGTACTGCCACCCCTGAAAGCAACCACTTTTTTGTATCAAAAACCTCGTGAGATGTCACAAAAGAAGCGAAATTGTCTAAAAACAAAAAAAAACCCAAATCCTAATCCAAATCCTACCAGTCTGTCATGCAAACAAACCACACCACAAAAATCAATCGGAACAACAAGCAAACAGGCCCTTAAAACCGTTATTCTAGATAATGTCATCAGAACTCAGGTATACACCGATATTCCTGCACAAGAAAGACTCTTTTTCAATCCCCATGTAAGTGGAATAAGGGCCAAGTGGTCATTAGTTTCGAAAAGTCAATGGGATATAATTCTTAGAAAAGACAAGCAAGCACAGCTTTTATAGATGGCCACTCAACACGTTACCAGAATATCATTTCATTTCAATCTTGGAGATTCTTGATAATTAAGCATTTAGTGTGAAAAAAATAGTGGACTGTTGTAACTTGTTCAGTATTAGTGGAACAATGGACCAGATGTCGTTTGATTGTGTTCAATGTCAGTGAAATAATGGACCAGAGGTCGTTGACTGTGTTCAATGTCAGTGGAATAGTGTACCGGTAGTCATTAATTGTCTTCAAATAGCGATCTATCACAGGTTGTTTTGAAAAAGAGTGGAGGGAGGGGGGCATTTAGCCAATGTTTGTGTGAGCAGAGCTCTAAAGCACACTGACTGACACCAGTGCCTTAGCATCATCACCCTGCAGGGCCACAGTGTCGGGCAACGTGGCTTACACAGCTCTGCCGGGGCCACTAACACAGTGAACAGACAACAATGGAATAAACTTCCATGTGAAAGAGATAAAATGCAGTAAAAACAAAACAAAACCATCCCCCCAAAAAAACAACAACACACCTAACAAACAAACAGCAATTAACAGACAATCCAGTTACAATTTGCTGTAGTAGCAGAGAAAACAATGTTCGGTGCAATATAATACCGTGAATTCTGCAAAATTATACATGCATTGGAAGGTCTTCTATTTCTTTGCCCTTATACACTCTGTCTTGTGCCTGTGTGTCTGTGTGTTTGTGTGTCTGTGTGTCTGTGTGTAGGCGCTGAACTGAGCAAAAACTGTCAAAATTACCCTGTCAACTATGCCGCTGTCTGGATAAAAGAAGTCCATGTTCAACATCAGCCCCGTCATAGCCCAGCCAGGCCTGTGTTCCCCAGTCTTCTTTCTGAGAACGCCCAGAGGCTGTGCAGACAATACCTACCTGCCTACCCACATAACCCACACCGTCATTATCTCTCTGCCCTGACAGCTGAGTGTTTACAGTTGCGGCAATGCTGTGACTCGCAGTATAGACAAGCTGTCATAGTTGCAGACACCCCGTTCGAACTGACAACTAAAGCATCAGCGGCTGGTTGTTGTTTTTGTGTGTGTGTGTGTTTGATATTTTACAGCACTTTACTGGCTTGTTCCACGTGCCGTTCAGTAATTAAAACACGCTGTACCCAGACGCTGCCCCAGCTCCAAACTTCTGACATCACGAACTCCACACTGCAAATTTCGATCAGTAGATGGTGCCCCCAAATTAAAAAATAAACCACACTAAAAATGCAATGACAAAACAAAGCGAAAAACAAACAAAAAAACCCACACACACACACACAAAGCTGGGAAAGTCTGTTGCCTTTGGTAATGACTTGTTCATATGGTTTAACATCAACGTAGACAAACGACAGCCTTGTGTGTCAGCCAGTTTAGTTATCACAGGACAGTTGTGACTGACAAACGGGGTCTAAAGACACTTCAGTTCTGGTAGCAGTGCTTGACGCCGTCTGTGGCGTTTTAGAGTTACAATCTTAAGAGTAACAATATTTTCTCTTTTTTTCTCTTTCTTTTTTTTATTTCAAGGATAATGGAATAAACACTCATATGCTTTCTTACACCCAGTCCCCATGTGTATGCAGTTTGTAAATTTTGTCATACGTTCCCACCGGCACACAATTGCCTACTCTTCCGAAAAGCGGAACGGGTTTTAATGTGTGCGCAAGATGTTCTGCGTGCGTTCGCACACGGGATCTCGGTTTATAGTCTCATCCGAAGGATTGTTTGCGAAAGTAGAGTCGACACAGATGTGAACTCCAGAGGAAAAATCCTCGTGATCGAGATTGGAACCCGGGTCAGCAGATGACGAGCGCATCACTCTAATCACCAGGCTATCCTCTGTGTGTGTTATTTATTTTTTTTTAAATATATTTTTAATTCTTTTATATCGAGGATCATGGAATAAGCACTTATGTGCTTTTTTACATCTAGTCCCCGTGTGTATGCGGTTTTGTCAATTTTTGTCATCCGTTCCCAGGGGCACACAATGGCCTACTCTTAAGAAAAGCGGAACAGGATTTAACGTGTGCACAAGATGTTCTGCGTGCTTTCACACACGGGGCTTCGGTTTATAGTCTCATCCGAAGGATGTGTGTGTGTGTGTGTGTGTGTGTGTGTGTGTGTGTGTGTGTGTGTGTGTGTGTGTGTGTGTGTGTGTGTGTGCGTGCGTGCGTGCCTGCGTGCGTGCGTGCGTGCGTGCGTGTGTGTGTGTGTGCAAGAGAGAGAGATACAGACAGACAGAGAGACAGACATGCTCTGACAGACATACAGACAGACAGACAAAGGAACATAAGAGAAACAGGGAGACAGAGAGAGGCAATGATCGAGAAATACAGAGGCAAAGAGAGACAGACAGATAGACAAAGAGACAGAAA
Organism: Rapana venosa; assembly: GCA_028751875.1. Lineage (NCBI taxonomy): Eukaryota > Metazoa > Mollusca > Gastropoda > Neogastropoda > Muricidae > Rapana > Rapana venosa. The sequence continues at coordinate 7,515,854 of CM054139.1, read as the reverse complement.
CAGAGACAGACAGACAGGCAGGCAGACAGATAGATAGACTGACAGATGGATAGACAGACGGACAGATAAACGGACAGACAGCGGCACAGACAAAGATAAATCGAGACAGTAAGTATTCTTGAAAGAGTGTTATTTTAGGAAAACTTTTCAGATGCTGTCCCAAAGATGGTCGTCAGCCCGCGCGCTGTTCTACATTCAAAAACAGATGGTGTGAGAGAACACACACACACGCACACACGAACGCACACACGCAGACACGCGCACACACATACACGAATACACACACAAACACACACACAGCACACCCTCCCACACCCACCCACCCCCACACACGCACACAAACACACACACTAAAACTGAACTAATAAATGATGTATGCTGGAAAACACAGAACGCACTAAAAAAACTAATAGGGTGGACAAGCCCTGATTGTGCACTGCTGACCAGACAGGCAAATTGCCTTGTGCGGGGGTGAGGGGTGAGGGGTGGGGGTGGGGGGAAATCAATGATGGGTGGATGGATGGATGGAGCTGTTCTCCTCTCTTTTCTTCTCCTCTCTCCTGGTAGCAACAGTTTGGAGGGAGCACATCGCCGCGAGGTAAGGCAAGGTAAGGCAAGGCAAGGCGAGGTAAGACAAGGCAAGGCGAAGTAAGGCAAGGCGAGGTAAGACAAGGCAAGGCGAGATAAGACAAGGCAAGGCGAGATAAGACAAGGCAAGGCGAAGTAAGACAAGGCAAGGCAAGGCGAGGTAAGACAAGGCAAGGTAAGGCAAGGCAAGGCAAGGCGAGGTAAGGTGAGGTAAGGCGAGGTAAGGCAAGGTAAGGCAAGGCAAGGTAAGGTGAGGCAAGGCGAGGTGAGGCAAGGCGAAGTAAGGTGAGGCAAGGCAAGGCGAGGTAAGAAAAGGCAAGGCAAGGCAAGGTGAGGTAAGGCAAGGCAAGGTGAGGTAAGGCAAGGCAAGGTGAGGTAAGGCAAGGCAAGGTGAGGTAAGGCAAGGCAAGGTGAGGTAAGGCAAGGCAAGGTAAGGCAAGGCAAGGCAATGCAAGGTAAGACAAGGCAAGGCAAGGCGAGGCAAGGCAAGGCAAGGCGAGGTAAGGCAAGGCGAGGTAAGGCAAGGCAAGGCGAGGTAAGAGAAGGCAAGGCAAGGCGAGGTAAGAGAAGGCAAGGCAAGGCGAGGTAAGGCAAGGTGAGGTAAGGCAAGGCGAGGCAAGGCGAGGTAAGACAAGGCAAGGCAAGGTAAGGCAAGGCAAGACAAGGCAAGGCAAGGTAAGGCAAGGCAAGGCTAGGCGAGGTAAGACAAGGCAAGGCAAGGTGAGATAAGGCAAGGTAAGGCGAAGTAAGGGAAGGCAAGGCAAGGCAAGGCAAGGTAAGGCAAGGCGAGATAAGGCAAGGTAAGGCGAGGTAAGGGAAGGCAAGGCAAGGCGAGGTAAGGGAAGGTAAGACAAGGAAGACGAAGTAAGGCAAGGAGAGGTTAAGGCGAGGTAAGGCAAGGCGAGGTAAGGCAAGGTAAGGCGAGGTAAGGTAAGGCAAGGCAAGGCAAGGCAAGGCGATGTAGGGCAAGGCAAGGTGAGGTAAGACAAGGCAAGGCGAGGTAAGGCAAGGCATGGCAAGATAAGGCATGGCAAGATAAGGCAAGGTAAGGCATGGCGAGGCGAGACGAGGCACGGCAAGGTTTAGTTCAAAACCCCATCATCGCTTGTGTTAACGCATCCATCTTGAAAGCTAGAAGTCTAAGGCTTGATCCCTATTTGAAGATGACCTGTTCACCCCCTCCGCTAGACCCTGAGAGAGGGCTAGTCTTTTGGTTGAAACAATACACAAATGTCCAGTGTACAGCATATGTCTAGCGTACGTAAAAAGCCCACGGAAACAGAAGAACGTTCCCTGGCAAAATTATATAGAAAAAAGCTACTGCCACAGAGAAACAAAATTATACATATCCAGTGAGAGGTGAATCAATGAGAGGTGCCGCTCTTGTGGCTACTCCGGCATTAGTAGCTTTAATTGCACGCATAGATGTCACGTGACACTGTCAAAGTGGTATGCACTACGCCACAATACAATACATGATCAAATATTTGGCGATGTTGTCGCCAAGGTAAAGTGTGAAACATATTGTCAGTCTTCGACAGCTAAAATTGTTTTTCAGACTATTGTTAAGGAAAGTCTAGTGTTTCTCTACTTCAGTCATGCACAGCTAGCAGTTATTATCAGCATGCAAGGTGTGTGTGAGAGAGAAAGAGAGAGAGAAAGAGAGAAGAGAGAGAGAGAGAGAGAGAGAGAGAGAGAGAGAAGAGAGAGAGAGAGAGAGAGAGAGAGAGAGAGAGAGAAAGAGATAGAGAGATTTATTCTTTTATTTCGACAATAATGGAATAAGCACACGTGTGCTTTTTATATCCAGTCCCCGTGTGTATGCAGTTTTATAAATTTTGTCATCCGTTCCCACCGGCACACAATGGGCTACTCTTCCATAAAGCAGAACATATTTTAACGTGTGCGCAAGATGTTCAGCGTGCATTTGCACACGGGACCTCGGTTTATAGCCTCATCGAAGGACTTTTGGAAGGAGTGGAGTGGGCACTGGTGTTAACTCCAGGGGGAAAATCCTCTTGAACGAGTCAAACTTGGGTGCACCAACGATAACCACCAGACTATACCGATCGAGAGAGAGAGAGGAGAGAGAGAGAGAGAGAGAGAGAGAGAGAGAGAGAGAGAGAGAGAGAGAGAGAGAGAGAGAGAGAGAGAGAGAGGAGAGAGAGAGAGAGAGAGACAGACAGACAGACAGACAGACAGACAGACAGACAGACAGACAGACAGACAGAAAGACGGGAAAGCCTAGTGGTTAGAACATTGCGCTCGCAATCTGACGACCCGGGGTCGATTCCCGTTCAAGGGGATATTTTCCTCTGGAGTTAACATCAGTGCAGACTCCACTCTCCCCCAAAGTCCTTTAGATGAGACTATAAACCGACGTCCCGTGTGCGAACGCACGCAGAACATCTTGTGCACACGTTACATCCTGTTCCGCTGTTCATAAGGGTAGGCCATTGTGTGCCGGTGAGAACAGATGACAGAATTCACAAATCCGCATACACAAGGGGACTGGATTAAAAACATTACATAAGTGCTTATTCCATTATCCTTGATATAAAAGAATAAAAACAACAACAACAAAAAACAGACAGACAGAGACATACAGACAGACAGACAGACAGACAGACAGCCATGCAGAGAGACAGAGATCATAGAGTGCAAAAATCTCCAGGTACAAAACAGACATATCTTCCCCATCCTGCCACCAATGGAAGCTAGCCATGGGCATTTCTCTGCTTCAGTCAGGGGACATTATCTCTCCACCTCCACCCCCACCCCCGCATTTTCCTGTTCCCGTATCCTGTCACTGAATTAGTGACGGCCAGTTTTCCTCACAGCCACCCAGAAGTCAGCACTGCATTGGGGACTGATGGTTAATCAGGGTAAGTGCGCTAGTGGCTGACTTCTCTCTTCCAAGCCTTTTATAGGTAATTGTTTAGCCTATCAGTGTGAAGTACAGCTGCCTGTGCTCGGTGAAAGTGTCTCTTTTGACCAGCCACCATGGAGCAGTGGTTAGCACTTTGGGTTTCTTGCTGGAACGTCAAAGGTTTGAGCCCCATGAGAGTCATAGGGTCTTTTCTTTACTCAGGCTGCATCCTTCCACATAGAGTTTGCCATGGGCCCATTGGGAATACTTGGGACCACACAGTCGAGCTTTATCAACTTAAGGATGCAATATTGAGAGTTGTTCACATTACTGCGCCTGCATAGAGGCCTGGCTGATGCAAATATAGAGGTCTGTTATAATAAGAGTGTAGAGTACAGCCCTGTCAAGTAGTCTCAAAGCAGGTGCACTTCCATAGTATCATCATGACATCGTCCTTATGACCACTGATCATCATGCAATAACAGGAACTGTTTCTGAGTTGGTGGCCGCAGTTGTACTGGTCTCATGGTGATCCCAGGTTTGATTTTCTACACACTTCTGTGCATGCGGTGAGAGATCTGGGATTCATGGGTGGGTGGTGTCTCACCCCATTTGGCTCTGAGACTATTATCTTCGTCAGTAGTGGTCTTAGTAGGTGGTATCCTATGTATGTTAACACAAAAAGGCATTACTAAATACCACACATGTGACCCAGCAGAAGTGTGGGGTCCTTGTGGTTGGGTGGCCTCACAGCAACCTAACGTTGATAAGCTTCACATGGATCCTGAGTATATGACATGGCAAGCCTAGGTATGGCTTGGGCCAAGAGATCAGAACGAGCGGTGTGAGAACAGCAGGACAGGAACGTCACAGAAATGAGGCAGTGCAGTCTAAAATGCCTATGTTCAGTTTGAAGTTTCTTCTCCACTCTCCTAATACTTGGTTATGCCTTTCTGTCTTTCCCTTTGCTTTCTCTGCCTAAACTAATCATTTCACTGGTTTGCTTTCGAATTTTGTCTATGTTTTCATAGATGATGACTCTTGACTATGGAAAAACCCACCAGTCAATCTCCATTGAAGATCCTGGTGAGCTGGCAGCACCCCATCCCAAAGACACAACTGCAGGTAAGTGTACGGCTCCATCACAGGAGCACAGATGGCTGGAAGTCACGGGGTTAAAATTCTGACCTCAAAGTCAGAAACGCTGACCACCAGGGCTCCTGGCTGAGGGCTGCAGTCTGGTTGATTCTTCAAAACAGCTGGAGAAGATGCCTCACCAGGCCTCTAGCCGACCAGCCCCATGCACCTGACAAATATATCTAGCCCTAGCTGAATGAAGACAGCTCCAGACTTCATCCATGAACCTTTGCAGCACTGAATTTACCTTCTGCAGGCAAAACACGAAATCCGCAAAAAAGGGGAAAAAAACCCTAAAAAAATAAAATTAAATACAATTTAAAACGCGTGCAGGAAAACAAAATCCACGCCGGAAAATAAAACGCCCGTGCAGGAAACAAAACCCCGTACAGCAGGTTTTTTGTGACTGCTGTTTCTTCAGTAGATTAGGTTTCAAAAGAAGAAAAGAAAAATAGGCAGGAGATTGTATATATCTGTGACAATGGCATCGAGAAAACAAGTGTGGCCAGAATAGCTTAGAAAAAACCAAGTGTGGCCAGAACAGCTTAGAAAAAAACAAGTGTGAACAGAGTAGGTAAAATAGGTGTAAGGGGAACAGCAAGGGGCGAAGAAAATCATAGTAAATGAAATAAAAGAAACAGTACATGGAAAATCAGTGTAACCAGCACAGGGAAAATCATTGTAAACAGTACATGGAAAACCAGTGTAAATAACACAGGGAAAATCAGTGGAAACAGCACATAGAAACTTAGCGGAAACAGCACATCGAAAAATAAGTCTGACATGGGACAGCGCAGGGAAAAATTAGTATTAACTGTAAAGCAAGCAATAAATATTACAAAGCTAATATTCCAGACAGGAGTGTAATTGAACACTCACATTGCCAGACAGGACAATGGCGTTCTCCGGACAAGACTCATCAATAATGGACACAGTCTCATCTTCTCACTGTGAAGCCCTGAAATTCAATAGCTCAACCCACTCCTTTCATCTACCTTTCCCCTGATCTCTGACAGCATTTTTCACGGCTGCTGTATCTGGAGAGATAGACAGATATAGATATACGATATAGAGACAGATATAGATATAGATAGATATATAGATATATATATATATATATATATATATATAGATAGATAGACAGACAGACAGACAGACAGACAGATAGAAAGAAAGAAAGAAAGAAAGATACAGACAGACAGATACAAAGAAAGAAAGAAAGATTGATAAATAGATAGATAGATAGCCAGACAGACAGAGAGATAGAAAGAAAGAAAGATTGATTGATAGATATATAGATAGATACAGACAGACAGACAGAAAGAAAGAGAGAAAGATAGACAGACAGACAGACAGACACACAGACATACAGATAGATAGACAGACAGACAGACAGATAGATAGATAGATAGATAGATAGACAGATAGATAGACAGACATATAAATAGATAGATAGATAGATAGACAGACAGACAGACAGACAGATAGAAAGAAAGAGAGAAAGATAGATAGATAGATAGACAGACAGACAGACAGACAGACAGACAGATAGATAGATAGATAGATAGATAGATAGATAGATAGATAATAGATAGATAGACAGGTAGACAGATAGATAGACAGACATATAAATAGATAGATAGATAGATAGATAGATAGATAGATAGATAGATAGACAGAAAGACAGACAGACAGACAGACAGATAGATAGATGGATAGATAGATAGATAGATAGATAGATAGATAGATAGATAGATAGATAGATAGATAGATAGATAGATAGATAGATAGGTATATAGACAGAGTGAGACACATAAACACAACGACAGACAGACAGAGAGAGAGCGAGAGAGAGAGGGAAAGAGAAAGAGAGACAATGACAATGACAATGACAAATTCTTTTATTCGAGGATAATGAATAAGCACACATGTGCTTTTTTACATCCAGTCCCCGCCCGTTAGGGATACATCTTAATAATAATAACCCAATACTTATACAGCTCACAATAAAAACAAGGGGAAATAACCCTTTTCAAAACAGCTCCCCCCCCCCCCCAAAAAAACCCCCCCCCCCCCCCAAAGCAAGCAAATAAAAAAAAACCATAAAATACCCCACCCCCCCCCCCCCAAAAAACCTAACCAAAACAAAAAAAACAAAAAAAAAAAGGGGGAAAAACCAAACCAACAAAGATGAAAAAAAAGAAAAAAAACAGACAACAACAACAAGAACAAAACAACAAAGAGCCAAGAAAAAAAACAAAACCAACTTGTAAGCATAAAAAAAAAACACTACCTTGCAAATGGTACACATACTTGTTACAAAATAATTATAAATCAAAAATTTAACAAACAAATCATTTCAAATAACAATGAAAATTTCACTCAACTCCCATTCAATTAGTGAAAAATCAAAAAATCGAAAAATCAAATGAATAAACAAAAAAACCAATTAAACAAGAAAAAAAGCCCCCCAAAAAAAACACTCCCCTTCCCAACCCCCCCCTCCCCTAAAAAAAAAAAACCCCCCCAAAAGTCCAGACTAAATAAAAACGTGCGCGCGCGCGCGCGCCCCACACCAAAACCCCAAAACCACAAATAAAACCACATCACACACACTTCGCACGTATGCCACGCATGCACACCACACAACACAACAACCTCTCACACTACACATCACACCAATAATACACACCAACACAAAACACACACACACACACAACACACAAACACACACACACACACACCACACACACACAACCCCACTCCTGGATACGATCCATTCCAAGACATTTCCTCACCTACAAGAAATGACAATTCAAAATTTATCAAAATAAATAACCTTTTACATTTGAACAGACAAAACCAAAAAAAACATTATTGATGAGAAACAGCAAGCCACAAAGCATCAAAAAAAAATGACCAGTCTAACATCATATTTTAAAAAATAAAACACACAAAACTGCTTTCTTCCGCCCATCGCACACCTTAATGGGCGCCAATTACTACTCATGAACACCTACACACATAACACACAATACACACACCATATTACATGCCAACCCTATTCACATTATTAAAATTGATAAAAAAGTCCAAGAAGAAATGAAATTGTCCAACAGAACATTGAAAATTTAAAATCCATACCTTCGCTTTAACAAAAATCAACCCAAACTTCATTTTAAGGGGGGAAAACCAAAAAATTCATTTTAACAAAATCAAAACAAGCAAGGGCCACACACAACACACACACATTACAATTAAAGCAAGCTCACTAATGTCATTCAGAGAAAGTAAGAGAGAGAGAGAAGAGAGAAGGGGGAGAAGAGAGAGGAAGGAAGAGAGAGAGAGAGAGGAGAGAGGAAATTTGGTAAATCAAGGGAGGAATATTTCTTTTTTCCAAAAGTAAATTGGGTTTTTATTTTTGAGCAAAAGTGGATAAAAAAAGACTTTTAAAGTTGTTAATGATTGGATTTGTCAAAGAGTCGGGAAAGGGATTCCACACCGGGGGCCTGAGTAAAGAAAATATTTTTAAACAAAATCATTCGGGGTTTGGGAACATGGTTTTTTCGGTTTTTTTCGGGAATGACATTGGAATTTCTTTTAAAGGGATAGGGAAAAGTTCCTGTCTTTTATCTTAAACATCATGATGCCTTTGAGAGAAGAGAGGAAGGAGAGGGGGGGGGGGGGGAGAGAGAGAGAGGGGAGAGGAGAGAGAGAGAGAGAGAGAGAGAGAGAGAGAAGAGAGAGAAGAGAGAGAGGAGAGAGAAGAGAAGGAGAGATGTGTGTTTTTTTTTAGTGAACTCTAAAAATATAATTTAAAAAGTGCACGATCACCGCAACACCAATTTTGATTTACCATGCAGATTATTTCAAGATAATTAAATAACCCAAATACCCGTTACTCATACAATAAAAAAAGGGAAGAGGAGAAAGGGGGGGGGGTAAAGGCCAAATTTCTAAAAAGGTAAAGAGAAAAGAGAGAGAAGAGAAGAGAGAAGAGGAGAAGAAAGAGAGAGAGAGAAGAGAGAGAGAAGAGAGAGTGCGTGTTTAAAGGGAAAAAAAATTTTTATAATTCTCGAGACGAAAGGTCCCCATCAATTTTTTTACAAATATACTGTAAAAAATTGAACGCCATGAAAAAGAAAAACCCCCAACGTCAATACACTTTAGCAAAAAGGGAAAAAAAAATCGCAAAGTCATAAAAAAAAATTATACATTGAGTAAAAAGGGGGGGGGGGGGGGGGGGGGGGGGGGGGGGGGGGGGGGGGGGGGGGGGGGGGGGGGTTTGGGGGGGGGGGGGGGGGGGGGGGGGGGGGAAAAAGGAAGAGAGTGGGAGAGTGTGTGGGGTTTTTTTGTGTGTGTGTGTGTGTTGTGTGTGTGTTTAAAGATTTTTTGCTTTTTGTTTGTAAACAAACAAGACAAAAAGACTAGGAAAAAAATACTAATATCATTCTCAAAATAGCAGATCCCACGTGAACACTTTTCATTAAATCGTACAGTTTAACACATATCATTTTATGAAGATATATTTTTATAACAAAGTGAGTTTTAAAAAAAAAATTAAAATAATAATACTTTTTTTTTAAAAAAAAAAAAAAAAAAAAAAAAAAAAAAAAAAAAAAAAAAGCTTACATTTGCTAGACTCATTTCCCTCAACAACATGAAAATTTGAAAAGAGAGAGAAAAGGGGGAGAGAGAGAGAAAAGGGAGAGAGAAAGAGAGAGAGAGGAGAGGGAGAGAGAGAGAGAAGGCAACAGCGACAAAATACGGGAAAAAGGGAAAGGAAAGGGAAAGATAGGAGGAAAAGGCAGTAGGTAAGGGAGGAATATCAACTTGCTTTTAAGGCTATGGACTGTGGTTTGTTATGTTGATGTATAAAGTGATTGAAAATTTGGGTTTTTTGTAGATTGTATTGATTGATGTTGTTTAACTAAATTGGAAGGGAGCCACAATAGGGCCTGAGAAAAAACAGATTTAATAAGTTATTTTCAATAGGGACAACGGTTTATAGAAAATTTTCGGGATTGGTTGGGGGGAATTTGTCTTTTAAGATGATGGAACAGTTCCCTGCAGTCTTGAAATCATGACCCTTTTGTTATATTTAGTGTTGGCGTAAGGGGAGAATTTTTAAATTGGTTACCCAGTTCTAGTAAGCTTGTCTTTTTTAAAAGCCCATTTAAAGAGCTTTTTGTACAACCATTAACGGTTTCATAGTGTTTGCACTAGCAAACCCCCTAGGTAAAGCATAGTCTTTTGAGGTTTTGTATATAAGATTGGAAGAAAGTTTCCTTTGAATGAGGTCAAGAAAGTGTTTGATTTAGAAAGTTGTAAAACTTTTGGCATTATTTCATTTTTGAGTATGGGGTAGAACCACGAGATTTTCATCAATTGTTACCCTAAAAAACCTTTTGGTGTGGGTTTGTTAAATTATTTCCTTTTTTAATTTTGGGGGGTTAAGTTTGTGGGTTAAGTTTGACCTTTGTCAAGGGTAAAACAGCATTTTGTTTTTTTGGGGGGTGTTAACATAGGTTTGTTCGGTCCATTCAAAAGCTGATCAACACTTTTTTTAATGCTTTTCAGAGAGATAGGTTTTTGGCTCGAATAAATATTGTGTCATCACAAATGTTCGCATTTGGTTTTTGATTGGAGGGGGTGGTCTTTTTGATAGTGAAAGAAAAAAGGCCCTAGTATGGACCTTTTTGGTACCCATAATTGATGGCTTGTACGTGGATGTAGTCGTGGCCTATTGAACCCCCTGTTTGCCTTTTTTCTAGATAGGAAGAAGTAGTTGTAAGGTTTTTGTAGGAAATGGTACAGGTTTTTTTTTTTTTGGGTGTTGTGGTTTGTGTCAAAACTTTTTTGAGATTACAAATGTACTCCAAAAAAATTTTTTGTTTTTAATGTTTGATACCAGTTGTCAGAGGCTAACGTGAGATACATGAGTATTTTGTCAAATCCAACTATTTAGGGGGGATTAAGCGGTAGTTCAAAAAGGGGGACTATTGTTATTTTATATGTTGCCCAAAAAGGGTTTGGAAAGGATAATATATAAAAATTTGGGCCAATAGTTTGAGGGGTCTGAAGTGTCACCAATTTTAGATGGGGGTTTCTTTAGCTGTTTTTAAGGATTGGGAAAAGGGTTTTTTTTTTAAGACAAAGGTTAAATATATGTTAAGGTCTGTGTAACTGGAGTGAAAGCTTCAATATTCTTTTTGCTTTTTTCCATCAAGACCCCGCGTTTTTTTGTTTGAGGGGATTTAGATAACCATAGACCCTCAAGAAAAAAGACATAAAAGGAATGTGAAGTTTGAAGGAGTATGCTTTCCTTTCAAAAAATTTTTTTAGTTCTTGGTTTATTGGGCTTTATTTATCATTTTTAATAATGTTATAGAACATTAAAAAAAATGATTTTTAAGTTTTTCAGCATAACTCTGTGATTACTTTGTCTTTGGGAAAATGCTTTTTTTGTTTTTTGATTTTTTGGTCGCCCTACGTCCCTTTTGGGTTTTTGTTTGGGGATATAAGTCTTGGAAAAAATTTTTTTTTTTTTTTTTCCCCCCCGCCGTTTTTGTGAGTTTATGGCTTTTTTTTTTTTTTTTTGCCTTCATAATATTTTGTTTTTTTTTAAAAAGGGGGCTAAGTAGCCTTCTTTAGTTCCTTAGTGAGCCCCAAAGGTGGTTTTTTGGGGTAAATATTGATTTAATGATTTTTAGTGGGGGATGTTTGTTGAAAAAAGCAGAAAAAAATTTTTATTCCCAAAATTCTAGGCAAATCTGGATCAGTAAATTTTAAAGTTTCGAAAGATGGATTACTTAAATTGATAAGAAAAATTCTCATCAAATTTTCAAGGAAGAAATGTTATAGGTTTTGTGGCCGGTTTTGGGGAATTTTTGTTTTTTTTTTTGACCCGTTTAAAGACTGGTTTGATCGTACAGGGGAAAACTGGTTACAAGTTTTTGACAATGTTGTTTGGGGTTAGAATATGATATGGTCAATTATTGTGCTGAGTTTGGGTACCCGTGGGTAATTTTAATTATTTTTTTTGGAGGTTTTAGAAAATTTTTAATTGGGTCCATTTATTATTTACTTTTTTTTAGATCGAATTAAAAATCCCCAAAAGATTATTTCACTGATTCAATAGGACTGTATTCATCAGGAGTCAAAATTTGTCATCCCGTTTTTTTTTTTCTGGGGATTCCATAGAGATCCCAAATTTCAAAAAGGTTGGGCACCTTTATAGAAAACTCAATCCTATGGATTCACACCATAATGTTCTAAATGGAAACGCTTTTAAGGGTTTGGACTCACTAAATAGAATTTGGATTCCTGTTTTTTGGGGGTTTTTTGGTCTTTACGCGGATTTTTTATTTGGGTATAAATATCAGTCCAATATGTGGTCTGAAAATCTCGACTCAGATAGCCCTAGTATGTGAAATGGATTGCCCCTTTTTTATGAAAAGTTGAGATTTCTTCGATTTTATTAAATGCAAAAGGTTTAAATTAGGTGGCAAATACGGAGGCCATCCTTTGAGGGCCCTTATGTGGTTGGTATGCATTTGCTATTTGGGTTTTTTAGGAAGGGTATGTGTAAAGGAAGACAAACAAAAAAGGAAAATGGCAGTAAGGGAAAAAAAAAAAAATATTTGTAGTTGGAGAACCAACACTAAAGGGGGAAAAAATTTTGGGTGGGGGGAGGAGGAAAATAAGTAAAAAAAAACAAGGAAACAAACTGAGTGAGGTGAAAAAAAAAAAACCGGAAAAATTTGAAATCCTCACTGTTATGCTTCACAACAGTAACAACAAAGCTCAGGAACTTCACTTCCCAAACCCCGTAATGCAATACAAGGTTTCCCCCGCTTCAATTTAAACCTGTCCCCCCCCCCAGTTAGTCCTCCCATGAAGAGTCCCCAAGGCCAAACCAAAAAAAAGTGCCCCCTCCTTGAACACCTGAGAGACTGGTGTGTCCCAGAGAGGTCAGCACTTGCACTGAAAAAGGGTTTTGCTCAGAAATAGTAGGGGGGGGTGGGAGGGAATCGCACACGCACAGTTTGTTTGTCACTGAAAAAGGGGGCCCCTCAGCAATAGTCCCGGGGTTTCTGAAAAGGCCCATTCCCTCACTTTAAAATGTACTCACAGAACTGAAAAATCCTCGCAGTCATGAACAATGCCACACACGAATATCCCTAGTTCGATGCACAGGTTTTTCACACTTCACTGCACATTTGTTTATCACGAAAAAAGGCCCCTCAGCAAAGGTCCCGGATTTGCTACACAGTCTTTTCCCCCACTGAATAAGTTATCACAGTGACTGAACAATGTCACTCAGCAGTCACAGAACAATGCCCACAGCGAATAGCCCCCCAAATTTTTATGCACATTTTTGCACACTTTTCTGCATGGGGACTGTCAAAAACAAAGAGAGAGAGAGAGAGAGAGAGAGAGAGAGAAGAGAGAGAGAGAGAGAGAGAGAGAGAGAGAGAGAGAGAGAGAGAGAGAGAGAGAGCACAGATACAACAAAATCAATGTTTAGTGTATATTGCTTTGAAATTTTGTTCCTTAAACTATACTTCATTTTCTTTTAGTGCCAACAGAAAATAAAAACAAAAAAGGAAAGGAAAATCCAAATTTATGGCCGAAGACAGTGTTTTGTCAGTTTCGGTCCAACAAATGAGTTGTGAAGTGTGTTCATTTGAAAGCGAGGGAGAAGACAGAGGCAGCATTAAAACGTGCATGGGCTGGTTGTCTGCCTCAGCCCTGCACAGCAGTTTTTATCGCCATGGCAAGGGACGGGGTCAGAGACACCTTCCAGACAGCCCCGAAAACAGCCCCACCCCCAGACCACCCTACTGCTACCCCCAGGCTGACCTGTCTGCTTCCTCTAGACACTGAGCCTGCTTGTCATGATGCCCACATCATAAATCCCGTGAATGTATAAAACAGGTGAAAGAAAGAAAGATAGAAGGAAAGAAAGGAAGAAAGAGAAAGAAAGAAAGAGAGGAAGAGAGAGAGAGAGAGTGATGGAGAGAGAGGTGGGAGAGAGAGAGAGAATTTAATTGAAGTGAACTTTATTGCCGTTAAGCTACACAGGCCATACAGCTAGCACCAGATTTACATAGATAGACAGATAGAGACAGACAGAGACAGATACAGATAGCAGAGACAGACAGACATAGAGACAGAGAGATAGAGAAACATAGAGAGACAGAGACAAGTACATAGACAGACCGATAGGCAGACAAATTGACAAACCGACACAGAAAAAGAGAGAGATTAAATGTAGTCAGAAATCTCCAGGTACAAAACTGACATGATATCTTTTCCCATCTAACCCTTCCTGCCACCAATGGAAGCTAGCCCTGGGCATTTCTCTGCTTCAGTCAGGGGACATTATCTCTCCACCCCCACCCCCACCCCCGCATTTTCCTGTTCCCCTATCCTGTGGCTGAACTAGTGACGGCCAGTTTTCCTCACAGCCACCCAGAAGTCAGCACTGCATTGGGGACTGATGGTTAATCAGGGTAAGTGCGCTAGTGGCTGACGTCTCTCTTCCAAGCCTTTTATAGGTAATTGTTTAGCCTATCAGTGTGAAGTGCAGCTGCCTGTACTCGGGTCAAAGTGTCTCTTTTGACCAGCCACCATGGTGCAGTGGTTAGCACTTGGGTTTCTGGCTGCAACGTCACAGGTTTGAGCCCCATGAGAGTCATAGGGTCTTTTCTTTCTCAGGCTGCATCCTTCAACATAGAGTTTGCCATGGACTCATTGGGAATACTGGGACCTCACAGACGAGCTTTATCAACTTATGGATGCAATCTTGAGAGTTGTTCACGTTACTGCGCCTGCATAGAGGCCTGGCTGATGCAAATATAGAGGTCTGTTATAATAAGAGTGTAGAGTACAGCCCTGTCAAGTAGTCTCAAAGCAGGTGCACTTCCATAGCATCATCATGACATCGTCCTTATGACCACTGATCATCATGCAATAACAGGGAACTGTTTCTGAGTTGGTGGCCGCAGTTGTACTGGTCTCATGGTGATCCCAGGTTTGATTTTCTACACACTTCTGTGCATGCGGTGAGAGATCTGGGATTCATGGGTGGGTGGTGTCTCACCCCATTTGGCTCTGAGACTATTATCTTCGTCAGTAGTGGTCTTAGTAGGTGGTATCCTATGTATGTTAACACCAAAAAGGCATTACTAAATACCACACATGTGACCCAGCAGAAGTGTGGGGTCCTTGTGGTTGGGTGGCCTCACAGCAACCTAACGTTGATAAGCTTCACATGGATCCTGAGTATATGACATGGCAAGCCTAGGTATGGCTTGGGGCCCAAAGAGATCAGAACGAGCGGTGTGAGAACAGCAGGACAGGAACGTCACAGAAATGAGGCAGTGCAGTCTAAAACGTCTATGTTCAGTTTGAAGTTTCTTTCTCCTCTCCTAATACTTGGTTATGCCTTTTTTTTGTCTTTCCTGTTGCTTTCTCTGCTAAACTAATCATTTCCCTGGGTTTTTTTCTTTTTTGTTTCTGTTTTCATAGATGATACTCTTGACTATGGAAAAACCCCCAGTCAATCCCCGTGAAAATCCTGGTGAGCGGCAGACCCCATCCCCAAAGCCAACTGCGGGAAATTGGCTCCATACAGGAGCACAGTTTTTCTGGAAGTACGGGGGGGAAAATTTGCCTCAAAGTCAGAAACGCTGACCCCCAGGGCTCCCGGTGAGGGCTGCAGTCTGGTTTTTTTCTTCAAAACAGTGGGGAAAAATGCCTCACCAGGCCTCTAGCCGACCAGCCCATGCACCGCAAATATATTAGCCCCGTGAAAGAAGACAGCTCCAGCCTTATCCGAAACCTTTGCACACTGAATTTTTCCTTCTGCAGGCAAAAACACGAAATCGTAAAAAGGAAAAAAAAACATCGATAAAATAACATAAAAATTTAAAAAAATAAATAAAAAAAAATAAAAATTTTTTAAAAAAAAATGGGAAAACAAAATCCACGCAGGAAAATAAAACGCCCGTGCAGGAAACAAAACCCCGTACAGCAAGTTTTTTGTGACTGCTGTTTCTTCAGTAGATCAGGTTGAAAAATAAGAAAAGAAAAATAGGCAGGAGATTGTATATATCTGTGACAACAGCACAGAGAAAACAAGTGTGACCAGAACAGCTTAGAAAAAACCAAGTGTGACCAGACTAGCTTAGAAAAGAACAAGTGTGACCAGAACAGCTTAGAAAAAATAAGTGTGACCAGAATAGCTTAGAAAAAAACAAGTGTGGCCAGAATAGCTTAGAAAAAAACAAGTGTGGCCAGAATAGCTTAGAAAAAAACAAGCGTGAACAGAGTAGGTAAAATAGATGTAAGGGGAACAGCAAGGGGCGAAGAATATCATAGTAAATGAACTAAAATAAAAGAAACAGTACATGGAAAATCAGTGTAACCAGCACAGGGAAAATCAGTGTAAACACTAATGGAAAATCATCGTAAACAGCACAGAGAGAATTAATGTCAACAGCACATGGAAAATTAGGGTAAAAAGTACTAGGAGAATTAGTGTTAACAGTACATGAAAAATCAGTGTAAACACTACATGGAAAATAAGTGTAAACACTACATGGAAAAACCAGTGTAAATAACACAGGAAAAATCAGTGGAAACAGCACATAGAAACTTAGCGGAAACAGCACATAGAAAAATAAATCTGACATGGGACAGCGCAGGGACATGAGTGTGAACAGTAAAGCAAGCAATAAATATTACAGAGCTAATATTCCAGACAGGAGTGTAATTGAACAACTCACACTGCCAGACAGGACAATGGCGTTCTCCGGACAAGACTCATCAATAATGGACACAGTCTCATCTTCTCACTGTGAAGCCCCGAAATTCAATAGCTCAACCCCCTCCTTTCATCTACTTTTCCCCTGATCTCTGACAGCATTTCTCACGGCTGCTGTGTCTGGATAGATAGATAGATATAGATATACGATATAGATATAGATAGATAGATAGATAGATAGGTAGATAGATAGACAGATAGATAGATAGATAGACAGACAGACAGATAGCTAGCTAGCTAGCTAGCTAGCTAGGACAGACAGACAGACAGACGACAGATAGATAGATAGATAGATAAATAGGTATAGAGACAGAGAGAGACACATAAACACAACGACAGAGAGAGCACAGCTACAACATTTAGTGTATATTGCCTTGAACTTTTGTTCCTTAAACTATACTTCGTTTCCTTTTAGTGCCAACAGAAAATAAAAACAAAAACAGAAGAAAATCCAGATTTACTGTGTAGTTCAAAGACTATAGCGGAAGACAGTATTTTGTCAGTTTCGGTCCAACAAATGAGTTGTGAAGTGTGTTCATTTAAAGGCGAGGGAGAAGACAGAGGCAGCATGAAAACGTGCATGGGCTGGTTGTCTGCCTCAGCCCTGCACAGCAGTTTTTATCGCCATGGCAAGGGACGGGGTCAGAGACACCTTCCAGACAGCCCCGAAAACAGCCCCACCCCCAGACCACCCTACTGCTGCCCCCCAGGCTGACCTGTCTGCTTCCTCTAGACACTGAGCCTCCTTGTCATGATGCCCACATCATAAATCTCTGCTGGGATGTGAATGTATAACAACAGGCGAAAGAAAGAAAGAAAGATAGAAAGAAAGAAAGAGAGGGAGGGGGAGAGAGTGCTGGAGAGAGAGGTGGGAGAGAGAGAGAATTTGATTGAATTGAATTTTATTGCCGTTAAGCTATACAAGCCATACAGCAAGCACCGGTATTACATATACTTCAACGCCATGGCTATCATTGACATGGATACCACAGCAATGGCAATGCCTTTTAATTTCAATGACGTTATATGAAGGTATTTCAAAGAGCAAACTGACTATTTGTTCTGTGCAGAATCGTCTGCGAAGAAAAGACAGAAACAAACTGTTTAGAAAAGTGGTGTTACACAGATCAGATGATGCCGATGCTCTTCTCTGTGAATCAGATGACATTGTGCTAGAGTTTTCCTGTGATTTGCAGTCTGGGGGCTGGGTATATTGGTACATCAAACAGGAAAAGAAAACATGTTAGCTGAAGAATGTGTCAGGCTGGCCAACTTGTGGAAAGGAAAGCATGTCCTAACACGAAGTAGGCAGAGACAGAAGCACGTGCTTTGCCACAGATGCATGCTCTCCACGACATCATCTGTTTCTGCCTTTGCTGAATGCAACTGGGATGCCGTTGCTGTGTGTCAAAGAGAGGAGAGAGAGGAGAGAGGGGAGGAGAGAGAGGGAGAGAGAGAGAGGAGAGAGAGAGGGGGAGAGGGGAGAGAGAGGAGAGAGAGATGGGGAGAGAGAGAAGAGAGAGGGGAGAGAGAGAGAGAACTCGAACTCGAACTCGAACGATTTATTCAAAAAAAGGCCATTGGCCCCTACATGAAGGGGGTTGCCGAATGCTTAGTATTTTGTTTTAAACACACACACACACATAATACACAACCCCACACCCACCACACACACACACACACACACACACACACACACACACACACAGACCAACATGTTACTGTATAACACAAAGTCAGCTACAAAAATATCACTTAGGATAACATTATCTTCTTATTCTGAAGGGTTTACACAAATATAAGTGGGCTGCGCACAAACCTCAGGATGGGTTGATGCCAGGAGTAAACAGAGTCTAAAAAATTAGGCTGTCTACTATATTTAACAGGGGTGTAGTTCTGCTAACATCCTCAAAAGGGGGGGTTTTAATTTAAAGGAATGAGGTTTTTTAAAGAGAAAGAGGAGAAGGGAGAAAAAAGAAAAAAAGAGAAAAGGGGAAAGAGAGGGATGGGGAAAGGAATTTGCTAAAGCCGGTTTTATTCCCGGGTTTTTTGGAAAAAACAAAAAAGGTTGCAAAAAGGGGTTGGGTAATTGTAAAAAACACACACAATCAAACAAGCAGGGGCCCCACCCCCACAACCCCCCAACAACATCGTTCTGTTTAAAAAAGGGAAAAAAAAAAGGAAAAAATTTCTTTAAAGGGAAAGGGGGAAAAAAAATTTTTAAGGGGTGGGGGGGAAAAGGAAATTTGAAGGGAAGGGGGGGAAAAACAAGAGTTTAAAAAAAGGCTTCCCCTCATAATTTACGGATTTAGTTTTAAAAACCCCAAAATTACACACAAAAAAAACCCCCCACCAACAAACACAAACCCACCCAAACAGCCCCTGTTTATTATAACAAATCGAAAAAAAAAATTATTGGAAAATTATTCTTTTCAAGTTTAAAAAAATATAAGTTTTGGAAAACTGGTGAATTATGCGGATAAAAGTCTAATTAAATTCTTTCTTTTTTGTATTTGTTACCCCCAAATCGGGCGAAAAGAAAAAATCCATTCTTTGTTTTCTAAGGGAATAAAACTCTCTAATTTCCGACTTAAATTTAGAAAAAATCAACCCAAGTTAAACGGTTACTTTTTTGTTTCCCAAAAATTTTTGTTTTTCCCTTTAAAAAAATTTTCTGACTTTTAAACTTTCTGGAAAGATTTTTTGTGCCTGGCTAAATAAATTTTTGCAAACTTAATAATTCAAATTTTGCATTGAGAGCCAAAAAAAAACAAAGTTAAAAACAGGATTTGGGGTTTTCCCCCTTTTTTTCCTTTTAAAATTTTTAAAAAGATTTGTAGGATTAAATTTTTGTTCACTTGCAATCAAACCAATATTTTGAATTACACGTTTGGGATTTGTATTTTTTTTATTTAATAAAAAATAAGGGTATTATTAAAAAAAATGTTTTAACAAAAAAAGTTCGTTTACACGCTTCCAGATTTTTAAATTTCCTGTTTTTTTTGGAAATACTTAAGAAAAAAAAAGATTTTTAATATTTTTTTTTAACAAAATAACAAGCTTTTTCCTGAAAAAATTTTTTCATGAGGTAAAAAACTTTTGAAAAAACGTTTTAAATTTTATTATTTTCCGGGTTATTTTTAAAAAAAAAAGAAAAAAAATAAAAAAAAAAACCCTTAAGACCCAGTGCTTTTGAACACTGTTTAAGCTGTTTATGCTTTTGTAAACCAGGATGTTTCAGATAGAAGTAACATCATCAGAAGCGAGAAAAAAACTTGAGAAATCTTGGGGGGGGAACGGGGCACCATGTTTACCATTTTTGATGTCTGGTTTAATCTTGATAAAAAAAGAAACAAAAGGGGCTACTACATCCCCTGTTTAACCCCCGTGGTACGTATTTTATGTCAGTCACTTTAGCCCAACTTATTTGCTTTGACTTTTGTAAGGCTCTCAAACATCGTAATAGTTTACCTTCACACATTTTTTAGGAGAATGGCAAAACAAGTTCTGTAAAGAATCAAATGTTTTTTCAAAGCAAAAATGCTACATAGGTTAGGGTTATGAGCAAACTGTTTTGTACAAACGCAAACAGAGTAACATATGTTATAGTGGGAAACCTCTCTTAAAACCAGTTGGTGTCCCCTGTAATTTATTCTTCATAAAATTCTTGTAACCTTTGTTTAATAGTATATATAACTTAATTTATGCGTAAAAAAAAAATTTTCCCCGGTATTTTAAGGGTTTAAAACAACCCTTTTATGCAATTTTGTATTATAGATTCGCCCAGTTATCGGGAAAAAAGCCATCATAAAAAATTTTTTTTAAACTTTTTAAAAGGGAAAAAAAGCACAATATTTCCCTCTATTTTAGAAATTTCAAAAATGATTTGTCGGCCCGGCTGCTTTCTCCTCTTAATTTTCTAGTCCCCCAAAATTTCTCATCTTTTTTTTAAAGGACGATAAAAAATCTCCTCAGTTCCATCACTGTAAATCAGTAATCATGGAGTTGGTTTAGAGTTTTCCTCCAAAGGGTTTTAAAATTTTAAAAACCTTTTCTGTAAACGTTATACTATTCTTTGGCGATTTTTTCAAAATGGCCTTCTTAAAACTTTTCCCGAACTGGATTTGAGAAGAGATAGATGAATCTATCTGAAAGTAAGGTCTTATTATACTGTTTCTTTTTTTGTTAAAGCATGATTTATTTCCCTTTTTGAGACACGTAACTTTTTTGTCCTCATTTCTTAAGTTTTTGGAAAAGTCTTCAGAATTTTTTGCCTTATATTTCTTTACTTTTACTTTTATTATAACAAATTCATTTTATGGACTTTATTGATTGTACCCGTTTCTTATACATTCACATGGTTTTATGAAACCATTTAAAAAAATCTAAAGCTTCATTATGTTTCTCAATCATCTGAAAGGGTTTTTTAAAAAATTTCCCCATGTTCAAATCTGGGATTTTCTTTATAAATGAGAGTTTGTTTTATCCTACAAACTTTTCCATAAAAGTGGCTTAAAAGTTTACACCTTATTATATATGGTTAAAATATTTCAAACAGGAAGGTGATCGGAAACAGAAGCTCCCCACAAAATACGAATGAGTCCAAAAAAATTTAGGGAAAAAAAAAATCATCTGACACTAAAAAAAAATCTTTTAAAACCCACATCCTCCGTCAAGATGTATGATGGTCCTTTTTGGTCACCCTTTAAACCCATTTAGAATTTTTAAACTAAGGCGTGCACATATTCAATGTTTTAAATAATTGTTGTAACAAATCTTAGAAAAACGACTGCTGCTGAGAGACATATTTTTCTTTGGACATTGAATAAGCTTTATACATGCTGACAGAAAAGTTTTAGGTTGCTGTTTAAATTCACATAGTTTATATCTACTTATCCCGTGTCACCAACCCTTTACTAAAAATTCTTTTTCCAAAATAGCAATTCCTTATCATTGTCAAAAAGTTAAAAGGCGAACTTCAGGTGGGATATACACACAGACAAAAAAACATTTTTTTCTGTACACAACAGGATTTGTACAGAGAAAAAATGCAAAAATTAGGATATGGAACATCTAAAACAATTCACAAAAATGTTAATTATGCCTTTTTAAAAAACAAACTAGAACGCCCCTTGAGGCTAATTAATTGCCACTAAGAAGGCCCTTTTAGCCAGTTAAAAAAAATTTGGTGGAATTTTCAGGGTGTTTTTTTCGACATATAAATCAAACTCGCAAAAAGATCAAAATCTCATCAGACGTTTTGACAACAAACCCTTTACGTTCCAAGACAAAAAGAAAAAGTTTATTTGTTTTATTGTTTACCACAATTTTTAAAGTCCACCCTCAGCTGACACTTTCACCAAAATTTCTTTTAATGACAAGCCAGCATTCATGCTTTCAGCAGCAGTTAAAGAAAGGGTCTTTAATGGAAGACTGCCTAAAACACATGGGAGTGGGGTTGGGCCTAGGCCCAAAATCGACTGTCTTTGTTAGCCCTTCCTGGAAAATGTGTCACCTCATTCACCCAATGAGCCTCACTTGGCTAAGCCTTTACTCGTGTCTAAAAGAGCTGAGTGACGGTGTCTGTTTCTTTTCCTACCCCCCGTAAAAT
Source organism: Rapana venosa (assembly GCA_028751875.1). Lineage (NCBI taxonomy): Eukaryota > Metazoa > Mollusca > Gastropoda > Neogastropoda > Muricidae > Rapana > Rapana venosa. The sequence continues at coordinate 7,493,816 of CM054139.1, read as the reverse complement.
TTGGGTATGGCAGGATGATTGTAGGGCCCGGAAAAAAGCTATTCCCTTTTTTTTAAGCATTAAGGGTCTCCTTTCGCCATTTTGATCAATGATCAAAGACCCTTTTCACATTTTTCCCTTGCCCCAGCACTCTTCAAGTTGGGGGGGAGATTGTGCCCAATTCTTAAAAGTTTTTGGAAAATGTCGTCTACAAAAATCCTTGAAACCCTTTCAAAAGAGTTTTGCCTTCAATATTCTAAGTTATCTTGTAAAACAACACCTGGCAAAATGGGGGGGTTTGGGTTTAGAATTTATCCTGTGCACCTACAAAATTAACATCGTACATCCATTTTTCGGAAAAAAGATTTTTCCGAACATTTCCAAACGCTCCAGTCTCATTACTTGTCTTTTCCTGCCCTGAATAAAGATATTTTTCCCTCTTGACCGCCTTTTTAACGTCGCATTCTTTTTTTAGTTTTCCCCTCTGTCTAGTTCTGTATTTTTATTGCTTTAATCTAAATTTTTAGTCCTAAAATTGTTTAATTGTCTAATATCACACATTTCCTTTTCAAAGGGATCAACACTGTTGTCAACATTTGTATTTGCTCCTCTAGTCTTGTTTTTGGCTTTGAAGTTCTCCACTTTTTCCATTTGGCCTTCGTGGTGATGTTTCCTCGGAGCTACTGTAGGAGGGACTCCTGTCTACTGTGTACAGTTGTAGGTGTGCTGGCGGCCATATCTGCACTTACTTTGGTTTTCCCTGCAGCTTTTCCTGTGATAGTGCTACGACCACCAGCACCACTCGTCAGGCTGGTTTGCCTCAGCTTCCGTCCTTGACCAGGTCCAGGGTTCGTCTCCACATCACCACACCGAAGCAAAAGGCCCCCCCAGAATAGATAGGTGAGGGTCAGTCCTAACAAGACACCGTCTCGCCCACTTCTTAGCGTCAGGATGGACGCTGCCATGGCCGATTTGAATTCTGCCCGTTTCGACATGAAGCAGGCGAATACTGCCGCAAATGTCCCACAGACAGCCCTGTACAACTGCAGCGATATTCCCATCCTCCTTATCTAACTGTATGCTAACAATGAAAAACTAAGGCCACTTAAAACTAGCTACTAATTCACAAAAATACTAGAGCAATTTCCCTACGTCTTCACCTTCGCATTACGTGATCGGCCCCCCGAGAGAGAGAGAGAGAGAGAGAGAGAGAGAGAGAGAGAGAGAGAGAGAGAGAGAGAGAGCGAGCGAGAGAGAGAGCACTGTACTGCTACCTCCCCAGGCTGACCTGTCTGCTTCCTCTAGACACTGAGCCTCCTTGTCATGATGCCCACATCATAAATCTCTGCTGGGATGTAACTATACAACAACAGGCAAAAGAAAGAAACAAAGAGGGAAAAGAAGGAAGGATGGAAAGAGAGAGAGAGAGAGAGAGAGAGAGAGAGAGAGAGAGAGAGAGAGAGAGAGAGACAGACAGACAGACAGAGAGAGAGAGAAGAGAGAGAGAGAGAGAGAGAGAGAGAGAGAGAGGAGAGAGAGAGAGAGAGAGAGAGAAGTACATAGACAGACCGATAGACAGACAGACAAATCAACAAACTGACACAGAAAAAGAGAGACAGAGATTAATGTAGTCAGAAATCTCCAGGTACAAAACTGACATGATATCTTCCCCCATCTAACCCTTCCTGCCACCAATGGAACCTAGCCCCGGGCATTTCTCTGCTTCAGTCAGGGGACATTATCTCTCCACCCCCACCCCCGCATTTTCCTGTTCCCTGTCCTGTCGCTGAATTAGTGACGGCCATTTTTCCTCACAGCCACACAGAAGCTGGGGTGAGTTATGTACTGTATTCTGGACTGTCTGCTAGGCAATCATAGCCACTACACGAGTGACAGACACTCCTCTTCACAGTTGTCTTAATCAGCCACCAGCTTTGCTGGTGTTAAGTGCAGCTACGAATTGTCAAGCCCTGTACAACTCTCTATCTTAAGCTTACGTTTTGCTCTCGCAGTTATTGACTATAAAGATTTCATCCCATAAGTTTTTATTTCTTCTGTCTTTCTTTTCATTACATCATCGAGATTAAAATGCTCTGACTTAAAAAAACAAAAACAAACCCCAAACCCCACCCGTTTCAAACTGTAGGTCACTATCCCTCCATGGGGGCGAGGGGGGGGGGGGCGAGGGGGGGGGGTGCGCGAGGAGGGAGCAGAATAGCTAAGCAGTTAGAGTCTAGCAACCTATGATCTGGCTTTAAGCAAAGGTTCAGGCTCAAGTCTTTTTTCAGGTCTCTATCTGAGGAGGCGTCACCCCTGAATTAGCATTGATACCCATTTCACTCCTCCTCCAAACGTCCTTTGGATGACACTGTACTGGATGTTGGGGACAGGATAGCTCAGTGGTCGGAGCACTCACTTTCCCCAAGCTAAGGTTAAGCAGCATCAAGCATGGTTACCAGGTGGATGGGTGACCGTTTACGCACCTTGGCTTCAGTACAGTCCCTCAATTCACCCAGCTGTAAATGGGTACCTGCCCTCTTTAGGGTCAGGGAAGATAAGGCAGTGAGGGAGAGGAGATGGGTGCCACCTCAAAATGGAGCTTCTCCTGGAGAAGCTGAGGTCTCTGACACCTCGCTGCCGCATAGGTTATGATATGGGATCACCACACCACCGTAATGGCTGTGCTGTGTGGATGCATTTAGAAACCTTGTGGACATATGAAGTTTTTATGTGCCTTATGTGTCGTAGATGCATTCATTCAAAATTCTCCTAGTCGCACACATGAATCAATGTTACACTGTAACTACACTGGTTGACAACTTTTGGCCGTATGGTTGTTTTCAAGTACCTATATGGCATAGGCTGCCAAATTCCGACTTCAGAGGATTTTTTCTTTTGATGGGCAGTATGGGTCATTATGCTAAAGTTGTTTTTTTTTGCTGCCTCATCTTCTGTGACGTCCCCCGTCCTGCTGTTCCCACGCCGATCATCCCAATCTCCCCGCCACAACCATACCCAGATTTGTTATGTCTCATCCTCAGGGTCGGAAGTCCACAGGGAGCCCATCACTATCAGGCCGCGTGCGGCCACCAGCCAGAGGGGCCCTGCACTGCTGCTGGGTCACTTTGGTGGTGTTCAGTGGTGCTTGTTCTGAGCTAACATACGCAGGACACCACCTACTAAGCCCCCTATTAACGACAGTATTAGTTCAGTCTCGAAGCCAGACTGAGTGAGTTGCCCACCCGAGGTGGCAACCACCACAACGTCCCTCCAACGACCGTCCCCCGCGAACCTCCAACCCCAAAGGCTTTGACACAAACTCACCACAGGCACAGAAGTGTTTGGGGAAACCGAATCTGAGGTCACCATGAGACCAGAGCAACCGGGACCACCGAATCAGAGGCATTTAAAAAAAAATTGTATGATGATCAATGACAATGAGGATGATGTAATAATGCTGCTGTGGAAGTGCATATGCTTTGAGACTACTTGACAGGGGTGTACTCTACGCTTACTATCATAATATATCCCGGCGTCAACCGGGCCAGAGAGATACAGACACCTGCAGTGTTGGTCAGGTAATTTGAGCAACACTCTCAAACTCGCATCCGTTAAGTGGATGAAGCTCGACTGTGTGGTCCCAGTCTTCCCATTGAGCCCACAGCACACTCACTCTGGGTAGGAGCCGGCCGGAGTCCGAAAAATCCCTATGACTCTTATGGGAATCGAACCCGCGACCTTCCAGTCCGTAACCCAAGGCGCTAACCACTATGCTCAAGCTGGTTGTTCATGGATGAAGACTACCTCAAAACAACACTCCAAAGTAAACAAACACTTCATTGTAGGCCTTGGCACTGTCTGGCATCAACAACTAACAAAGCTGTTGGCCTTGACAAACCAGAAGGGGTATTGATGATTACTATTGATTGTTATAAAGATTTGTAATCTAAGTCCAGAATGTAGGGTTGATATTGATTATTTTTAAGGTTTGTAATCTACAGCCAAGATGTAAAATTACTTTAAAATGGTCTACAATACAAAGTATGGCTTCTTCCAGGCATGCATAGCTGACATATCTCTGTCAACTATCAAGGATTTGACTTCTCATGGTGGGTGCTCATTCAAGTCCGTAATCAAATGGCAGGTAAGTTAGTTTTCGAAGTGATTGATATAGAGAGCAATCATTTTATCCTCAAAAAGTTCTGGAGTCGGGAAAAAGGTTTCTTATTTCAGTAGTGTGGGTATTTCCCAGCAGATAAAGGTGGCCAGCTATTCAAGCTATTTCTGACAACCCTATTGTACTGCACAAATTTGTAAATCTCCAACAGCAGTGCTTACGAAGCTGTGTAGATAAACACAACACTTGTCTGACAAAAGGATGTTATGTGGCCAATTTCCACCCACTACAAAATGCAGAAGAGCTCGTGCCTGTGCTGGGGAAGGTGCTTAAACATACCTGTAAAGTGTGTGCCATTACAGCCCCTTCACAGTAACTGCAGTCTGTGCCAACACTGCCCTGTGCCATTACAGCCCCTTCACAGTAACTGCAGTCTGTGCCAACACTGCCCTGTGCCATTACAGCCCCTCCACAATAACTGCAGTCTGTGCCAACACAGCCCTGTGCCAACATAGCCCTGTGCCAACACAGCCCCTCACAGTAACTGCAGTCTTTTGCAGCAGAGGGCCCAAAGTAAGCTGTGTGCAGCACACTCTTCCCTGCACTAATGGCCTGTCCACCAGCTTTAACGTCCAGTCATGGCGGCTGACCCCTTGTTGGCCAGTCCATTTGTCAAGGGGCTGACGCGTGGGGCGTCTCTCTCTTCCCATGACTGCTCCACATCGATCTGTTCTCTGAAGACAGCGTTCTTTTAGTAGCAGTGATTCTGAAGACCTGACTGCCTGCCTCTTTTTTCCTTTTGATACTACTTAGTGCACTTAATGGCAGCCACTATAGTCTGTAAATGCAGTCAAACTAAACAGCAGAATGATGGAAGATAATTATGGATCATACAAAATATCAAAAACCTGGGTGTTTGTCTTCACATCCAAATACTGTCATAAGAAAGTCAACGTCTGTCACAAAGCATCGGTTTTTTTTGTTGCTAACCAGTTTGCATTGCTGTTTTAACACAGAGTGTCAACACATAAACGCTTACTATTGTGTACATACCACACAGCCTGTGGCCTGACCTTTCTTTCTGTTTATTCTGACAGCAAGACTCCTTCTCCTACAGTGTACGCCAAGAGGAAGTAATCACCCTACACTGTTGCCCAACAGAAAACGCAAGCTACAAGTTGCTTGTACAGCGCAGTACACGAGACGTGCCGAAAGAGCGCTGCTGAAACAGCAGAGTTTGCACACCAGACAGCAAGATGCCCTCTCTTTACCAGCACCATGTACAGGAGGCATTGCCTCTCCCTACCACTGTTCAAGGCTGGATTCAACACACGTGTGTGTGTCTTCAATTTTACGTCTGTTCACTTAAAGTGATATTAGACGATAATCTAATCTTGATCAAGTCGTTTTCTTTCATCAGTGGGGAGACTGGACAGTTTTACTGGAAGAAATTAAAGGTGGTGGTGGTTGGTGATGTTGCTGAGCGCTCGAGGGTCAACCACAATAATCATGTAATCTCTCACTCGTCGCATACAGGAATCACTGTGAGAATCGAGACACACACTGGATAGGAAGTTATCATGTGTAGATGTTTTAAGTACGGCACCATGTAAGCAGCCATACTTAAACTTCAGAGAAGTTTTTCTTCCTTCTTGGAGAGAATAGTTGTTATCTATCTATCTCTATCTGTCTGTCCCGTAGTCTGACGACCGTGGGGGCACCCTCAAAGACTCAACAACCAGTTCCCTCCATTCCTCTCTCTGTTCTGCCTTTCTCAGGGTTTTGTTGAGTTCTAGGCCTGTCCATTCGCTGATGTTATCCTCCCAGCTCTTCCTTGGTCTGCCTCTTCTTCTTCCTCCTTGGACAGTGCCTTGTAAAATTGTCTTTGCAAGTCCTTTGGATCTTGTGACATGCCCATACCATAGTTGTTATACCAAGAGATTTTCATATGTGGAGAGAATCTTAACTCTTTATCACAAAGTATAACAACAATTTACTGTCAGCCTTGGGACTTTCTTTACCCTAGTAGGTGAAAAGGTTTACGCTGAGCATGGGCCAGTGGTTAGAGGAAACACGTGAGAATGTTGGTCACATCTGCTGTGGTTGGCAGGACCCGCACAGTGAAACACAAAACTTAGTTCACTGACATAGACTTGTTTTAGTAAAGGTAAAGGTGTCCCATAACCTATGCGGTCGTAGGGGAGCGAGGCGTCAGAGACCTCAGCCTCTCCAGGGGCCAGCATATTGAGGGCGGCGCCCATTTCCTCTCCCTCGCTGCTTTACCTTCCCTGTCCCTAAAGAGGCAGGTGCCCATTGACAGCTAACTTATTTTAGAATCATAGGTAAAAATCAAACTAGCAGGACGTAGAGATCAGCTTTGGGGAGACGGCCAGCACTAAGATAATGAGATAGTGTCCATTCAGCATCACATGCCAAAGGAGATGAAGATTTATGGGCATGTTGACTGTTTTCTTTTCCCATTGATATTCTCGTTCATCCATACGTGTAATCATGCTTCTGATCGATCGATTGATCTCTCTCTCTCTCACTCTCAGTCTGTCTGTCTTTCTGTCTGTCTCTCTGTCTGTCTGTCTCTCTGTATGTCTCCCTGTCTCCTTCTCTCTGTCTCTCTCTCTCTGTGTCTGTCTGTCTGTCTGTCTGTCTCTCTCTCTCTCTGACGAGATAGTCTGGTTGATAACAGCGTTAGAGCGATGCGCATTGCGCTCGTGATCTGCTGACCCGGGTGCGAATCCCGTTCAAGGGGATATTTTCCCCTGAAGTTAACATCAGTGCCGACTCCACTATCCCCAAAAGTCATTTCGGCGAGACTATAAGCCGAGGTCCCGTGAGCGAACACACGCAGAACATCTTGTGCACACATGTTCCGCTTTTTGGAAGAGTAGGCCATTGTGTGCTGGTGGGAACGGATGACAAAATTGACAAAACTGCACACACACAGGGGCTGGATGTAATAAAGCACATGTGTGCTTATTCTATTTGACTATTGAAATTTTATTTCATATATTTGGTCTGCAGCATACCATGTTTGTAATATCTGTTGTTTTTTTAAACTATTAAATGTTTGTCATTGGTTGCATGACTGTGTAAGAGTAGGTTGAATGCAAGCGCTTTGATTTGCCTTTGCAAGATATAGCGTTATATAAGTTCCATTTCTTCTTCTTCTTCTTCTTCTTCTTCTTCTCCTCGAACTAACTAACTACCTAAATAAATAAACTCTCTCTCTCTCTTCCCCCTTTCTTTCCCTTTCTCTCCCTACCCTCCCATTTAGTTTCGGAATTGTTACACGTTTTTTCCGACCATGTAAAAGAAATCGAAAAATGATCACTGCAACTGCACTCAGTGACAGCTGTTTTTATAACAGATTCAGGATCAGTAACTGTAAGTTATCAGTTAGTGTGTTAGATACTTTGGGTACTCGTGTTGGTGATTGTATAAACTGTATCAGTGCACATGAAATTTAATGGAAGGTTCTTCACCGTGGGAATGCCGGGGGCTCTTTCAGTATAATAATAATATTAATAATAATAATAATAATAATAATGTATGGAATTTATATAGCGCTGAATCTTGTAAAGCAACAAATCAAAGCGCTCAGATTTTATTTCATACCACTTTAAGTCACGGCAGATTTCTCCCCGTGAAATTCGGGCTGCTCTCCCCGGGGAGAGCGGGAGAACGCGTCGCCACTTAGCGCTGCGCCACCCTTTCACCCTTTTTTTTTCTGCAGCTGTATTTGTTTCCCTATCAGAGTGGCTTTTTTCTAAGAATTTTGCCAGGGACAACTCTCTTGTTGCCGTGGGTTTTTTTACGTGCGCTAAATAATTACGTGTAACACACGGGACCTCGGTTTATCGTCTCATCCGAAAGACTAGCGCCCAGACCACCACTCATGGTCTAATGGATGGGGGAAAAATTTCCGGTCCAAACGGGGTACGAACCGCCGCACACTTCAGACCCGGACTTATCGCTTTCTAGACAGGCGCGTTACCTCTAGACCACCGATCCACCATATACAATTGTATAGACAACATCCCCACTCTCCGGAATATCTGTGCTAGAAATCTCCTCTTTTCTATCACTCTCTTTGTTCCTGACTTATTTCTTATATTTTTTATTATCTCTCTTGCTTATTTTCTACTTTCCCAGTCCATTCGCCTGCCTTTTTTTCAAGCGAATCTGTGGAATAGTCTTGTTTCCCAGAAGTAAGAATGCGGCTACCTTAATGGGGGACAAAAACGGTTGTATACACAAATCTCCCCGTTGGAGCTCTAGCCGAGGAAAACGAGTAAGGCTCCGGTTATAAGTAAGGTCAAGGAGTCCCATAACCTTTAAGGTCGTAGGGGAGCGAGGCGTCAGAGACCTCACTTCTCTAGGGCCAGCATATTGAGGGCGGCGCCCATCTTCTCACCCTCATTGCTTTACCTTCCCTGACCCTAAAGAGGGCAGGTACCCATTTAAAGCTGGGTGAACTGGGGGACTGTACTGAAGCACAAACGGTCACCCATTCAACTGGTAACCACGCTCGACGCTGCTTAACTTGGCTTGGGCAAAGCGAATGCTCCGGCCACTGAGCTATCTCATCCGGTTATAGTTATCTTTTATTAAATCTAGATAAAAGTCTCCCAATACTATAATTTGTCCAGACTGATTGTACGCCTGGTTCATCCTTGAAATGAAACGACTGAGCCAGTCGATTCTGTCGGATGGAGAGGACGGAAGAGAATTAGTTTGTACTCAATAATGTGAACTTTGGTCCAAAGTGCTTCTACATTATGTTCTAAGCTATCTGTTCTTTGGAATCTTTTGAATGATTTGTGCATGGAAAGAAGTAAACCAGTTTCTCTGTCTTGTATTGGATTATTACAGACGACATCACAGCCAGGGAAGTACATATCACTGTTGGAAATGTTTAAAGACAGAAAGGATTCTAAGAATCTGAACATGCAAAACTCTATCCTGAATTTGTCAAGATGATATATCTGTTAATTTGTTAATATGTGATTAATGTTTAAGTGCCTTACTGAAAGTCCATTTTCTGTTATCCAAGGATAACTTTTTAACATCCTTACACAACATTCAACATACCGCCAGAAGAAGAACAAATATGAAATACTTATAAGCAGGCAGTGTGTCAATTCAAGTAAGAAAGTAAAGCG
>CM054139.1:7469543-7479543 GCA_028751875.1 Rapana venosa | reverse complement strand
AACACAATGTAATAATGATGACCACATCTCTTTCAACCGTCCTAGCATGGTAACCTCTGCTGCCCCATCTCCTTTCTAGTCTTCCAAAGAGACATCTTATGGAAACGAATCAAAGACATCATTCACACGGAATGGAAGAGCACACTAGAGACAGCGGGTTAATATCAACTCAGTGATCACACCACATGCACTGGACATTAAATGCATACTTTAAGACGCTGGCATTACATATCAGATGGCTTCAGTCCCTTGGTGTCTATTGTGAAGGAGAGAGATCTTGAAAAGTTGATTTTATTTCAATCAGTTTAGGATGCCTTAACAAATATGTGTTAACCAGACAGATGCACACACACACTCACACACACATACACACACTCAAGACTCAAGAATACTTTAATGTCTCAACTAGAGAAATTATGAGTGGCATTTTAAAATTATAATTACACAGCATGCATTATTAAACAATACAGATTAAGAAATAACAGTATTTTAAAAGCCGACAACAATGTACGTCACACACCCACCCGCACCCACCCATCCACACACACACGCACACACACACACACATACATACATACACACACACACACACACATACATACACACACAGAGGGGACGGGATGATAGCCTAGTGGTTAGAACATTGCGCTCGCAATCCGACGACCCGGGTTCGATTTCCGTTCAAGGGGATATTTTCCCCTGGAGTTAACATCAGTGCAGACTCCACTCTCCCCAAAAGTCCTTCGGATGAGACTATAAACCGAGGCCCCGTGTGCGAACGCACGCAGAACATCTCGCGCACATGTTAAATCCTGTTCCGCTTTTCGTAAGAGTAGGCCATTGTGTGCCAGTGGCAACAGATGAAAAAAATTACAAAACCGCATACACACAGGGAATGGATGTAAAAAAACCAAATAAGTGCTTATTCCATTATCCTCGATATAAAAGAATAAAATAAATAAATAAATAAAAAAACACCACACCACACCAAACACACACCACACACACACACACACACACACACACACACACACACACACACACCACACACCACACACAAAACACACGCAAACACACACACACCACACACACAAACACACTCACACACACTCACACCCACAATCCCCACACACACAAACACACACACACACACCACACACACACACACACACACCATACACACACCACACCACACACACACACACACACACACACAACACCATACACCCCCACACACACCACACACACACACCCACCAACCACCAACACACACACACACACACCAACACACAACCACATCACACACACACACACACACACACACACACACCAACACACACACCACACACAACACCCACACCAACACACACACACACACACACACACCACACACACAAACACACGCAAAACACCGCAAACACACACACACACGCATCACACACACCACACACCACACACACACACACCACACCACACACACACACACACCACACGCCCACACACACCCACCACCACACACACACCACACACACCACCACACCACACACCACACACACAACACACACACGCACACACAAACACACAACATACACCCACACACCACACACACACAAACACACCACACACACACCACACACACACACACACCACACACCCACACACACACACCACACACACCACACACACACACACACACACACACACACACACACACACCACACAACACACACACACAACCACACACACACGCACAACACACACCACCACCCCACACACACACACACACACACCACACACACACACACACACACACACAACACACACACACACACACACACACACACCCACACCACCCACAACACACAACACACACACACAAACACACCCCACACCAAACACACACACACGCCACCACACACCACACACCACACCAACACACCACACACACACAACACACAACCCACCACCACCACACACCACACACACACACACACACACACACACACACACGCCACACACACACACACACACCACACACACACCACACACACCACACACCACACACCACACACACACACACACCACACACGCCAAACACACACACACACAACACACCACACACACAACACACACCACAACAACACCACACACACACACCACACACACCAACACCACACACACACACACAAAAACAAACACACACACAACCACACACACACACACAACCACACACACACACACACCACAAACACACACACACACCACACCACAACACACCACACACAAAACACACACACACCACACACTCACACCACACTCACACCCACACACCCAACTGTTTCCTAGTTTCTTGGGCTCCTGTGATGAACTACAAACGCAGGGCTGGACTGGCTGATGATGATTATGCCTTTCATTTTTACTCCCTTTTTTTCTACCTTCTGTCTTCAATTTCTGCGACTTTCCTATTTCATTATAGACTCTTGGGAAAATCTGAATAAATGAAATTGCATGCAACCTCATCTCTGCTTTCGTCCCTGACACACACATGAATCCACACATTAACAGGCCGTCAGACAGACTGACAGATAACCAGATAGCTGCGCGCTCGCGCGCACACACACACACACACACATACACACATATACACAGCTGTCAGTTCATCAGTCTCTCTGTCTTTCTCTCTCACCCATTCACGCCAGTCACACACAACTCACATCTTTCTCTTCCACCTCCACCCTCTGGCACCCCCTCCCCTCCCTCCTTAACACCATTCCAGTTTCCTCACACACGTCTACTAATGATGTGAAGAACCATACCGCTAAACAGTCACGTGTCGGTGTATCTGTGCCTGGCTGAGGACATAGCAACAGGGTGCTTAGATCTCTTTCACCAGCCCAGTCTCTTCACAATCAGGGGCACGGCTGTTTCCACGCATCGCTGATGGTTCTCTAGCAGGCTGAGGGCAGTGCTGTGCTCTAGGAGGTCCCAGTGCTCCAGGAAGGGCTCTGGCCCAGGCCCAAAGCTGTGTCAGTTAGTGATGTCAGCTCACTGCCAAGGCCTGCACTAAAATGGTGTTATGTTGTCAAATGTTGTGTTGGGATTACCTCCAGCCGTGACAAGCTCTTAACATAACAACCTGCACTCTCCTTGAAAAGGAGAAAAACATCCACTGAAGTCGGAGTATGGCTGCCTATATGGCGAGGTACTTAAAAACTCTCATACACGCAGACAGAGAAAATTGGTCACATGTGAAATGCACTGCCTGAGAAAAGCTGTCAACAAGACCAGACGCCACAAGATCAAGAATGAGGTGATTAGAGACATGGTCGCACTAACACCAATTCTCCACCATATCGAACAACAAAGAATCAGGTGGTTTGTTCACCTCACTAGAATGCCGGCCAACCAACCAGCCCTACGGGCATACACCACCAAACACAATGGCTGGAAAGCCAGAGGTAGACCAAGGAGACGATGGAGCGACTCCGTGGCTGACACCCTGCGAGCCCATGGCCTGTCACTACATCAAGCCTCCCGCCTTGCTGCAGACAGACGTCTGTGTCTCCCCGCGACGCCGAAAGGCACCAGCGGCAGATGAAAGAAAGAAGAGAAGATACACGCAGACTTCTCATTCCGTGTGCAATGTCAATCTCACAGTGATTCCCAGGTGGGATGAGTGAGTCAGAGTGCACATTGTGGGTGATCCCCAGAGTGTTAAGCTGGGGAACGCACAACAACAACAACAACAACAACAACAACAACAACAACAACAACAACAACAACAACAACAACAACGATGGGCTTGTCGAGCTTCTGGCCTTACTTGGTTTCTGATAATATATTATACCAACTTCCTTCCATTTTTCTTTGTGGACAATTGTAAAATTTTTGTCATTGTCTGATCAACTTGATTTTGAGAGAGAACACTGAACACTGAAAAGTGTGATTGAACTTCGGTCTTGGGCCGCTATACACAACAGGTTTGGGGCAGGGGGAAGACAGGCGTCATAGCAGACAACGTTTTTGTCCATTTCACTTTTCCAGTTTTGCAAGTATTTTGAGAGAGAGATGAACAGGACGAGGCTATGGGATGCTGGGAGCAAAACAGACGTGTGTTTGTCTTTTACTGGGTGTAATGATGTTAATGACATATAGCATTATCCTAATGATTTGTATTACTCTTGTTGCATGACATGTTATAATTATGTGTGCATGGGCATGTGTGTAAGCCCGATAAATGTACGTGCAAGTGCGCTTGCTTGCTTGCGTGCATGCATGCATGTGTGTGTGTGTGTGTGTGTGTGTGTGTGTGTGTGTGTGTGTGTGTGTGTGTGTGTGTGTGTGTGTGTGTGTGTGTGTGTGTGTGTGTGTGTGTGTGTGTGTGTGTGTGTGTGTGTGTGTGAAGCAAGTAAAAATCCTAATCGAATCAAATTCCCTGACTTGAGTTTGACAATGAAATTGCACACATTCCTTTGGCGTCAATGTTAACCAAGACAAACCTTTAAACGATGGTTTATTTTAATCAATCTCTAGTTTTAAAATATCGTTCCTAAACTTCTGAATTGCTTTTCCCCTCTCATTAACAGCTATTGCTAGGAAGAAACTGCAAGCTATTCAGTTATCTCTGAAGGGTTATTTAACCATCTCATTCAGTCTTGTTTCTCCTTTTCTCCAAGTTTCTTTCCAGTCCTTTTCAGCCAGGTGTCCCTCTCAGTTTTCCTCTGGTCACATTCTTCTCCAGTTCTCTGTACTTCTCAAAGATCACATCTACGTATCACTGTAGCTTCATGCATGTATAAGTGATCTCATTTCTACCCTTAATCTGACTTTTACACACGCACGCACGCAAGTACACACACCACATACATCACACACACAAAAACACAAACAAACACACAAGACACAACACGACACGACACGACACCACACTACACCGCACCGCACCGCACCCCACCGCGCGCGCACACACATGCACGCACGCACGCACGCACACACAACCAACCATACACCAAGATAGAACTTCTTCATCGTCGTCAAACGCTCAGACAGCAACAATCATTGTCTGTCATAAGAGCGAAAATGCGTTGCGCTGCCGTTCAGCGCCTGGCAAGTCAAGCCCAGCACATCCGACTTCGACAAGGGTGAGAAAATCTATTAAGTCTTTCTGGTAAAAAGACAGGAGAATAGACCAAGAAGGCAGAGAATAGACAAGAAGGAGGTGACAAGAGAAAAAATAAAAAAGCCAGAAACAAAGAGAGGGATAGAAAAGAGGGAATTCCTAGCACAGAATTTATAGAAGGTGGGGATGCGATTTAAGCTAACAGGCTCCCGGCATCCTCAAGGGGAAGGCAGAACTAGTCACCCTTTCTGTTCTCCACCCTGCCACATCCCCTAATACCCCCCCCCCCCCCCCCCCGCCCCTCGCATCCACCACAGCCAGAGTCTGTACCTATGTAGAGATGTCCACACCCCTGCTGAAGATCACTGCCATCGATCCGCCAAAGTGCGATGCAGAGTGCACAGCATTTTCACCCAATCGTTTCCCAATCACAGGAGACGACTGGCCCCCTCTATCCACCCCTCCATCCATCCATCCATCCATCCATCCATCCATCCATCCATCTGTTGGTGAGGTCTTCCTAGGCCGGCAGCTGTGTGGTGGGGTGTGGGAGATTAAGCTCCGCGCTCAATGAGGGTCGTGTCTAGGGTGCCGCCGTCATCGTTTTCTGATATGCTGTACGCCAATCTTCCTGCCTGCCTGCCTGCCCTTTTCCCTGCAGAACAGTGTCATCTCTGAGAGAAATCTCTATCCAAGGAGAAAGCATCCCCTTTCAGCACACATGCTGATACATGCATGCATGCACAGAGAACTCCGCTTTAGGGGAAGAAGATTACCAGACAGGCTGTCACAGATAGACAGAGACACATGCAAGATAGATAAGAGGATCCATGTCTTTGGGATTGGCAGAGGTTTTGCAAATCCCTACCAAACACTGATGGCAGTGACAAGACCAAAAATGCCAAAAATGTTCAACGACAGCATTGTTTTTTTGTTTTTGTTTGTTTGGTTGTTTATTTTAAAATTTATTTATTTTTATTTATTTATTTTTTGACAGCATGTTAATTAAACAATAGCTGCAAGCCTTTACCAACACAGTCCCCTCTTGCCACAATAACTGCAGTCTGTGCCAACCCCACCGAAATAACTGCTGTTTGTGCCAACACAGCCCTGTGTCGTTACAGTTCCACCATAACAGCAGCAGTCTGTGCCAACACTGCCCCTCACAGTAACTGCAGTCTGTGCCAACACTGCCCTGTGCCATTACAGCCCCTTCACAAAAACTGCAGTCTGTGCCAACACAGCCCTGTGCCAACACTGCCCCTCACAGTAACTGCAGTCTGTGCCAACACTGCCCTGTGCCATTACAGCCCCTCACAGTAACTGCAGTCTGTGCCATTACAGCCCCTCACAGTAACTGCAGTCTGTGCCAACACAGCCCTGTGCCAACACAGCCCCTCACCGTAACTGCAGTCTGTGCCAACACAGCCCTGTGCCAACACAGCCCCTCACCGTAACTGCAGTCTGTGCCAACACAGCCCTGTGCCAACACAGCCCCTCACAGTAACTGCAGTCTGTGCCAACACAGCCCTGTGCCAACACAGCCCCTCACAGTAACTGCAGTCTGTGCCAACACAGCCCTGTGCCAACACAGCCCCTCACAGTAACTGCAGTCTGTGCCAACACAGCCCTGTGCCAACACAGCCCCTCACAGTAACTGCAGTCTTTGGCAGCAGAGGGCCCAAAGTAAGCTGTGTGCAACACGCTCTTCCCTGCACTAATGGCCTGTCCACCAGCTTTAACGTCCAATCATGGCGGCTGACCCCTTGTTGGCCAGTCCATTTGTCAAGGACCTAACAAGCCACATCTTTCTCTCCCTCTTTCTGGGTCTCTGTGTTGCTGCTTCTCTTCCTCTACCTTTGTTTCTCACTGTCTCTGTTTCAGTCTCTCTGTCTGTCTGTCCGTCTTTCTGTCTCTCCATGTATCCCCTCTCTGTCTGTCTGTCTGTCTCTGTCTGTTTCTGTCTCTCCGTGTCAGTCTCGGTCTCTGTCTGTCTGTTCCTATGTCTGTTTCTTCATTTGTCCCCCGTCTGTCTGTCTATCTCTGTCTCTCTGTCTCTGTCTGTCGGTCTGTTTCTCTCCCTCTCCCCAAAAGAGACCCTACTATTTGGTGATTTTAATATTAACGTACTAAAGAAGTACCTCCAATGGAGGCAGGTATGTGATAGCTGCTACCTTACTCAACACATCCAGAATACTACTAGAATTACTGCATCATTTGAAACTGATTACATCACTTTTATGTTACTGATAAACAAAACATTGTCGAGGTTTGATCACCTGTTGCAGGATGTAGTGATCACAAAGCTGTATGTGTCACATGGTTTAAAAGGTAAAGGTAAAGGAGTCCCATAACCTATAAGGTCGTAGGGGAGCGAGGCGTCAGAGACCTCACTTCTCTAGGGCCAGCATATTGAGGGCGGCGCCCATCTCCACTCCCTCGCTGCTTTACCTTCCCTGACCCTAAAGAGGGCAGGTACCCATTTACAGCTGGGTGAACTGGGGGAACTGTACTGAAGCCAAGGCGTGAAAACGGTCACCCATCCAACTGGTAACCACGCTCGACGCTGCTTAACTTGGCTGGGGGAAAGCGAGTGCTCCGACCACTGAGCTATCCCGTCCCCCACATGGTTTAAACAAGGCTAAAACAATTCCTGAAGCTGACACAAAACATTCAATTTAAAACAAGTCACGGCTCTCTTTTACGCACTTAAAACAGGAAATATTTCATAGATCTATCGGGTTCCAATACAGGTTCAAAATCTGTATGGAAAGCAATAAACTCATCTTCCGAACAAACAAATTTTAACCACAAATTTGACTGCACAACACTTTTCTGAGGATGATTTAAATCACTGATAAATAATTCAAAATGACAGTAAACAATAAACTATGTATCTTTCTCAAGGAAATAACATTCGTAATAGGCAAAAATACGCATACGACTCTTATCAATATTTGAGCAATATCAATTTGAAGTTTATATTACTTTAGTACAGCTAAAACACAAAAAGGCATTGGTGGTCTTGATGAGAAAATTATCAAACTCTGTGCATCTGATATTACTGATTCACTTGCATCAATTCTAATTTTGCATTGACAACATTGTTTTCCTGAAGCATCTAAACTAAGCAAAATACTCCCTGTATATAAATCAGGGGAAAGGAAGAAGCCCTCCAACGACAGACCCATTTCCATTGTCGGTTCTTTCCGAACCTTTTGAGCGGCACAAAACGGCCACATTCTATCTTATTAACAAATTTGATCTTCTACATCCAAGTCACTCAGGATCTCGTGGAAAGTATTTTGTTCACACTTCTTTAATAAACCTCCTCGCAAAATAGGTATACACGATAACGAATTTAACGGAATCGTCTTCGCAGCTTTTGCAAAGGCTTTTGATACACTTGCCCATACTCTGCTTCTTCCAAAGCTTTCTGTCTACAGATGTTCTGCCGTTCCTCTCGCTCTCATACCATGCTTCCTTCACTGCCGTCAGCAAACAGTATCACTGTACAAACAGCACACACTCCAGTGATCTACCCTGGTACTGCAGCTACTTTTCTCTCCCCTGCTGCTGACAGAACGGACTGTGCTGACTTCATCAAGTGTAAGTCATTTTGGGGACAGCATAGCTCCGTGGTCAGGCCACTCGCTTTCCCCCAGCTAAGGTTAAGCAGCATCGAACATGGTTACCAGTTATATGGGTGACCGTTTGTGCACCTTGGCTTCAGTAGAGTCCCCCAGTTCACCCAGCTGTAAGTGGGTACCTGTCTCTTTAGGGTCAGGGAAGGTAAAGCAGTGAGGGAGATGAGACAGGCGCCGCCCTCAATATGCTGGCCCTAGAGAAGCTGAGGTCTCTGATGCCTCGCTCCCCTACGACCACATAGGTGATGGGACACCTTGACCTTTTCACCTTTTCAGTCATTCCACTGCTGGCAGAGAGGGTTCATTTTCGGAGTTTGAACAGCAGAGCATGCAGCTGAGTACAGGAAAGCGTGCCAGGACAGCAGCAGAGCTACAGCATCAGCACCCCGGGCCTGCTGCAGTGGGGGACCTGTCAGCGCCCCTCTATCCGGTTGGCCTTTATAGGTCACATCTAGGTGCCTAAATATTATCTGTTTAATGGTGTCATTTTTAGGGGGAGGAAAAGTGTATGATATATTGAACATATGTTGTTGTTACTGGAACTATTTTGCTTATCTTAATAGCGTCAAGTTGATACACATAATGTACTATACTGTTATGTTGAATATTCTATAAACATGTTGATATCATTGATATTGTTGGTGCTATTTCGGTGAGCTCTGTTGCCACTTTTGAACTAGAGCTGTCCACAGCATGTTGCCTACTTCTTCACTCCAACACTCTGTATCTTGCTCTGTTCGAAAAGCATCGCTGCAGAAGCAAAAACAGCAACAAGGAATAAACAAAACCTGAAGATGCCAAGACTGCTCAACATTTAGAAATAAGATCAGCTAGAGATTGTATTTCATCGGCAGGATTACTTTTCATCATCTTCACATTCACATGTTGGCATGGCGCTAACAGATCTTTGCAGAAAGTGCGCAAGCGCATGCGAATGTGTGTGTGTGTGTGTGTGTGTGTGTGTGTGTGTGTGTGTGTGTGTGTGTGTGTGTGTGTGTGTGTGTGTGTGTGTGTGTTTATTTTTAATTATTTTATATCGAGGATAATGGAATAAGCACTTATGTGCTTTTTCACATCCAGTCCCCGTGTGTATGCGGTTTTGCAAATTTTGTCATCTGTTCCCACCGGCACACAATGGCCTACTCTTTCGAAAAGCGGAACAGGATTTAACGTGTGCGCAAGATGTTCTGCGAGTGTTTGTGTGCGTGCGTGCGTTCTCGCACGCACATGGAAT
>CM054139.1:7457043-7464543 GCA_028751875.1 Rapana venosa | reverse complement strand
GTCGACTGCAGTCACCTGAAAGCCTTTGGATAAGACTAGAAACTGAGGTCCCGTGTGCCAACGCACGCAAAACACCTTGTGCACACCGCCTTTGGAAGACTATGTCAATGCGTGCCAGTGGAAACAGATGACAACATTTACAAAACTGCACACACACGGGGACTGTCTGCAAAAAGCGTATGAGTGTTTATTCATAATCCTCGTAAAAAGAGAGAATTAAATAATAAATAAATAAAACATCTCTCTCTTAATAATAATAGTTTTAAATGAATTTAAAAGCACAAAAACAAAACAGAACCCAAACAAAACAAAAACACAGACAGACAGACAGACCGACAGACAGTCTTCGTGGGGGGAAAAACGATGACTAAATTGTCAATACAAATCTGACATGAACAAAATCAAGTCATTAAGGGGGAATAAGCCCCCACAGAGGCGCCTGTTACAGGGGAGTTACCCTGGAGTTAACACAGCTGATGACTCCTCTCCCCCAAAAGTCCTTCAGATGAGACCATGAACCATGCACACGTAGGCAGAAAACATCTCTGCGCACGCGTTTCATAGCTATCCCTGCTTTTCAACAGCCAAAAATTCCACCGCCCTGCCAAAGTGTATAACCTCTGTGTGTGTGTGTGTGTGTGTGTGTGTGTGTGTGTGTGTGTGTGTGTGTGTGTGTGTGTGTGTGTGTGTGTGTGTGTGGTGTGTGTGTGCATTTGGACTTGTTAGAACAATTACTTGCTATTGGTTGCATGACTGTGTCAGAATGAGTTGAGTGCAAGCGCTTTGATTTGTCTGTGCAAGATACAGCGCTATATAAATTCCATTTATTATTATCATTATCATTATTATTATTATTATTAAGAACCCGTTCTGCCTTTCGGAAGAGTAGGCCATGTCGTGCCGGTAGTAACGGATGACAACATTATATATAAACAACAACAACACCAAACGATTGCACACAGATGTCTTGTTCAGATACCATCCGAAGCGGGGTTGCAGCTACTTTCATGGTGGATAAAAACGGGGGGGGGGGGGGGGTGGGAGGGGAGAGAGAGAGAGAGAAGAAAAGAGAGCGAGAGAGAGCGGAGAAGCGAGCGAGAGAGAGCGAGAGAGAGAGCGAGAGAGCGAGAGCGAGAGAGCGAGCGTGGAGAGAGAGAAGAGAGAGAGGAGAGAGAGAGAGAGCAAGCGAGAGAGAGCGAGAGAGAGAGCAAGAGCGAGAGAGCGAGAGAGAGAGAGAGAGAGCGAGAGAGCGAGCGAGAGAGAGAGAGAGAGAGAGAGAGAGAAGCGAGAGAGAGAGCGAACGAGAGCGAGAGAGATAGCGAGAGACAGAGACAAAGAGAGAGAGACAGCAAGAGAGAGAGAGACAGAGAGAGGCAGCTAGAGACAGCGATAGACAGCGAGAGAGAGAGAGAGAGAGAGAGAGCAGAGAGAGAGAGAGAGAGAGAGAGAGACAGAGACAGACAGACAGACAGGACAGTAGACAGACAGGACAGACAGCACAAACAGAGAGAGAGAGAGAGATGGGGAGAGAGAGACAGAGAGAGAGAGGGGAGAGAGAGAGAGAGAGAGAGAGAGAGAGAGAGAGAGAGAGAGGAGAGAGGAGAGAGAGAGAGGAAGAGAGAGAGAGAGAGAGAAACATGAAAAGGAAACTCACAGGAAAAGAACAAGAAATGGGTGGCACTGCTCTTGCGATGACGTGTCTTTCCCAGATAGAGCAGCCCGAAATTGACGCAGGACAATCTGCCATAGCTGAAAGTACTTTAAACACAATACAACACAACACAATACAACACAACACAATACAACACAACACAACACAATACAATACAACACAATACAATACAACACAACACAATACAAACAACACAACACACAGCACGAAATAGCACTCCACTCCACTTCACTCCACTTCACTCTCCACTCCACTCCACTCTCCACTCCACTTCACTCCACTCCACTCCACTCCACTCTCCACTCCACTCTCCACTCCACTCTCCACTTCACTCCACTTCACTCCACTCCACTCCACTCTCCACTCCACTCCACTCTCCACTCCACTCCACTCTAGGGATCCAACCCACTCCAGTACTGGTGACAGGGCGGGGGTGGGGGTGGGGGTGACTCAGCAGGGCGGTCAGTAACAACAGCTGTCAGCCAGGCTGCCATCAGGCCACTGGCCCCCTCCTGTCCTGTCCTGTCCTTTAAAGGGCATGCACGTCAGTGGTCTACCTTACATCTTGTTTTATTATTATCATTGTTGTCCATTAATTACCCCGCTACCCCGCCTTCCCCTGCCCTTTTCTCTTTCTCTGTGTGTTTAAATGTGTTTCTGAGTCTTTGTCTGTGTGTGGTGTGTGTGTGTGTGTGTGTGTGTGTGTGTGTGTGTGTGTTGTGTGTGTGTGTGTGTGTGTGTGTGTGTGTGTGTGATTCAGATTCAGATTCAGAATATTTTATTGCCATTTAAGTCATGTAGACTTATTTGACACAACAAAAACATCAACTATAATTATCTATTTTGGCTAAAAGTGATGTACACTAAAAAACATGTTGTATTCTACTTCTCTTTCTCTCTTTTTTTCAAAACACTCATACACATATCTGATGATATCTGCTTGATATATATCAACTGTGATTATGTCACTTAATTTATGTACACAGTTTTTGCGTTCTTTGTCTCTCGTTTTGATTTTTAATAACAAATTATTTCTGAGTTCATCATATAAAATGCATTCATCAATTTAAATGAAATTCATCTTCAATTTTGTTACAGTGTCTACATTTTCTGTCCTCTCTGGATACATTTTGGTGTCTCCCTTTCTCTATCATTAAATTGTGACAGCTTGTGCGAAATTTACAATATGTCTTCTTATGAGTTTTGTTTTCATAGTTTACTAAGTATGGTTCCAATCTGTATTCTTTGGTAGCAAATCATAAAATTTTAGTTTTGCAAACTCTTTCTTTTGGTAGATCAAAAATGTTTTATACATGTCCTCAAGTTTTCTTCTAACAGCATAACTCAACCGATGAACATTAAGAGTGCCTTGGTTCTTCCAGACATGTTTGAATCCCACTGTGTACAGAATATTTTTCACTGTGTTTATCCATTTATCGTATGTATTATTCTGATACAAATAATCGTATACTATTCTAATATAAGAGTCTGGTTTTGATTCTGTCAAATGAATCCAAAAGGATATTATCTGGCATATGATTTTAAGGGTCAGTGGAAATCTCCCTAATTCACCCAAAGTGGGTAGTACTAATGCTTTTTTATGAACTCCTATCATTTGTTTACAAAATTTTACATGAAAATTCTCATACAAAAACTGATTGGATAAGCATGCCTTGAACAGTTTATCAATATGAAATTCTGTATCCCATTAAAACAAAAAGGAAACCAAACTTCTGCTCCATAGGTTAAAACAGGGGTTATCAGTGAGTCGAATAAACGCATTATTATAGTAGTCTTTAAATTTTGTCCATGAATTGCCCTTTTAAAGGCGTATATTGCTTTGTTGCTTTGTTTTACTAAATGTTTTTGTGTTGCTTGAAATTTCCCGTTCTGATGAAAAACGACACCTAGATATTTATAAGTTTCTACTGTTTCAATTACATGCTCTCCACATTTAAAATGAATTGGAATTTTAGGAGGTGATTTCGTAAAGACTATTACCTTTGTTTTTGTTTTGTTTATCTTTAAACCCCAATTAGAACAGTATTCTTGCAGTTTATTCAGTTTAGTTTGAAGACCTATTTTGGTTGTTGATAGCAATGCCAGGTCATCAGCATAGAGTAAACAAGGAATTCTGTCTTTTGCGGTTATATATGGCGAATCTTTCTCATCAGTATATTGAACTATATCATTGACATATACATTAAATAATGTAGAACTTAATGTATTTCCCTGATGTACCCCTTTTCTGACTATGATTTCATCTGTGTGTTTGCCTCGTATTTTTGTAAATATTGTTGCATTGGAATACATGTTTTTAATGACATTAAAAGTTTTGCCTGTTATTCCTATTTCGTTTAACTTTATAAGAAGACCCTCGTGCCACACATTATCAAACGCTTTCTGAAAATCTACAAAGCAGCAATAAAGTCTTTTAGTTTTTACTTTCAGTACACTATCTATTAAATTGTTAAGTAGGAAGATATGGTCCGTTGTTCTGCATGCTTTTCTGAAACCAGCTTGTTCTCTAACAATACTGTTGTTATTTTCTAAATATTCAGAAATTCTATGGTTCAGTATTTGACAAAAAAGTTTTCCAATAGTGTTTGTCAACGTTATTCCTCTGTAGTTTTCTGGGTTGTATATGCATCCGTTCTTATAGATTGGGACATTCAATTCCTACTTTCCAGTCACAGGGATATATACCCGTTTCTAATACTAAATTGAAAATATTCCGCATTATCTCTATAACATTAGATGAAACTGATTTGATCATTTCGTTTGTGATTCCATCTTTTCCAGGCGATTTGTTATTTTTCAACTTTTTGATTGTTTTTGTAATTTCCTCAGTTGTAATTTGCTTATCTAGCAGTGGGTTATTAGATACTTTTAAGTCATTAAACCTGCTTAGTACTTGCTTTTTGTGGTCTGGATCTATTTGCGGTTCTTTACCAATAAGTGTTTTTAAGTGTTCAGTCCATTTACTGCTACTAATATGATTATGATGTTTTAATCCATCATCTTCACTTTCTTTTAATTTTTGTAAAGTTTTCCACAATATACTCGGATCTTCGTCAATGGCATCATGTAGCTGTGATACCAGTGAATTTTTGAAGATTTTCTTTTTCTTTTTTATTAAAGTATTATATTGTTTTCTTTTCATAAAGTATTTTTCTCGAAGTTCAGGTTTATACGGGGTTCTATTTATTGCATTTAGTAGAGACTTTACTTCTTTTCTTGTACTGTTACATTCCGAATCCAACCATTTTTTATTGTGTTTAATTCTTCTTAACCGGTTTTGACTTTCTGGTCCTCAAGCTTAATTGTGCCACTTTGAGAAAGATATCAGACAGTTGTCTGGAATGTTCATTTACTACGTTTGTGGAATCAGGCTGCTTGTACTTTGTTTTATTTGTTTTAATACTGTATTTGTTTCAGTTTTTATTTGTGTTATGTGTGATTGTATTGCTGGTAGTAGAAGTGCCTTTTCAAATTGTCCTTTGGAATTTGTATCCCATACAAAACGTTTTTGTTGTGGTGAATCTTTAGTAATATACTCTGCTTGTGTGTCTCTTACTATTTTTATAGACCTCTGCAAACGTGTTTTGTCTATATCTGGTATATCTATATCTAAATCTAGTGGACAATGATCAGAGTATTACATTAAATCTCTAACTTTCATATGTTTCACCTCTTTCATAAATGATTTTGAACAAATGAAATAATCCACAACACTAGAACCTTGAGGTTGAAAGCATGTAAATCTACCCTGTAAATCTCCTAATGTTCGTCCATTTAATATATATAATTGATTGTCTGTACAAATATTAACTAAAAGTCTTCCATATTTTTGTACAATTCTATCCATTGAGCACCTTTGATAACATTGGTCATATTCATTTTCTTCAGGTAAATTGTAGTAACTTGGTTCTGGATCTATTTCTATAAAGTCAGTCAGTCTTCCTGATCGCGCATTTAGATCTCCGCACAGTATTATCTGACCTCTTTCAGACAAACTTTCTATGTCTTGTTCTAATTTTCCCATATTTTCTGTGTATGAACTTTTCCAAAAGAAGAAAATTCGGGTGGAATATATGCACATCCTATAAAAATATTCTTGTTTGATGATCTTAATGAGTTTTCCTGTATCATTTGCATCCACACAATATCTGAACTATTTTGTGGTAAAAATTTTATACTTTTTCGATAATCTTCCTTAATGAAAACTGAAATACCTCCTGAAGCACTGACAGATCTATTTCTTTTTGGTCTGCAGTAGTGCACTGACATATATCCTGGTAGAGTTACATCTTCTACAGATTTTTTATCTAAATGTGTTTCTTGTAAAATTATTACATCGTATAATATCAACATGTCTTTTATGTGTACGTCATTTAGTTTGTTTACATTAATTCCATCCACTTTTCCATAGATACTTCTAATATTCCACGATAATATTCTCATGTTTTACTCATTTGTTAAATATCATTGTGAACACAGAGATCTTTTCAATGTGGTAAACAAACCATGTGCATATCATTGTAATGAATTGTAGTTGTTTCTTTTCCGTTATAATATCTCTAACTATAGAAATGCTTTCCATTCTTATCATTGTTTAACTGTCTACGATAGGAAAACAACAACGGCAACAAATTATATAACCATTAAAATTTACATAATCAAGAGATCAATTTTACCTTAAGAGTGTATTCATATTTTAACTATTAATTAAAGAACTTGACAAACCTATCCATTGTATCCGAAAAAACAAAATTAGATAGATATATTAAATGATAACATGTGTTCAAAAGACTTTAACTGGGACAGACTTTCTTTGGGTTAATATCATTGTAAGAGACTGGTGTTTGTGTGTGTGTGTGTGTGTGTGTGTGTGTGTGTGTGTGTGTGTGTGTGTGTGTGTGTGTGTGTGTGTGTGTGTGTGTATCTATCTATCTATCTATCTATCTATCTATATAAAAAAAACAACACCTTTTATATCGAGGATAATGAAATAAGCACTTAGGTGCTTTTTTTTACATCCAGTCCCCGTGTGTATGCGGATTTGTGAATTCTGTCATCTCGCTCAGTGTGCAACATTACACTTAAATCATATCACGATGCAGAACATCTTGCGCATACGTTTAAAACCCGTTCCGCTTTTCGAAAAAAGTAGGTCATTGTGTGCCGCGGGAACGGATGACAAAATTTACAAAACTGCATACACACGGGGACTGGATGTTAAAAGGCAAATGAGTGCTTATTCCATTATCCTCGATATAAAATAATAAACAAAATAGAGCCCAACAGTTCCAAAGTGAGACAGGTGACGCTGTCACTGGCTCATATACACTGAACAGTGTACATTGGCCTGTGGTGCAAACCGTGACATAATCAGATGACACCAGTGTGGCTTCTGACCTTGTACAAGAACGTGAGAGGTGGCAGAAACATTACTGCTGACCACTGACAGACACTGCAGCAACAAACCACGTGACAGGAAATCTTGACGCAGAACAGAAGCAGCACGGAGATGCTGGCCAGCACAGCTACAAAAGAAAAGGTGACGCCATGCCGCAGGAACTCAACGGCCAGAGTGAGGAAGGTGAAGAAGGAAATCCTAGACTGGAACTGAAACCAGAAGACGCCAGACACGAATAAACTAAAACACAAATAAATATGAAATGGAAAAGGTGGAGCACTGCAAGCAAATGGAGTTTACTGATTTTCGGGAAAAGCATGGTTTCAGAACATAAACTTGGTAGAAAGTTAAGAACCATTTCAAAATGTTAGTAAACTTCTATATGTAATCTATAAATCTTGTTTTGACA
>CM054139.1:7452043-7454543 GCA_028751875.1 Rapana venosa | reverse complement strand
TGTGTGTGTGTTTGTTTGTGTGTGTGTGTGAATCAGAATCAGACAACTTTATTGCCATTAAGTCAATGTGTGTGTATGCGTGTGCGTGCGTGCGTGTGTGTGTATGTATACGCGCGCATGCGCGTGTGCGTGTACAAACGTAAGAACATGTACATGCGGGTGCACATGATCACACACACACATACACACGTGTATATATGCAGTTTTTGTATATGGGAGGCAAATTTTCAACGACTCTTTACTTCAGACCTATTGATTTTGTACAGGTGGCAATGTTATCTGGCAGCAACAGGAGCTTTTCCTTCAACAACAACAACAACAACACACAAAAAAAACACCCACTCATCCCGGCTGACACTAAATGTGACTTTTCCTGCAGCCAAAAATAAATCACTCCTTAAAGTATATCTAAACTTGCTATGAAAATGTAATTTCAAATAAACACGACTCGCCACAATACAATTCATACAGCGGTTTTCTCTACACTGTCATTCTGTAGTGTTCTCTCTTTATTTCTCAGTGGTTCATTACAAGAACCAATATGAGCAGTTTTCTGTTTTAAGAAAGGAAACTGACCGCTTCCAAGTCGGACCTCTTCATCTTTTTCCTCAATCCCATTGTCTAGTAGTCTGTTGGAGCACCACTGAAGATTTTGAAACCAGCTTCCTCCACTCCACTTGGTTCTCAGCTTTCCGTAGTCAGTCGTTCCACTCAAGGCCAGTCCACTCTCTGATGTTGTCTTCCCATCGTTTTCTCTGTCTGCCTCTTCGTCTCCCTCCTTGTACTGTTCCCTGTAGGACAGTCTTGGCCAGTCCACATGTTGGTGTGACGTGCATGCACCACTTCAATTGATGTTCTTTCCACACAAGTTATGAGCTCTTCATGTGGGCGTTTTCAATTCTGGTTTTCACTTCCTCGTTAGTGATGTGAACTCTATGAGATACCAAAGAGTTTGCGAAAGCACCTCATCTCCATTGCCTCTATCCTCCTCTCAATGTCTGCTGTTATGGTCCACTTTTCACCTGCATACAAAACTATGGACATGAGCAGGGAGTGCATCAGTCTGATCTTGAAGCTGATGGTGATTTTCCTGTCGTTCCAGTGGACTTTGGTTTGGTCATTGCAGCTGTGGTCTGGGCTGTCCTGGAGAGAATTTCAGGTTTTGATCCTTCTTCCCGCACAGGTCGTCAAAGTCAAAAACTCATTTGGCTATTTGCTTTCTTTACTTCCCACCGTGCCTTGGTTAGAGATTCGAAGTTTATCTACTTGAGATTTTGCGTATGTAATTGTTTGCCCACCATTAAGGTAGCCGTATTCCGACTTGGAAGATGACTTCTTGCTTTAAAGTTGGGCAGCCGTTGCCGATGTGAAAATCAATGTTGGCTAACTTTGACTCATAGAAAGACATATGTATGAAGTACCTGTAACAACAAAAAACAACAAACAACCAAACTTGAAAATAGAGTGCTCTATGATCTGCATGCAACTGAGCCCCCTCTACCCCCGTCCGCATTTTCTCTCCCCAAAAGGAATTAATCTAATTCGTCCTTTGCCGAACAAAAACATATTGGAGTGTTGAATAGTCTTTTTGCAAGGACATCTTCAGATTTGGCATATTTCATATTAAATGTCTACAAACGGGAGGAATGACTTATAAATAAACTCCTCATTGCAATCATCACCCCATGTCTACTCTCGTAAATGCCTTCTGACGTGCTTCTAGTAAAAGGTGTCTTTTCTTCCCATAAACATCTAAATCCATACAGAATACGTACGCCTTCTAAATGCAGCCAGTTTCTCCTGTAGGCTGACATTTACATATGGTAGAAATAGATCGACAGAGATACTGTTCAACTTGAGACTGACGCACAGTTAAGTCATGGTGTCTTGTGCAGCGTACTGACAGACAAAAGATAAAACGACATTTGTTCTACTTCGAAAAGAGTGTTAAGTTTCACATACCTTTATATACAAGCCATATATGAAGAGAAGTTTCAAACTCAAGTGGACTACGTCACAGAAACTAGTCAGCTCTGCTTGCGGAAAGTCTCTTTTTATCCTGCCTACAACCTGCTGGCAGCCAGATTTGAAAACACCCAGAATAAATACACACAGAAATAAATCATCGGATTTGATTTTTATTTGGTAGAGGTTTATGAGGAGGAGAGACAGTATTAGTAAAGTATTAGTAAGCGAGAGGTAGAGAAATGGAGGAGGAGGAGGAGGAGGAGGAGGAGGAGAGAGAGAGAGAGGAGAGAGAGAGAGAGAGAGAGAGAGAGAGAGAGAGAGAGAGAGAGAGAGAGAGAGAGAGAGAGAGAGAGAGAGAGAGAGAACAAATTCATTTATAGAAGGTTATGCAATAAGCATAACGATAGCTTTTTTAAAGAGAGAGAGAGAAAGAGACTAAGGTAGAGAGGAAAGAAAGACAGACACAGACAGACAATGACAACAGCTTATTGTGGTAAGACTAAAGCCCGTTCACAAGGGAACAGTGGTAGGA
>CM054139.1:7417014-7451543 GCA_028751875.1 Rapana venosa | reverse complement strand
AGGGGAAATGCACCCACCGGGCCCCCACAAGGTTTTACCTTCCAAAACCGGGGGGGTCAAGAGTGCGGCTAGCTTTTCCGGGGGGGGCCCGCCCGGCCACGGGGGGTGGTATTAAAAGTTAAAATGAAAAATTTGGGGGGAAGGGGGTTTTGGTGTGGGGGGAAAAGGGGGGTGGTGGGTAAAAGTGGTGGGGGGGGGGGGGTGGGTGGGTGGGGGTGTGGTGGGGTAAAATAAAGGAAAGGGGGGGAAAAAGAAAAAAAAAGGGGGGGGAAAAAGGATGGAGGAAAGGAAAGTGGGGGGGAAAGGGGGAAAAAAGAAAAGGGGAAGGGGTTTTTTCTTTTTTAGTTGTTGGTTTGGTTTTTTTATTTTTTTTTTTAATTCTTTTTTTTCGAATTAGGGAAAACACCCCTTTGCACCCCACCCCCCGGGGTTTTTTTGTTTTTTTTGTTTCCAGGCAAAATTGGCCCCCCTTTGGGGAACGGGGTTCGGTGGCAATGTTTTGTGCTTTTTTCCCCCCGGGGCCACGGTTTTAAACATAAGGATTTTTTTTTTTTGTTTTTTCTTTGTTTTTTTTGGGTGTTTCTTTGGTTGTGTGTTGTGTTTTTTTTTGTGGGTGGTTTTGTGTGTTGGAAAAGGTAGGGGGAGGTTTAACAAAAAAAGGGGGGGACCCCGGGGGTCGGCGAACGGGGTTGGGGTTTTTTTAATGATTTTCCCATAAAAAACCCCTACCCAAACCCCCCCGGGAAAAAGGGTTTTTTTATTAAAAAATTAATGGGAAAAAAACCCAGCAAAAGACAAAGATGCCCGGTAAATACCCTAATTTTTTTGTTTGTTTTTGGGTAACAAGGCCCAAAGGTCCTTGGGTTGGGGGGCGGTTTTGGGGGGAAACGGGTAAAGGAAAAACACGCCAAAAATAAAAACAAAGTTTTTTCGCCAAACCCCATCATTTGAGCAAAGATGAAGGTTTTGGGTTCGGAGGAAAAACAGTTATCATGTTTTTTCGGAAGTTGCCCAATTTGTGCTGTTAAACAAAAAAGAATAAAGGGGAAGAACGAAGAATTTTAACGGAAAAAAAAACGCCAACGAACGGGGAAAGAAAAAAAAATTAAAAGATAAAAATCGGGGTCCAAAAAAAAAACCCCAAGCCAAAGAAAATCAAATAAAAAAGGAAAAGAAAAGGACGTGAAAAACGGGGAAAAAACGGTGAAAAAAAATTTTGCCTAACCCTTCCCCCTGGCGGGGCTTTGGAAAAAAAAACCCCATCCTCGGCCGGGGGGCGAGTTTAACAAAAGGGGAAAAAATTACCCCTGACCGGGGCACGCAATCAGGTTTCCCAGGGAAGTTTGCCCCCCTGAAACCCCGAGCGAATCCAAAAGCGCCATCAGTCGGGGGAAACTTTTTCCGGAAAAAGGGGGAAAAAGGGAAACCGGGGGGAACTCCCAGCAACCGTTTTCCCGATCCAAATGGGGCCCCAAAACCAACCCCACAAATGAAACTTTCCAAATATTTTCAAAGGAAGGGCTGGTACATCGCCCCCCATTCCCGGGGCTGGGGGGTTCTGAATCCTTACAGGAAAACCCTCATCCCCCGGCCGCGACGCCCGGGGTTTCGGGGAAAACCCGGGAAATTTAAACCCCCAAAACTGAAGGGTGCCTGCGCCCGGAAAACCCAGGGAAAAAGGGGGTCAAGTCGGACAACCCCCCAAAAAAACCAAAAGTTTTTCAAGCCCGGCCATTTAGGAAACCCCCATCACAAAAAGAAACGCTCCATAAAAGCCCAAGGGGTAACGAAACAGAATCAGGCTGGGGGCCCCAACAAAACCCCACCTCCCCCCGGAAATTTCAGTTTTTGGGCGGCCCAAAAAGGGATAAAGGGTGGATGAAACTGGCCCAAAGGCAAAAAAAGGGAGCTAAAGGGCCCCTTTTTGTGGAAGACAAGACCCGGGGGAAAGGAAAAATCGAAAAAGTCGGGGCCAAACCGAAAAAAGGGGAAACGGGGGAAAGAACCCCCCCTGACGGGAAAGTGGTGTTTGGCCCAGGGCCCCCCGGTGATGGGGGTGGTTGTTGGGGGGGGGGGGGGGGGCCCCCCTGGGGGAAGGGAGGGGGGGGAGGATGGTTGGGGCGCATCGGGGGGGAAAAAAGGCCTTCCCGGTTCGGTAAGAGCTCTTAGGGTTTCAGGGGGTGAAGGTTTTGTTTTTGTTTGTTTGGTGGGGGGGGGGAGGGGGGGATGTTTGGAGGGGCCGGGGGAAATTTTTTTTAGACAGAGGACTGGAAAAGAGTCAGGGTTTTTTTACCACTTCGTTGCATTTTGAAAAGAACCCCTTTGGGGAGAAAAAAAAAGGCGGGGGGGGAAAAAAAGGAGAGAGATGAAGGGAGAAGAGGGAGAGAGAGAGAAAGGAAAGAGAAGAAGTCTCACATTTCCCCCATAGAAAAGATAATTTTAAGGGTACCTTTTTAAGCGTTGGGAAGCAAAACAATAACACAAATATCGGTAAAAACCTTTATGGGGTTTTGGTCCCCGTTTCTTCAAAATTATCACATCATTTTTTTCCCCAAAAAAATAATTTATTTTCGGGGCCCCGGGGGGGGGCAAAACAAAACCAACAACACACCAAAAACACGTCTTTGTCGTCGTCTTTCGTCTTCTCATCATCTAATCATCATCATCTCATCATTCACCTTCATCCCCCCCCCCCCCCCCCACCCCAAAAAACCCCCAAAACAAACCACCTGCGCTTTCTCTATTTTTTATTCTTATTTCAAAATATATCTTTTTACTTTCTTACAAGAAAACCAAAAAACCGTTTAAAAAAGCTTTATTCATTTTTTATTTATTCTTTTATTTGGGTATAGAAAAGTACTCATGTGGGTTTTTGTGATCCGTCCCCGTGTGTATGCAGTTTGTAAATTTTGTCACCCGTTCCCCCCGGCCCAATGGCTACATTTCCCGGGGAAAGCGGAAGGGGTTTTAAAGGTGAGCAAGATGTTCTTAAAAAAGACTGAGCTTTTTTTGCAGGACTCAAAATTTTTAAAAGGTAATTTCTCCCTCGGCCAACCCGGCGGGGAAAAGCGTTTGGTGTGTGTGTGTGTGTTGTGTGGTGTGTGTTTTTGGTGTGTGTGTGGTGTGTGTGTGTGTGTTTTCTTTTTGTTTACGTTTTGAAGAGCCCCGTAGACAAAATTTTTGCCCAAATCACACGCAGTACCCCGTTCCAAACCTGCCCCCCCACACACCCCCCCCCCCCCCCCACCCCGCGGCCCCACAACACACACACACACCCCCCCCCCACACACAAAAAAACCCCCCCCCCAAAACACACACACACACAAAACAACACCCACCCCCCCCCCCGCGGCAAAACACCCCCACACACAACACCCCCCCCACCCCCCCACACACCAACCCCCTCCCCCCCCCCCCCCCAAAACACAACCCCTCCCCCCAACACACACACAACACACAACCCCCACACACACACAAAACACAAAAACACCCCACAACACACAACACACAACCAACTACCCCCTCTCCTCCCCCCAAAACCACAATCCCCCCCCCCCACACACAGGCCAGGCCTAACAAAAAACCACACACAACAAACAAACACACACACCAAACACCCCCAACACACACACACACACCCCCCCCCCCCCACCCCTCCCCCCCTTTCCCCCCCCAAAACCCACAACACATAAAACACACAAAACACACCCAACCCCCCCCCCCCCCCCCCCCCCCCCCCCCCCCACCACTTTCCCCTCTTCCCCCCCTTTTCCCTCCTCCCCCCCCCCCTTTTCCCCCCCTTATCCCTCCCCCTTTCCTCTTTCCTTTTCTTCTCTCCCTTTCCCCCTTCCTCCTTTCCTGTTCTTTTCCTCCTTCCGCCCTTTCTTTTTCCTTTCCCTGTTCCCCTCCCCCCCTCTTCCCTCCTCTTCCCTACCCCCCCCTTTTTTCCCCCCTTTTAACCATGAAACGTTCAAGGGGACAACTACATTTCAGTTCGGGGGACGGTTTTGCAGATTCCCGCGTTGGGGAGTGGGTGGTGGGGGGTTTTTTGGGGGTTGGGGTGTGGGGGGGGGGGGGAGTGGTGGCGAATTTTTGTTTGGGGACAGGGGGGTTGGTGTGATTTTTTTTTTTTGGGGTGGGGGGGGGGGGTGGGGGTTGGGGGGGGGGGGGGGGGGTGGGGGAGGGGGGTGGGTGCGGGAGGGGGGGGGGGGGGGGGGGAGGGGGGGGGGGAGGGGGTTGGGGGGGTGGGGACCCCGTGTGGTGGGGGAAACAACGTAGACACAGCATGGCACGGAAAGACGCGAGACAGACAAAAATTACGCGAGAAAAACCACCACACACCGCCACACACACACACACACAAAAAGACACCCACACAGACACGCAGACAACAGAACGAAACAACCCAAAAACATAAAGGGACACGCAGAACACACACAAAACAAAAAACCGGACACAAGCACAGAACAGACACAACCCCCAAAAACACACACACCCACACAACACACACCAACCAACACACACACACAAACCCCCAACACAGGTTTTTAAGGGAATTGACGACCCGGGTTTCGTTCCCCGTTCAAGGGGATTTTTTTTTTCCCGGGAGTTAAATAGGGCAGACTCCACTCCCCCCAAAAGTCCTGGATGAGACTAAAAACCGAGGCCCGTGCGCAAGCAGCGAAATCTTGGCACACGTTAAAACCCCTGTTCCGTTTTGTAGGTAGGCCTTGTGTGCCGGTGGGAAAGAGAAAGAATGTACAAAACCGCTCACAGGGGGGGAACTGGGTGAAAAGCACATGCGTGTTATTCCACTATCTTGTAAAAGCTCCAAGTTCAGCAATGGAGGTTTAAACGTAAGGCCATTCGCTCAAACAAAAGTAGCCGTCGAAACCAGTGGCTGTTAAAATGAGCCAGTGTGCTTGCGTTTTAAAAAAACCCCAAAACTTTGTTATTGTTTTTTCCTGCATGAATGCCTACTTTCGAAGGCGGGCAGGTTTTAAGTGTGCGCAAGATGTTCTGGTGTTTTCGTAGGGGGCCTCGGCTTTTGTCTATCGATTTTCAAGGGGAAGTGGAGTCAGTACTGATTTTTACTGCAAAGGGGGAAAAAAAAAAATAAAAGGGGAAAGGGAACATGGAAAGTGGGAGGGATGGTTGGGTGGGAGGAGGGTTAAGTGTAGTGATATCCACCCTTTATAAAAAACCTTCCACTACCGTCAATGTCATCATCGTATCACCTAAAGGCCATAAATACTCTGCCCCTCTTCATCAAATCTCATCGTCGGATGTGATGATGATGTGATGATATGATGATGATGATCGGGGTTTCCTCTCCAACCCCCTCCTCCACTAACCACAATCATAAACCACATAAACTCCGCTTTATACCCAATCCAGAACACCCCTGAAAAAAAACCAACACACAAACATCCGTCTTTCCGTCTTAACCTTTTCCCTGTCTTAATAATAATAATGTTTAATGTAGGAATTTATTAGCGCTGAAATTGTAAAGAAACAAATCAAAGCGCTAGGATAAAAAAATTTTTATGCGGGTGTATGGGGTTTTTTGAAAAATTTTGTCATTGTTCCCACGGCACACAATGGCCTACTTTTCGAAAAGGAAAAACAGGATTTAATTTTGTGCGCGAGTTTGCATGCGTTCTTTTACGGGGCCTCGGTTTATAGTCTTTCACTCTGGGATAGTCAGTGCTCGGAGCACCGCTTTCCCCACCAAGTTAAGCAGGTCGGCGGGGTTCCCTTTGGGGTGGGGGCCCTTTTGGCGCCGGCTTCAGTCAGTTCCCCCAGTTCCCAGCTTTTAAAAGGGGTTTTCCTCCCTTTTTTGGGTCGGGGAATGAAGGTTTAAAGCGGGGGAGGGAGAGGGGGGGCCCGTGCCTCAATACAAAAAAAAAAAAAAAAAAAAAGGGTGAAAGGGGGGGCGCGGTTAAAAGGGCGACGCTTTTCCCCCGCTCTCCCGGGGAGAGCAGCCCAATTTCCAGGGAAAAATTCCCCTGTTAAAAGCGGTATGAAAAAATCTGAGCGTTTGATTTGTTGATTTACAAGATTCGCGCATATAATTCCATACATTTTTTTTTTATATTAAAATGTGGCCCTAGAGAATAGGTCTCTGACGCCTCGCCCCCCTACGCCCTTATGGTTTGGGGTCCTTTACCTTACCTTACACTCTTTCCCCCCAACCAGAAGCGTAAGCCTGCACCCCAGGAGGGGGCCCCGGGCAAGGCGGCGTCAAAAGGCCCCATAAAACCTGTGCTGCGATGGGAGAAGGGGAAGCCCCCGGGGACGCCCCATCAGAGGGGGCGGTGCCAGTCCTACGTCCCCACGATGGGAGGCCAGAGCAAGACCGGGAAAGAGCCAGGACGACCCCCGTGGAGGGGCTGGGCACGGCGGGAAAAAAAAACCGCTTAAAGGGGGGGGGTTCTTGGTTGGACTTTAGGGGTAAAACACGGGAAAAATGTGTAAAAATTTGTTGTTTTTTTTAAAATTTGTTTAGGAAAAATGGGGGAAGTTTTTTTTTTTTACATTATTTTTTTAAAGTTATTTTACTATGTGTGGTGCGGTTTTTTGTTGATTACCTCCATGTGTTAAGGGTGTTATTTTGGGAATCCGAAAATTGTGCATGCGCTCTTTTTCTTGGGTGGTGGTGAATGCCGTTGCAAAAGGGTGGAGGTATCTTGTCCCCCGGGGATTGGCGGATGGGACATCAATTGTCCCTTGTTACTATTTAATTCTCGTTTTTTTAAATTTTTTTAGTTTCGTGAGCTTTATACAGGTTTTCCCCCCATTTTTTCGTTTATTTTTCTTACACTGAATTGCAAAGAAAAATTTGGGAAAAAGTTTTTCAAAAATACAACTGTATCCCTTGATGTGTGGGGTTTTTGCTTTTTTAAAATCGTCCAAAGATTTTTATTGTTTAAATGCGGGTATATTTTGAAACCCAGGGTTGATATTTTCAGTTTCAAAACTTTTTCAAATGTGTTGCCGTTTTTGGGTTTGTTGTCGTGTATGAAAGGCCCCAGTGTCCTTCAAAAAATTTGGACTTGTTTACGGAACAAAATTTATGGAAGTTTGGATGATTTGGAGGGCGATGTTTTGACTTTTTTGTCTCTAGCTGTTTTTCACTTTTTTATTTGTTTTTTTTTTTTTGTTTTTAAGTTTTTTGAAATAGAAATGTTTTTTTATGTGATTTTTTTTGATTTTTTAAATTTAAAGCAGTGATCAATGAATGAATGAACGAATGAATCTATTAATCAATCAAGAAACAAACAATCAAACATGTTTAAAGCTCCCTTTTTGTTGTTGTTTATTTATCTTTTAAAAAACCCCGATGCATTTTAATCAGCAAAAGATTTGGTAAAATGGGTTTTCTTCTTTTTTGCTTTTTTTTCTCTTCGTTTTTTGTTTTTTTCTCTCTTCTGCCCCGTCTGTCTGTCTGTTGTCGTTTTCCCTCTCTGCTTCTTTTTTTTATTCTCTCTTTTTTTTTTTGCTTGTTTTTTATTTTGTCTTGTCTTGCTTTCTTTCTTTTCTTTTTTGTTTTTTTTGTTTTCGCTTTCTTGTTTTCTTTCTTTACTTTCTCTGGTTTTTGCGTCTTTCCCTCTGTCTGTCTTGCTTCTCTTGTCTTGTTGTCTCTGTCTGTTATCTTGTCTGTCTATCTCTGTTGTTGTTTTTTGTTTGTTTGCTTCTTTCTTTCGTCTGTTGTCTGTTGTCTGTTTCTGTCTTTCCCTTCCCTTCCTTTTTTCTTTCTTTCTTTTTTCTTTTTTTTTTTTCTTTTTTTTTTAACGGATGTTTTTATTGGTTGCTGTTTATCGTAGAAATCGGAGAAAAATTTGGTTTGATAAAAAACATGTTCGCAAATTTTTCTATGCTGTGCTAAGTTGTTACAATCTGGTAAAGTTTTGTTTTCTTTAAGTTTTTTGCTAAAATAAGGACCTCACGCGTTTTGATTTTCTTTTCTTGCTCCTTTTCTCTCTTTCTCTCTCTCTCAAACACACGACAAACCCCACACCCCGGCCACGCACCACACACACACAAACAACAAAACACACACCACAACACACACACACAACCACCACCCCACACACACACAAACCATCTTCCCCCCCCTCTACCTCTCCTCTCTCAGCACACACCACGACGCACCACACACACAGTATTTTGTCTTATTCACTAATGTGAAAAGCGTTAAATTAAAAACAGAAACACCACACACACACAACACACACAAACGCACGCGCGGGGCGCGCGCGCGCACACACCCACACAACGCACGAAGCCAAAGCACAAAACACTCCCCCCCCAAAAAACCCACACACAACAACCCCAGCCCCCACACACACCACACCGCACCCACCACACAACACACCACACCACACACCACCAACCACACACACCCACACACACACACACACCACCCCCTTTCTTCTCAACCCCCTGTGTCAGCCTGTCAACCCAACCCGTCGGCCCAGCCCCAGGAAGGGAAAAAACCTGCCCAAAAAAAACACGGTGGCCCAGGGAATCTGTGCTGGAATGGTGACAAAAAAACAGAAACCCGTCACGCGTGCTGGCACTTCCTTGGCTCCAAAAGAAGAAAAAGTTTAATGGGGGGTCAGTATGGGGGTCGAGTTTGGGGAAAAAAAACAATCTTCTCTTTGGCCAGCAGGCACTAAGGTTTTTACCTTGTGAGAAAGACTGATAAAAAAGACTTCCTGGCTGCCCCCGCTTTCCCCCGGCAACCCTCGCTGCCCCCTATTGGCCAGATCAATTTATTAAGGGAATGGCTTGAGTCTTTTGGTTTTGGGGGTCGTAAGGGGGGGAATCGCCGTGGCGCCTGAAGCAGAATATGGTGGGGGGGGGGGGGGATGTTTTTAGTCTTCTACGTAAAACCTGAGTACAGCTTTACCGGCCCTTACTGTTGTTGTCGACAGAGAGAAAAGGGTGAAATAGGTTAACTCTTCCGTGCTTATTTTTTAGTTTTGATGGGTTGAAAAACCAAAATAAAAGGTTAAAAAAAAAAATTCAATCATCTTGGGGGGTTTAAAAAAGGCTCAGCCCGGAGCCGAAACTAGGCAGTCAGGTGAAGGCTGGTTGGTCCTTTTTCAAAAGTGCCCATCTTGTGTAATGGAAATTGTCAATTTTTTCTGAGTTTTC
Organism: Rapana venosa; assembly: GCA_028751875.1. Taxonomy (NCBI): domain Eukaryota; kingdom Metazoa; phylum Mollusca; class Gastropoda; order Neogastropoda; family Muricidae; genus Rapana; species Rapana venosa. Next base: position 7,442,381 of record CM054139.1, on the reverse strand, counting down.
CCTTTTCCCCGTTTTTTCTTGTTTTTTTTTGAGTTTAAACTTTTATAGACCCTTTTCAAATGATTGGGGCGTTGTAAGGTTTTCTGGCTTGTTTTCCTCACTACTATTAAAACAATTATTCTTGATTTAGGAGGTCAATCAGGAGTTCTCTGTTACTGCTATGGTTCCGTAACCCCCTCAACCTGTCGCATGTGGGGAGGAAAACCCCAAAAGAAAAACAAAACAAAACATATGGGACTTGGGGGGGATTGGCGCACCCAAGAATATCTAAGCCCAAGAAAAAAACTGAAAGACAAATGCAAAGCCAATATAATACCGGATCGGTCGAGGCCGGGTTTCCAACGACCGCGCTTTCCCTTTTCAACACAGGTGGGAAAGGGCAGTGCTACGGGGTTTTAAAAAAATTTCTTAAATCCCCCGAGAACAGATCACCATTGGTCTGGAAAGTCCGTTCACTTACCGTGCGGGAAAAATAAAAGAATAGGTTGAGTTAGCCGCTAAAAATGGGAATTATTGGACTGGAGAAGTGAGATGGACAGGATTTTGTGGACATTGACTCAAGAAAAAACAACAAGTTGGTACAGTGGCCAGGAAACATCACCAACATGGAGTGCATTATTTTTGAAAAAGGGAAATAGTGGGGTGCTTTTTCAGCTGTACACCCGGCTTCAGCAGGATTTCGCATCGGGTTTTCGGCCAAGCCCCAAAAGCTTACCTCATACAAATTATGACCTCATTGACCATGCAAGAAGAAAAGAGGAATTTTACGAAAATCTTTAAGAGGGCCATTATGAAAATACCAAGAAAGGGGGTCATCTCATCCAAAGGGGGTTTTAAAGCCAAAGTGGTCCCGACTCTAAACCCAAAGGGCCGGAAAGTTGGTCAGTTTGGGGAAATGGAGAGACCCAAAGACAGGGGGCTCGTCTGCTGGGTTTGCCCGCCCCCCAAAAATTACCCTTTCCAACCCTCTATCCCCACAAACAGTCAAAGGGGGACAACCTGGATGGCCAAACGGCGATCCATAACCAAATAGATTTTATTTAAACCACGGCGTTCAAATCCGCTCAAACAGAGCCAGAACAAGAAACCTTTCCTGGAGCTGACTAGCAGCGACCACGACTTTTGGTGCTGTATTTAAAATGAGCTGAAGAAAACAAACCCTGCAAACCCCCGTATCAAATTTGACGTGGACAAACTGAAAGTCCGATGTCGAGGGTTTTTCCAAGTAAATTGGCGGACTTTTGCGGCATTAAACCCTCTGGACAAGACATCAATGACCTCACCAAAAAATTTTTTTTAGGGAGTCCCCAGAAAAGCAGAGGAGGTACTGTCGTCGAGGAATAAAACCCGCCCTGGAACCAATGACTCTTGGCCTTGCGATACAAGGAGCACTGAAACCCAAACCCGGTCTTGAACCCAAAGAAAAACCCCGGGGGCCAACAATCTTGGAAGAAGTCAATGTTTAAAAGGGCCCGAGAGAGTGGACGGTCAATGTATGAGATCGAAAAAAGCATGAAGTGGGGCAAATAAAAAGGCATACGCCCTGAAGAAATCACAAAACCACTTGAAACAAATCATAGTATTTAAGACAGTCGGAAAACCTCCTCCCGAAAATCGCTGCTTGAACAGGTGGTTTGGGTATGTCCAAAAACTGTACAACTACCCAAAAAAATGACAAAAACATAATAGAAGAAAAAGCAGCCAAAAACAAGAGCACCCTCGCCCTTCCTATATGGGGAAGGGGAAGAAGCCATCCGCGCTTACCAGTAGGAAAGTCCCCCGGAGCAGAAAACTACCCGCGAGTGTTAAAGCATGGTGGCGAAAAAGTCAACCCCAATGTTAAAGCTATCTGTCAGAAGATTTGGGAGACAAAAAAGTGGCCAACAGAAAGGCACAATCATCTATCCCCTGCCAAAAAGGGGGAAATTTCGCCCCAAAGCCAAAAAATATAGAACATAGCCCCATCAGCCACGCCAAACAAAATCTTTTCAAAAGTTATTTTGAATGATCAAGAGGAGAGAAGAACACCTTGCGGGAACAAGCTGGGGCCCCGGGGAGGGGAGACAATCGAACAGATTTTTAACGCCACTCCCGATGGAAAAACATCTTCAAAATCAGAGAGACTGTTCCCCAACTTCTCGATTCAAGAAGGCTTTCGAAAGATATGGCACGAAGGCCCGTGGCGGTCCTCAGAATGTTTGGCATTGAAGAAGGACTAGGGCAAAACCCTTTAAGCACTAAATCAACACCGCAAGAGTGCAGTCCTCGAACAATCGGTCGGGATACTTTAAAACCCAGTTGGGGTCCCAAAGTATGCTGATTCTCCATCCCTTTTAAACTGTTTTGGAAAAATTTTGAGAGAGACCCTCCATGACTTCCCCTCTACCCTCTCCATTGGCGGCCGATCCTCCAACTTGCGGTTTGCCGATGCATTAAATCAGGGCGGAAGTAACCAGAGCTGAAGATCTTACGACCAGATTGGAACAGAGCTGGGCAATGGAGGAGAGAGTCGGGAAAAGTAAAGTACTTGTGACAGACGATAAGCCAGTGCTAAAAATTTTAATTTAACGGCCCAAAAATGGGGGGTAGAGCTTTTAAATACCTGGGGCTAACTCACCAAAAAGGAGGGGGTTTTCGTAAATTTTTTGGATCTTTTATCAAAAAAACCCCTTCTTAAAAATTTTTTCCCTCCCTTTTTTTCGTTCCGCGACAAAGTATCCGACAGTCGAAAAAAGGGGCGAAACCGACAGCAAAACCGGCACGGGCAACGGGGGCGTAAAACGAAGAAATCAAATAAAGGCTGGGGGTCCACAAAACCCCCACATGCAAGGAAAAAAAATCAGGTTCCCATCACCCCCCAACCCTAAAAACAGTACTGAGGGAAACCGAATGGTGGGAAAAGGGGGGGGACGAAAAGTCTTTGAAACCAAAATTTTTGGGGGGATAGGAAAAACTGGCAACCGGGGGGAGGGTGGGGAAAACCCCGGCATTTTCGGTTCCCCCCCCCCAAAACCGGTGGGAAAGGGGAATTCTTACAAGTGGGGAAGAAAAAACAAAAATGGGACTCCCCAAAAAATTTTTGCCAAAAACAAGAAAAAAACCAAAGGAACAACCTTTTTATTCCCCGAAAAAAGGGGAAAAGGGGAAGAAAATTGGGGTTGCAAAACAAAATTCCAGGGTTGACTCCCATAACTGCGCGACAGGAAAAAAAAGGTGGAGGGGGGGCACGCATTTCGTTCTAAAACCCCAATACTTTTATTGCAAAGTATACCAAAATTTAAAAGAAAAAAAACTGGAAAGAATAAAACCAAAACAGTTACCCAATTAAAAAAGGAAAAACAAAACGCGAAAAAAAAATTTTTTCTTTTATTTCACACCCAAAAAGAGGAAATAACTCTACATTTTTGAAAAAACAATTTTGGGGAAAAAGTGGGGAAAAGGAAAAACCACAGGGAAAACTCCAAAAAAGGGAAAAAAAAACACCCCCTTTTTCCAAATCCAAAAAAAAAAAAAAAATGGGGGGAAAAATAAGGGGAAGGGGGGGGGGGGGGAAATTTTTTTTATATTTAGGGCCCCCCCCACCCGGGGCAAAAAAAATTTTTAAAAATTTTATTTTTACCCCTCGAACCAAACCCAAAAAAAATAGGACCCACAAAACCCAACAAACAAAAAGGGGGAAAAAAGTTTTTTTGCAAAAAAAAGAAAGAAACCCAAAAGGAGAGAAAAATTTCCCCCCCCCCACAACCCCCAAACACCCCCCTCCCACCTTTCCAAAAAAAAATTTCGAAAGAAGGGGTTTTTAAAGGGGAAAAAAGGGCTGAACCTTTTTTTAAAATTTTTTTTTTATTTTTGGGTTTGTGTGTGGTTTTTTGGGTTGTGTGGATTTTTTTTTGGTGTGGATCATTTAATAAAAAGCCGGCCACAAAAAAAAACCAAAAAGAATTTTTAATTTGTTTTCAACCTTCTATTTCTACAAAAAAAAGGGAAAAGACCTTTAAGTGTCCAGTTTAAAACCAAAAACCCATAAAATAACATTTACATAAAAAAAAGTAAAAATGCTTTCCCCCAAAAAATTTTACTGATTTTTGGAGGAAAAAAGGACCAGGTTTCCGGCTGATTTTTTTTCCCCCCTTTTTTTAAAAGTTTTAAAATCAGTGGGGTGTTTTGGTTTTGGTGTGTTGTGGAAAATTTTTTATGGGGGAGGGTGGTTTTTTTTGTGTTTTTTCCCTTTTGGGTTGCCCAAAAATCGGTCTTTTTTTTTATTTTTTTTTTTTTTTTTTTAAAAAATTTTTGTTTTTGGGGGGGTTTCAAATGAATGGTGGAAGGGGGAAAGATTTTATGTATGGGGAGATGTATGTTTAAAAGAGTAGATGTATTTGTTTTTATGGGGAAAATAAAGTTAAGTTGTTGGGGGAAGATTTTATGGTTTCCCCGGAGGAAGAAAGATGGGGGTGATTTTTTTGGATGATGCATTTGGTAAAATTTTTGGTTTTTTCCCCATACATTTGGGGGAAGAATTGGCCTTTCATGTGCTTGGGCCTGCAATTTGGGATGGGGAAAGATTGTTTGGGGTTTTTTTAGATGAGAGTTGGAAAAATTTGTTTGGGGAAAAATTAAAATTTTTTTGAAGGGGAAAAAGGGTTGATGGATTTGTATTTGTATGAATGTATGTAGTTGTTGTAAAATTTTTGTATTTTTGTTGTATGTATGTATTGTTTGTATGTAGTATGATTTGGTTTTTATAAAGGAATTGTATTGTTGGATGGAGGAGGATTTAAGGGATTAGGGGTGATATGGGGGGGTTTTATTAGATGTTTTGTTTTAAAAATTCCCATTTTATTTGGGGGACAACCCTTGGCCCCGGGCCACTAAGGGGCCTTCCCCTTCAAGAAAATTTGATTTAGGGGGGTTTTTTTTTTTTTGGTGGGGGGTTTTTTTTTTTGGAAAAAAGCGAGGAAAAAAGGAACCTTTAACGGGGGTTTTTTTCGTGCTTTTTTTGTTTTTTGTTTTTTTTTTGTTGTTTTTTGTTGTTGTTTTGTTTTTGTTTTTGTAGGGAAATTTATGGAAAAAAGGGAAACTACATTTATTTATTTGTCTTTTTTGTTTTTTGTTTTTATTTAAAATTTGGGGTTTTATTAGAATGAGTTTAATTTTAAGGTTTTTAAACAGTTGAGGAAAATTAAAAACTTTTTTTCCAACCAAATTTTTTTTCGGGAAATTTTCTCACCATTTGGTTGGATTTTTTTATGGGGCCGAAAGAGGGGAAAAATAATAAGGGATGTTTGGAAAATTTTTGGGGGGGGGGTTTTTTTAGGTTTTTTTTGTAGTGGTTTTGGGTTTATGTTTGGGGAAAATTTTTTTTTTGGTTTTGGGGTTTAAAAAAAAAGAAAAAAAAAAAAGGGGAAAAAAAAAGGGTTTTTTTTGGTTTAAAAAAAAAATTTTTTTTTTTTTGTTTTTATTAAATAAAAAAATAAAAATTTTAATAAATTTTTTTAAAAAATTTTTAATATGATAATTTTGGAAAGCAGGGAAGTTGTCCTTTCGAAAATTTTTAAACAAAAAAAGGGGGAAAAATGCCTTTTCCACAGTTTTGTTGGATGTCCCCAGTTTTTCTCGTAAAAAAGGGTTTGGTTTTTCTAGAATTTGGGAAATTTAAAAATTTTTTGGGACCAAACAGAAAAAGGAGGGTTTTAAACCATTACTTTTTTTAAACCTTTTTCCCGCTTTCCTTTTTTCCCCTTTTTTTCACATTTTATTTAAATTTTTAAAAAACCGGCGCCGGTGTCAAAAACAAAAGAAAGTTTGGTGGTTTTTTTGCCCAAAACCAAAATCTTGGGGGGGGGGGGGGGGGGGGGGGGGGGGGGGGGGGGGGGGGGGTTTTTTTTTTTTTTTTTTTTTTTGGGGGGGGGGGGGGGGGGGGGGGGCTGAAAAATGGGGTTTTCCCCAAGTTTTTTCCTTTTTTTCCTAGCCCCCTTTTTTTTGCCAACCAGGCCCGCCCCCATTGTTCTTTTGGTTTAAATGTTTTTCCAGGCAAGCCAAAATTGGACGTACGGAACCCCAATTACAGTTAAATTAAAAAAAAACCACAGTTTAGGAAACACTTTTTCAGCATTTTATACGTTCAATAGATTGCTGATTTTCTCCCAAGATGAATATGAGTTTATTATTTTCGGAATTTTCCACGGGGAAAGGGACAGTGTAGGTGCTGATCTATTATCTATCTATTATCAATCTATCAAATCTATCTATCTATTTTTCTAATCTATCTTTTAAATCTATCTATCTATCATCTATCTATATCTATCTATCTACTATCTATCTATCTATCTATCTGTTTGTCTTCTGTCTGTCTGTCTGTTGTCTATCAAATCTATCAAATCTATCTATCTATCTATCTGTTTCTTTCCTGTCGTCGTCTGTCTGTCTATCTATCTATCTTCTATCTATCTGTTGTCTGTCTGTCTTTCTGTCTGTCTGTTGTTATCTATCTATCTATCTATCATCTATTATCTATCTACTTCTATCGTCTATCAATCTGTCTGTCTGTTGTCTATCTATTATCTATCTATCTATCTATCTATCTATCTACTATCTACTCTCTATCTACTATTATCTATCTATGGGCTGATTCCGCACTGTTGCAGTAATCAGATTCAGTCAACACCCCGCGAAACTGAAATTGGGTCCACAAGGTCAGTTCTTGCCTGTTCTTTTTCACTCTCTACACGCTCCTCTTTAAACTAAAATTTAAATCATCATCAATAAACCCTTCTTTTTATGCGATAAATCTCAGTTTCTTAATGATACTCCTGAAATATGCCTTCTTCTCTTGATTAATGTCTACTTGCCTTCAAGATATCCAAATTGGAACGATACAGGACAGTTACAGTTAAGCAGAAAAACGGCCATGTTTGTACGGCCAAACAAAAACTCTCTTCCGTCACAACAGCTTCAATAGAATTGGGCAAATAACTCTGCCCCTCTATCCACTGCTGTGAAATATCTAGGATCGTTATCGACAACCCTCTCCAGCAAAAATTCACCCACCCAACCTGCCGTTGTGTACTATAAATTACGGCGCATCAGGCGGTTTGAAATACTTGCCACTGATGCACATCCAAACTGCATGTCCGGATTTTGCAATTCTCTTCTGACGGTTTACTACATCATCTATCCCCACTCAACTTTACAAAAACTGCAGCTCGATTCCTCAGAAAGAACAAATCTGAACACATTACTCCTCTCTTGCGACCCTCTCACTCGTTCCCTTTGTGCCTTAGAGAGTAAATTATAAGATCGTACCCTCTGTTAAAAAGCCTCACAAAGAGCACCTTCCTACCTCTGGAATGTCTTCCCTGTACACTCCTTCTCATTCTCTCCCTCTGAAATACCTTTGTGCTTTGAATACCTAATTCAGCCATCCCCGTTGGACGGCTTTTCTCTGTTTTGGCCCATCGATCTGAATGACATCCCCCTCCTTTCGCCAAACCCTTCTTATGACCTTTAAAACCGGCCTCAAGACACATTTATTCAAAGCTAAGATTCCCCCTCTTTGCCATCTCATTTTGTCCCTGCCTCAACAGTCAAACCACCATCACCCTGTGTGCGTGTGTGTGTGTGTGTGTGTGTGGTGTGTGGTGTGTGTGTGTGTGGTGTGTGTGTGTGGTGTGCGTGCGTGCGTGTGTGTTTTACACTTGAATTTGTAAAAGACCTATAAGTTGTAATGGCTGCATGTAAATGAGTGGGATGAACGAAAGCGCTTTGATTTTTTTTGGACAAGATATGACGCTATATAAATTCCATGTATTACTATTATCCTCCTCCTCCTCCTCCTCCTCCTCATTATTATTATTATTATTATTATTAAATTATTATTATTATTATTATTATTATTATTATTATTATTATTATATATGCACCCACAGACTTACCATTGCCAATACCCTCTACCCCCACAAGCATTTCAAGGGAGGACAACCGGGCATGCGCCAAACGGCAAGATCCATAACCAATAGATTTTATCTTAACACCACGGCGCTTCAAATCCAGCATCAAACAGAGCCAGAACAAGAACCTACCCTGGAGCTGACATAGGCAGCAACCACGCCCTTGTGCTGCTGGTATTCAACATGAAGCTGAAGAAAAACAAACGCCTGCAAACCCACGTATCAAATTTGACGTGGACAAACTGAAAGATCCAAAAGTCGAGGAGATCTTCCAAGCTAAGCTTGGTGGACATTTTGGGGCCCATTAAAACCCTCCTGGACAATGACATAAATGACCTAAACCAACAACTTTAATGAGGCAGTCCGAGAAACAGCAGAGGAGGTACTCGGTCGTCAGAGGAATAAACACCAGCCATGGACTACCAATGACATCTTGGACCTCTGCGATACAGAAGAGCACTGAAACCAACCGGGTCTTGCAACCCAAAAAGAATACCGGGGGGCCAACAATCTTGGTGAAGAAGTCAATGCTAAAGGCCAGGAGAAAGTGGATCAGTGATCAATGTAAATGAGATCGAAAAAGCATGAAAGTGGGAAACAGTAAAAAACATACGACACCCTGAAGAAACTCACAAAACCACTTGAAACCAAATCATCAGTCATTGAAGACAGCTCCGGAAACCTCCTCACAAAAAGCTCAGCTGCATTGAACAGGTGTCTGAGTATTGTCAAGAACTGTACAACTACCCAATACAATCTGACAAGAGCAAAATAGAAGAGAAAGCAGAAACATCAAGAGCACCCTCGCCATTACCTATACTGAGGGAAGAAGTGGAAGAAGCCATCCGCAGCTGACCAGTAGGAAAGCCCCCGGGAGCAGACAACATACACCCAAGCTGCTCAAGCATGGTGGCGAAACAGTCATCACACATGTTTACATTTTTTTTCTATCTGTCAGAAGATTTGGGAGACAAAACAGTGGCCAACAGAATGGACAGAATCACTCATCATACCCTGTCCAAGAAGGGGAAATTTACGCAAGCCAAAACTATAGAACAATCAGCCTCATCACCCCACGCCAGCAAGATCATGCTCAAAGTTATTTTGAATCGACTCAAGAAGGAGGCAGAAGAAACCTTGCAGGGAACAAGCTGGGTTCAGGGCAGGCAGACACAATCGAACAGATTTTTAACTGCCACATCCTGATGGAAAAAAACATCTTTAACATCAGAGAGACCTGTTCCACAACTTCATCGACTTCAAAAAAGGCTTTCGACAGAGTAGGAAACGAAGGCCTGTGGCGGTCCTCAGAATGTTTGGCATTGAAGAAGGATAGTGCAACCATTCAAGCACTAATCAACACCGCAAGCAGTGCCAGTCCTTCTGAACAATCAGGTCGAAGACTACTTCAAACCCCACAGTTGGGGTCCGACAAGTATGCCTGTATCTCCAGTCCTGTTTAATCTGTTCTTGGAAAACATTATGAGAGAGACCCTCCATGACTTCCACTCTACCATCTCCATTGGCGGCAGACTCCTCAACAACTTGCGGTTTGCCGATGACATTGACCTCATGGGCGGAAGTAACACAGAGCTGCAAGATCTTACGACCAGACTTGAGAACAGAGGTGGAGCATATGGGATGGAGGTGAGCTCGGAAAAGTAAAGTACTTGTGAACAGACACGAGCACGCCACTGCTAAAATTTACATGAACGCCCAACAACGGGGAGGAGGTAGACGCTTTTTAAAAACCTTTGGGCCCGCTACACTCACAAAGAACGGGCGATCGACGACAGAAACCCAAAGTCAGAATAACCATGGCAACATCTTCCATGACAAAACTCACCCCCATATGGAAAAGTAAAGATCAGTTTCCCAAATCAAACTAAAGCTCTACAAAGCCCTAATTCAGATTTATCCTGCTGTAGGGAAGTGAAACCTGGACTTTGACTGCTGAAACAGCAAAGCGAATCCAGTCATTGAAAAAAAATGCCATAGAAAACTACTGGGCATATCCTGGAGAGAACGAAAAGACTAATGAATTTGTCAAGGTCAAATTAACACGCCTGGCAGGTCCACAGGAACCCCTTCTCACCATCGTCAAGAAGAAAAAGCTGACATGGTTCGGCCACGTCACCCGCCACAACACTCTGCCAAAAACAGTACTGCAGGGAACACTCGAAGGTGGCAGAAAAAAGGGGAAGACAGAACAACATGGATGGACAACATCAGAGAATGGACCAGGATGAATGACTCGGCACTACTGCGCAGAGCCGAGGACCGAGATGGATGGAGGAGGCTTACCACGGCATCGTCTTTCGTGTCTCCCCCACGACCGCCAAGGTCACGGGTCTGTTGATGATGATGATGATGATGATGATGATGATGATGATGATGATTATCTATCTATCTATCTATCTATCTATCTATCTATCTATCTATCTATCTATCTATCTATCTATCTATCTATCTATCTATCTATCTATCTATCTATCTATCTATCTATCTATCTATCTATCTATCTATCTGTCTTTCTGTCTGTCTGTCTGTCTATCTATATATCTATCTATCTATCTATCTATCTATCTATCTATCTATCTATCTGTCTCCCTACGATATGTATATACATATATATATTATATATATATATATATATATATATAATTATATATATATAATAATATATATATATATGTATATATATAATATATATATAAAATTTTGTTCCAAAGTCTTTGTTGTTGTTGTTTTTTTTTGGCAATATTGTTGACTGGGAATATCTCATGTTGGTAACTGGCTGACCACTGTGAAAAGCATTGTAGTGTACACACAAGTCTGTAACCAGTTTCAAAATGGAGTATTTTTGAATAATCTTTTCAAGCGAAACGTGTTCCGGATTGCTTTGTTATTGTAGTATCAAAAGCATTTTCTATAATCAACTTTAACAGATTTAAAGAAAAATCGTTTATTCATACCCAACATCTGAATTATTATCACTATTCAAGTTTGAAATTTGTGATAATCTTTCATTCTTCTGGAAGAAATTTCTATCAAAAACATCTTTTGTCAGAGCGAATTGATGTGCTAAACTTTTGGTGACATAATATGTATGATAGAAAATGTGGTATGAGCCCATTGATATACTATTCTACTGGTTACACGGAAAATGCTTTAGAAAAGTCACCCGAGTAAAAACTATGAAAAACACTATATAAATAAATGCTATAGAAAATGTGACCTAAAGAATGCAATGGAAAATGTGACCTAAAGAAATACAATGGAAAATTTGACCTGAAGAGTGCAATCAAAAATGTGACCTGAAGAAATACAATGGAAAATGTGACCTGAAGAAATACAATGGAAAATGTGACCTGAAGAAATACAATGGACAATGTGACCTGAAGAAATACAATGGAAAATGTGACCTGAAGAAATGCCATAGAAAATTGTGACCCAAGGGCATGCAAGAAGATGTAAGATTTAATTCGCCTTTGACCCCTCTTGGGGCATAGAGGAATTGAGTCAATATTAGATATTAGTCAAATTTAGGTATAATTTGCATAAACGAAAACATCTACAACACAGCATGTGGCAGAAATAGAGAAGTAGTCAACCTTTTCATCGATGTCATGCAACTTCATTCTTGACAATAAATTTGCTAAGTATTGATAACTTCTTTTTGGTCAGAAGAGAATAAATTACAAAATGTGAATATGAATCTTGGATAATAGCAATAATAATAATAAAATAAAATTTATGTAGCGCAAAATCCCATAAAACAAACAAATCGAAGTGTTACTCAAATCATTTACAAGAATGCAATTTTCCTCAAATAATATTAGATATTTCAAATTTATGCGCGCACACCACACCACACACACACCCACACACCACAAACACACACACACACCACACACACAACACCACCAAAACACACACACACACACACCACACACACACACACACACCACACCAACCTAGGTGGTGATGAAGGAGATGAAGAATGCTGTGAAAAGTAGGAACAGATATAAGGTAAAAGTGTTAAGTAGGAAATAAGTGCGTTTTGAGGCTTGATTTGAAGGTATAAGTGAGACTTGGCGAAGTGAAGAGGGAGATCATTCCAGGTGAGGACCAGAAACAGAGAAAGAGCGGCGGCCAACAGTGGTTTGTTTGAATCTGGGTGTTCAAAAGCACAAAGTATCTGCAGCTGAGCGAAGGGAACGGGATGGAGTAAAATAGGTGAAGACAGTTATAGAGATAAGAGGGTGCAGATTTGTGAAGACATTTGAAACAGAGGGTATTGATCTTAACTTCAGTTCTGCGAGACAGGCAGCCAGTGAAGAGATCGCAGAAAAGGAGTGATATGTTCAGATTTTTTCTTTCTTAGTACCATTTGAGCTGCAGGTTTTGTATCGTTTGAAGAGAGGATGGATGATGCTGGAAGGCCAACCAAAGAGAAAACAATAGTCAAACTTAACAAATGAGAGATGTGACAAGCTTGGAAGTTGCGTCAGTGGACAGATACTTGCGAATTGCGCTTATGCGCCGTAATTGATAGTAGCAAGACTGGCAGGTTTGGGTGATGGAATTTTTTCATAAGAGGTTGTGTTGTTTGAGAACTCACCTAAATATTACAGAGTTGGCCAAAGGAACTGACGTATTGCCGAATTCTATTGAAGTTGTTTTCGATGGAGGAAAGTTTATTTATTTATTTATTTATTTATACCATTAAGTACACGGATTTCTCTGCGTGAAATTCAGGCTGCTCTCCCGGGGAGAGACGTCGCCACAAGAGCAGCGCACCTTTTTTTTTTTTTTTTTTTTTTTTGGCGCAACTGTATTTTTTTCCCTATTAGAGTGGTTTTTTTCTAAGAATTTTGCCAGGGACAACTCTCTTGTTGCCGTGGGTTTTTTTACGTGCGTGCATAATTTTCTGTAACACAAGGGGCCTCGGTTATCGTCTCATCCCAAAGACTAGCGCCCAGACCACCACTCAATGATCTAATGGATGGGGAAAAGTTTCGGGCCCCGACGGGATACGAACCACGCACACTTCCGACCCGGGCTTTTCGCTTTCTAGACAGGCGCGTTACCTCAAAACCACCGATCCATTTATGTTCGGTCCCTATGAGCATGGTTTCGGTTTTATCAGCATTAAGTTGTAACCTGTTTTGAATCATCCAATTTTGAATGTCTTGAAGGCAATTGGACATATTTGTCAGGAGGGAAGGCAAGTTTTCAACAGTATCACTGCATTGAAGCTGAGTATCATCGGCGTAGAAATGATGATCAATATGATGGTGGTTTATTATATGTGAGAGTGGAGCAGTAAAAGAGATTGAAGACAACAGGGCTCAGAACTGATTTCCTTTAAAGGGGCTCCACATTCCAGTTTTACAGGTTCTGATTGAGTTTTGTTTACAATAACTTTCTGGAATCGGTTGTGAGGGTAATGAAATAAACCAGGGGAGGGCTGTGCCATTAATACCAAAAGTATTCAGATATGCGTAAAGTAGGACATTCTTCCTAAGCTCAGAAAACTTAAGCAATTCCATTATAAAGTGAAACTCATCGCCTATGTATTCATGTTACGTTATTTAGGCTAGAAAGACAATTTTTGCATTAAATGCCCTTCATTCGTCCTGTTTTAATGGGCACTGAATGATTGATACACCCGAATCTAAATAAAGAAATCCGTTTGTTTTTTCAGGAACTCACCCAATGTACTTTTTCCCCTTTTTAAAAAACTTGTTGAAACTCCGATAAAATATACATTTAAAAACTGACTTTTTTGCACATCATCTGACCATGACTTTACAAAATTATCCCTTACTGTCTTTAGGAAATTGCGACATAAACTACTTTGTTTACGAAAGTCCGTGTTTCCCCAAACCCCAGCCAAACCCTTCCTCTATTAAAACTAAATAATTTTTCTTGATCCATTCTGAGCAGTAACACTCTCTTTGTATATAATCAATAACGCATATACCCACAAAATTTTATAAATAATTGTTAGAATTGTCAGTAATAAGATCATACCAAAATCCAAAAACTGTAACATTGATGATACACTGAAAACAAATAGGAGGACAAAGAGACAGGATTTCAGTATTTAGATACAAGGAAAATTGAGATAAAGCCACCTATATCTGGTTACACAACTGTTTTAGATTCAGCCACTTTTCCTTCTGTTTTTCCATATGACTCTTTTTTTCATACCCCACTTACTAAGGCATCCACATAAATGATAATAATAATAATAATAATAATAATAATAATAATAATAATAATAATACTTTTTGTGAAAGACTAGCCACTGACTACAAGCTCATGTGATTTTGCACAAATTTGGTAGGTTTGGATATTTAAAAGAGTTTTTCAGCAAACGCTGTACCCCCTCGTCCCTTGTGGTCTTCTGCTTCCTAAAACCCCAATATGCACGCGGGATGTCAACACTGTAGGAACACAAACAATCTTTATTTCATGACCATTTCCAAATTTCTCGTGACTACCTGGTATTCCTTTATGTCCTCAATCCCCCCAAAACAAGTACACAGTGCATTTTTTCATACTTTTAAAAAATCAGTGAAATAACAAAAGATTTATTTTCCGACGAGCACTCTGTACAAAATACTACATCACCCGTAAGCTAATACAGGAGTGTGACCTAAGGATAGCCTGCTCCAACACGTTGGAAACGAGTCGGTTTAAGGAAGAGTCCCTTGGCGCTGTTTAAACATGACTGATGTTATCTGGAAACCCTCAGAAGAATGAAAAAAGAATGGAATGGAAAGGGGGACGGGATAGCCTAGTGGTTTAGAACATTGCGCTCGCAATCTGACGACCCAGGTTCGTTCCCGTTCAAGGGGATATTTTCCCCCGGAGTTAAAATTAGCGCAGACTCCCCTATCCCCCTTTAAATCCTTCGGATGAGACTATAACCGAGGCTCTGTGTGAAAACGCACGCAGAATATCTTTGCACACACGTTAAATCCTATTCCGCTTTTCGTAAGAGTAGGCCATTGTGTGCCGGTGGGAACAGATGACAGAATTTACAAAACCGCATACACACGGGGACTGGATGTAAAAAGCACATGAGTGCTTATTCCATTATCCTCGATATCAAAGAATAAATAAAAAATGAAATGAATACAGGTTCGCATTCTGGTATTAAGTTCTTTATTTCTGAGTATGTCCTTTTTACTGTGGCATTAAAATACCAATTGTGTTTGAAAGAGTCAAAACTATCAGAATGATTTTTTTCAACAACAGTAGTTATGGGAAACATTGGAACACAACGAAAAGGAGGCAAAGGTAAAATGTTACTGTCAAGAAAAGGCCTAAAAACCTAGCGCAAACCTTTGTCATTCGACACTCGTTATTTTACCCGGTGTCATATCATAGCATAATGATACTGGGGGTACACAACATCATACAGTCTGTACTACTTATACATAGTTTGTTTATTCCATTATTCCCTTAAGCTTGCTATGGACTGACCCACAATACTGCATAACCAGTGTAGGAATGTATTATTTTTCCGCTTTATAAATCCGTTTCCTCCGAAACGTTTCATATAACATGTCCATTATTTCAGTTTTGTATATCTATTTATGTTTGAGTAGTTTCCTTGATTCTTTTTAAAAGCTGATTTTGGATAACTACTTGTCCATATCGCGAAATGATTTTTTGGGGTTTAAGTTGACACAAAATATTACATTTTTGCAGGCAAAAGAAGAACTGACGTGATCCCTTTCAACAGAAAGGTCACCCGAATGATAGATAAATTATTATAGGTTCTTTTCCTTCACCCCACCTATCCCCAAATGTAGTAGACCGTTGTGTGCACCACTGACACTTTGCACCACTTCCTCACTCCTCCCACTTTTTTAGTTTTCCCTTAAGAAGTCGATCTACTCAAGGCCAGTTCATTCCTGGTGTTGTCTTCCCATCGTTTTCTTTGTCTGCCTCTTCGCCTCCCTCCTTGTACGGTTTTTCTGTAGGACAGTCTTGCTCAACTTCAGTTTGCTTTTTAAACTGAAGTCAGGAAACTCTTTCATTATGGTCTCATGCGTTTTTAATTCTGGATTTTTACTTCCTCGTTAGTAATGTGATTTCTTTCATCGCCGCTTAAAAACAGATCATCAAAGTTTTGTTTTTCTTTGCCTTTTTTTTTCTTTCTGTCGAGCTTGTCTCAATATTCTCAATACGCAGTTTCAGATTCTAGGTTGAAAACATGCTTGTTTTGTTTGTTTCATTGCTTTGTGGTTGGGACGTGGTAGGATGCTGGGTGGTGGCCAGCCACGATTTGTAGCGATGTAAAACACTCATGAAATTTAAATAAATTGATTGCGGTGTCAAAGACTAGGCAGGAACAAAACACTTTAGATAATGTAATAGTTTCTGATTTCCCGAGTCTGGTTACGCAAAAATAACTTGTTAAAAAGCAAAATAAAACATGAGGCTAGGTAGTTCAGGAACTTTCTAGTAAACAAGCAGTTCACTGACGAATAGAACACAGCATTTTGTTTCTTCTGATAAATACACCTCAATCAGAAGAAGGAACACGTCAGGTCGTTGTGACTGGAAAGATAACAAACATCTAGATGAGAAAATAAAGTGATTTCAACTGTCGCCCTGCTCTTCTTGCTCAAACTGAAAAAGGATCAAAGTGACTGAGCAACCTGTCTGCCCCAGAGATATTCCTATAGCTTCTTATAAAATCTGCGAGGGTGAGGTAAATCCAACCTTTATTTGGTGTTCTTCCTATTAACCCATGCATCTGAGTGTCTATGTGTCAGTACTTGAGGATGTGTGTGTGTGTGTGTGTGTGTGTGTCTGTGCGCACGCGCGCGTGCGCACACACCACCAGATGCACACACATGCACCCCCACACACTCCCACCCCCCATATATATATCTCTCTCCATATATACACTCCCCCCATATATATATATTATATATATATATTTTATATATATATATATATATTTTATATACGTATATATATATTTATGTGTGTGTGTGTGTGTTGGTGTGTGTGTGTGTGTGTGTGTGTGTGTGTGTGTGTTGTGTAAAAACTCTGTCTCTGTCTTTTTCATTTCATTTTAAACATACATACATACATACATACGTGCGTGCATGCGTGCATGCGTAATACATACACACATACATACATACATACATACATAATACATACATACATGCATGCATGCAAACAGAGTGGCACTCAGGCAGAGAGATAGAGAGACAGACACATGCACATACACTCACTCACACACACACACACACACACTCACACACACACACACACACACACACACACACACACCACACACACACACACCACACACACCACACACACACACACACACACACACACACACACACACACACACTCATGTTTACCACATTGAAAAGATCTCTGTGTTCACAATGATATTTAACAAATGAGTAAACATGAGAAATTATCGTGGAATTTAGAAGTATCTTTTGGAAAGTTGATGGAATTAATGTAAACAAACTAAATGATGTACACATAAAAGACATGTTGATATTATACGATGTAATAATTTTACAAGAAACACATTTAGATAAAAAATCTGTAGAAGATGTAACTCTACCAGGATATATGTCAGTGCACTACTGCAGACCAAAAAGAAATAGATCTGTCAGTGCTTCAGGAGGTATTTCAGTTTTCATTAAGGAAGATTATCGAAAAAGTATAAAATTTTTACCGCAAAATAGTTCAGATATTGTGTGGATGCAAATGATACAGGAAAACTCATTAAGATCATCAAACAAGAATATTTTTATAGGATGTGCATATATTCCACCCGAATTTTCTTCTTTTGGAAAAGTTCATACACAGAAAATATGGGAAAATTTAGAACAAGACATAGAAAGTTTGTCTGAAAGAGGTCAGATAATACTGTGCGGAGATCTAAATGCGCGATCAGGAAGACTGACTGACTTTATAGAATAGATCCAGAACCCAAGTTACTACAATTTACCTGAAGAAATGAATATGACCAATGCTATCAAAGGTGCTCAAATGGATAGAATGTACAAAATATGGTAGACTTTTAGCTAATATTTGTACGGACAATCAATTATATATATTAAATGGCCGAACATTAGGAGTTTTTACGGGGTAGATTTCCCATGCTTTCAACTCAAGGTTGTAGTGTTGTGGATTATTTCATTTGTTCAAAATCATTTATGAAGAGGTGAAGCATATGAAAGTCAGAGATTTAATGGAATACTCTGATCATCGTCACTAGATTTAATATAGTTTATACAGATATAGACAAAACACGTTTGCAGAGGTCTATCAAAATAGTAAGATACACACAGGCAGAGTATATTACTAAAGATTCACCACAACAAACAAGTTTTGTATGGGATACAAATTCCAAAGGACAATTTGAAAAGGCACTTCTACTACCAGCAATACAATCACGCATAACACAAATAAAAACTGAAACAAATACAGTATTAAAACAAAGTACAAAGCAGCCTGATTCCTCAAACGTCCTTACCTTAACCTTAATTCTCTCTGTGCCAGGAGGCACACAAGGCTTGAACATCATTCCTCCACTGGTTCCGGTCTGCAGCTGTGCGTCGTGCGGCGTTCCACGTGCTCCAGCCTGCGCCGTTCCGCTGTACTTCTACCATTCGTCGCCATGTTGTTTTTGGGCGTCCCCTTTTCCTTCTCCCTTCAGGTGTCCATCCGAGGGCAACAGCACAGTCGTCACTCCTGTCCTTTCTTAGGACATGCCCGATCCATTTCCCATTCTCCGCCCTTCTAATCTCCGGGCTTGGTTTTTTCTGCCTCCTGCTATTTCCAAGACTGTCTTGTTGGCAATGTGTTCTTGCCATCGGATCTTGAAGATCCTCCTCAGACATTTGGTTTGGAAAATGTCTAGTTTCTCTTCTTCTCCTTTCGTTAATTTCCAGGTCTCACATCCGTAGAGAAGAACTGACAAAACAATGCTCTTGAAAGGGGATGCTTTGGTTTTTCTGCCGATGTCTCCCATTTGCCAGATGTTGGATAATCGTTTCATCTGCGCACTGGCCAGTGCTACTCTCTTCTTGACGTCTGCTGTTCCTCCTCCGTCTTTGGTGACGTTTGCTCCGAGATAGGTGAAGTTCTCCACCTCTTCAACTTCCTGATCTCCAACCCTCAGACCGTCGATGTTCCTGCTGTTTACTTTCATGGCTTTGCACTTCTGTCCATTCAGCTTGAGTCCAACCTTTGCTGTGTTGTCTTCCAGTCTTTTAGTTTTGTGTTGTAGATGGTTCATGGTTGATGAAAGGAGGGCGATGTCGTCTGCAAAGTCAAGGTTTTCTAACATGTTCATGAAGTCCCATCTTATCCCATTTCTCTCACCTTCCACTGTTCTTCTCATTACCCAGTCTATCACGAGAAGGAAGAGGAATCCTGACATGCAGCATCCCTGTTTCACCCCGGTAATCACTGGGAACCAGTCTGTTGTTTCGTTGTCAACAATGACGGAGCACTGAAGTCCTCGTACATTGTCTTGACCATCTGGATGAGTTTCTGTGGGATTCCAAAATTGACGCATGATGATCCAGAGACTGTCTCGGTGTATGGAGTCAAAGGCCTTTTCAAAGTCAATGAAGTGTATGTACAGTGTCGCGTTCCATTCGTTGACTTGTTCCAAGATGTTCTGAGTATAAAAATTTTGGCCGACAGTTCCCCTCCCTTTCGAAATCCGCTTGTTCTTTTCTGAGAGATGCGTCTACTCCTTCTTGTATTCTGTTGATGAGGATCTTGCTGAGCACCTTACTGGCCAAGGGTAGTAGTGTAATCCACGCCAGTTTCCACACTCCTGAAGATTTCCTTTTTTGGAATCTTGCATATGAGTCCTTTCGTCCATTGTGTTGGTACTGTCTCCTTTTCCCAAACAAGGTCAAATATCCGTTTCAGTTCCTTTGCCGGTCTGTTCAATGTCTGCTTTTAGCATCTCTGCTGTGATCTGGTCTGCCCCTGGTGCTTTTCCGTTCCTTAGGGTCTTCAGTGCTTTCTTGATTTCATGGATGGTTGGTTCTTCTGCTGATATGTCTAGTTCTTCCACCTCCCCCTGGTCATCTTTTTGGTGGTTCATTCGGTGCATCCCTGTTGAGAAACTTCTGGAAGTGTTCTCTCCATCTCCTCAGTCTGGCCTCTTGATTCTTTAGCAGCTCCCCGTTCTTATTCTTCACTGCTGCTACTGGTCTAGTGCCTTGGTTGGTGAGCTGTTTCACAATGTGTACAGTTCTTTCTGTCTCCCATTCTCTGCTGCGTTCTGCGCTCTCTCTGCTTTTTCTAACATCCATCTCCTCTTGTCCTCTCGTACGCTTCTTTTCACGTCCTTGTCTTTTTCCTTGTATGTTTCCTTCATTGTATTCTGTATTCTCTCCGAGTGTGTACTGTTGATTCTTATGTTGATGCGCTTCCTCTCATCGATCAGCTTCCAGCTGTTCTCACTGATCCATGACTTGCTCTTCCCCTTTCTGTAGCCAAGGACCTCTTCTGCTGATTTGATGTAGGCGTTCTTCTGATGTTCCCACACCTCTTCTACATCTTCAGTTTAGGTTCTGTTCTCTTCGAGTTTGGTCTTCACTGCGTTGCAGAATTTCTTTCTTATATCTTCGTCCTTCAGTCGTTCAACGTCCAGTCTTGTCTTGGTGTTGTTGTTGTTTCTGCGTGAGCTGAGTCGTAACTTGATCCTCGTCTTCACCAGGTAGTGATCGCTGTTGGCATCTGCTCCCCTCTGTACTCGGCAGTCTTGTACTGATGATCTCCACTGTCCGCTGATCAATAGGTGGTCAATTTGGTTTTTCACTTTCCGTCCGCTGATGTCCCTGTTGCTTTTGTGAATGTCTTTGTGTGGGAATAGAGTTCCCGTGATAACTAGTCCATTCAGCTGGCTAAACTCGCATAGTTTCTGTCCATTGTCGTTCTGTCTCCCAAGTTCTGAGTACCCATTGTCCTTTCGTATCCAGTGTTGTCATTTTCCCCCTTTTGCGTTTAGGTCTCCCATGATGATGATGATGTCGTTTCTTGTTGCACCGTCCACTGTTCCTGGAGTTGTTGGTAGAACTGCTCCTTTTCCTGGTCTTCCCTCTCGTTGTGCGGTGCGTACACTTGTATAACTGTCATCCGTCTGTATTTGGAGTAGAATCTTGCTATAATGATCCTCTTGTTGACTGGTGACCATTCCATGAGAGACTTCACTGCGTCCTGGCTCATCATGATGGCGACTCCTCCCTCGTGTAGTTGTTCGTCTCCACTGTATATCACTGTCTGTCCTGATGCTAGCTTAATTTTTCCAGCTCCTGTCCATCTGGACTCGCTGATTCCGAGAATGTCCAGTTGATATTCTATCATCTCTCTCGCGATCTGTGCTGCTGCGCCTCCTCTGTACATTGTCCTAACGTTCCAATGTCCGATGTTAAGGTTATTTTTGGGGCTCGCAAAGGATCTTGTCGGACGGTGAGCTTCCCGCAGGCTTTCACCCATCGTCGTCATGATGCCAGTGCCGGCGAACCCGCTCCCCCCAGGGCTTGGTTTGAAGTTATGTTCATAGTTTCTGTAACTTTTTATTTTTTCCGGGAGTAGGTAGTTGGCCTTCTGCCCAACCCACATACTTGGAGGGCCAGTGGTTTTCTGTCAGGGTGGCCTTCCCTTAGACTGCGTTGGTCCACGGTGCAACTCCCATCCGCCACCCGGGAGACGCGCCTCTACGCCGTGCAGTCCCAGCGCGAGGTTTCCTCAAACGTAGTAAATGAATATTCCAGACAGCTGTCTGATATCTTTCTCAAAGTGGCACAATTAAGCTTGAAGACCAGAAAGTCAAAACCGGTAAGAAGAATTAAACACAATAAAAAATGGTTTGATTCGGAATGTAACAGTACAAGAAAAGAAGTAAAGTCTCTACTAAATGCAATAATGAACCCGTATAAACCTGACTTCGAGAAAAATACTTTTGAAAAGAAAACAATATAATACTTTAATAAAAAGAAAAAGAAAATCTTCAAAATTCACTGGTATCTCAGCTACATGATGCCATTGACGAAGATCCGAGTATATTGGGGAAAAACTTTACAAAAATTAAAAGAAAGCGAAGATGATGGATTAAAACATCATAATCATATTAGTAGCAGAAAAGGGACTGAACACTTAAAAAACACTTATTGGTAAAGAACCGCAAATAGATCCAGCCCACAAAAAGCAAGTACAAAACAGGTTTAATGAATTAAAAGTACTAATAACCCATGCTAGATAAGCAAATTACAAAGAGGAAATTACAAAAACAATCAAAAAGCTGAAAATAACAAATCGCCTGGAAAAGATGGAATCACAAACGAAATGATCAAATCGGTTTATCTAATGTTATAGAGATAATGGGGAAATATTTTCAATTTAGTATTAGAAACGGGTATATACCCCTGTGACTGGAAAGTAGGAGTGAATGTCCCAATCTATAAAAAACGGATGCATATACAACCCAGAAAACTACAGAAAATAACTTTTGACAAACACTTTTGGAAAACTTTTTTGTCAAATACTGAACCATAGAATTTCTGAATGTTTTGAAAATAACAATAGTTTTTGTCAGAGAACAAGCTGGTTTCAGAAAAGCATGCAGAACAACGGACCATATCTTCCTACTTAACAATTTAAAAGATAGTGTATGAAGAAAAACTAAAGACTTTATTGCTGCTTTGTAGATTTTCAGAAGCGTTTGTTTAATGTGTGGCCGGGGGTCTTCTTATAAAGTTAAACGAAATAGGAATAACAGGCAAAACTTTTAATGTCATTAAAAACATGTATTCCAATGCAACAATATTTACAAAAATACGAGGCAAACACACAGATGAAATCATAGTCAGAAAAGGGGGTACATCAGGGAAATACATTAAGTTCTCATTATTTAATGTATATGTCAATGATATAGTTCAATATCTGATGAAAAGATTCGCCATATATAACCGAAAAAGACAGAATTCTTGTTTACTCTATGCTGATGACCTGGCATTGCTATCAACAACCAAATAGGTCTTCAAACTAAACTAAATAAACTGCAAGAATTACTGTTCTAATTGGGGTTTAAAGATAAACAAAACAAAAACAAAGGTAATAGTCTTTACGAGATCACCTCCAAAAATTCCAATTCATTTTAATGTGGAGAGCAGTAATTAAAAACAGTAGAAACTTATAAATATCTAGGTGTAGTTTTTCATCAGAACGGGAACTTTCAAGCAACACAAGAACATTTAGTAAAACAAAGCAACAAAGCAATATACGCCTTTAAAAGAGCAATTCATGGACAAAATTTAAAGACTACTGTAATAATGCGTTTATTCGACTCACTGATAACCCCTGTTTTAACCTATGGAACAGAAGTTTGGTTTCCTTTTTGTTTAATGGGGAGACAGAGTTTCATTTTGATAAACTGTTCAAGACATGCTTTCCAATCAGTTTTTGTTGAGAAATTTCCCTGTAAATTTTTGTAAACAATGATAGGAGTTCAAAAAAAAAGCATTTAGTACTACCCACTTTGGGTGAATTAGGGAGATTTCCAAATGACCCTTATTATCATATGCCAGATAATTTTCCTTTTGGATTCATTTGACAGAATCAAAACCAGACTCTTATATTAGAATAGTATACGATTATTTGTATCAGAATAGTACATACGATAAATGGATAAACACAGTGAAAAATATTCTGTACACAATTGGATTCAAAAATGTCGGAAGAACCAAAGCACTTAATGTTATCGGTTGAGTTATGCTGTTAGAAGAAAACTTGAGGACATGTTTTAAACATTTTGGATCTACCAAAAAAAAGGTTTTCAAAACTAAAATTTTATGATTTTGCTACCAAGAATACAGATTGGAACCATACTTAGTAAACTATGAAAACAAAAAATCATAAAAAGACATATTGTAAATTTCGCCACAAGCTGTCACAATTTAAAAGATAGAGAAAGGGAGACACCAAAAATATATCCAGAGAGGACAGAAAATGTAGACACTGTAACAAAATTGAAGATGAATTTCATTTACTTGTGAAAGGCATTTTATGATGAACTCAGAAATAATTTGTTATTAAAAATCAAAACGAAAGGACAAAGAACGCAAAAAAATGGTGACTAAAATTAAGTGACCATAATCACAGTTGATATATGTCAAGCAAATATCATCAGTTATGTGTATGAGTGTTTTGAAAAGAGAGAAAAAGAGAAGTAAAATACAACATGTTTTTAGTGTACATCACTTTTAGCCAAAATAGATAATAATTATAGTTGATGTTTTTGTTGTGTCAAATAAGTCTACATGAATTAAATGGCAATAAAATATTCTGAATCTGAATCTGAATCTGAATCTCACATACACATACACACACTCGCGCGCGCACACAGATACAGATATAGATTGCTATTATTAGTCCTTCGGATGAGACTATAAACCGAGGCCCCGTGTGCGAACGCATGCAGAACATCTTGCGCACAAGTTAAACCCTGTTCCGCTTTTCGTAAGAGTAGGCCATTGTGTGCCGGTGGGAAAAAAAGATTTACAATTTTCAAAACCGTATACACACAGGGACTGGATGTAAAAAAGCACATGAGGGCTTATTCCAAATTTTCCTCGATATAAAAGGATAAAAAAAAAAATATACAGACACACACACATACACACACACACACATAAGCTCTCTCTCTTCTTCTCTCTCTCTCTCTCCACACACACACACAACACACACACACACCACACACACACACACACACACACACACACACACACACACACAATTAGTCCTGCTTTAATGTGCCCTATAGATGACCATTAAGTAATTACGAATTTTCTAAAAGGATGTACCAGGGTAAAACTTTTACAAAAAGTCAATAGAGTGGATATGAACACATTTGTGCGACGTTTCTTTGTCAATTAGGAGTGCGTGAAGGGATGGAGGAGAGAGAGAGAGAGAGAGAGAGAGCAGATGAGAGAGAGAGAGAGAAAAGAGAGAGAGAGGAAGAAGGAGAGAGGAGAGAGAGAAGAGAAGAGAGGAGAGAGGAGAGAGAGAGAGATTCTTCACATTAGGAGCCGGTCGGTTCAATACTTTTCGCTCTTACTCCTGGTTTAGACATACTGAGACATCACAGTTATAGCACAGTTAGTGTGTTGTGAGCGTAGGCTAAACTTTGTTGGTAGCTAAGGGCTGATAAGACAGTGGGAGAACTCCTAGCTCCTGGGGCATTGAACCCACGCTTCTTGCTCTCTAGGCATCTGCTTTGCCTTGATACCACCAAACCACCAGTAGCGTGTTGATCAGCTCAGGGTCACCCCCACCTTCTCCTATCCCGTAGTCCCCTAGACACAGGGGTCGCTGACGAAGACTTTTCAGCCC
>CM054139.1:7353415-7416514 GCA_028751875.1 Rapana venosa | reverse complement strand
CAAAACACAGCCCACTTCTGACAGCTGAGGTTACATGGAGGATCCAGCAGCAAGACAAGGTTAATAAAAACAACAAGCACAAATAAGAAAAGAACCCACAAAACACAAAAAACAACAAAAGAGGTAAAAATAAAACCCAACCCCCAAACAAGAAAACAAAACAAAACAAAACAAAAGCAACCAAAGTAACAAAATGCGAAAGAAAAGGCAATATACACATATGCACCAACGCGCACGCTCGCACACACACACACACACACCCACCCACACACACACACACTGATGACAAAATGTACCAAACTGCATACACACGGGGACTAGATATATTTAAAAAAAAGCTCACGAGTGCTTATTCCATTATCCTCGAAATAAGAGAATGAATATATAAATAAAAATAAAACAAAAAACCACCACCACCACACCATCACCACAACCAGCAACAACAACAACAACAACAACAACACGGACAACAACAGTAGCCCGTGTAATGGGCAGAGGCAGGCAGGCAGGCAGGCGGCAGGGTTGAGGCAGCTGGCTGCACTGGTGCATACTGTCCTGTTCACCTCCCTGTAACACTGCATGCTCCCTACCTTTCTGCCGCAGTGAGCACTGCACCCTATCTCTCCCTCTCTGTCAGTCTGTTTGTCTGTCTGTCTGTCTCTGTGTCTGTCAGTCTGTTTGTCTGTCTGTCTGTCTCTGTGTCTGTCTGTCTCTTTCTCTCAGTGTCTTTGTGTATTTCTGTCTGTGTAGCCACCTGTCTTTGTGTTTCTCTGTCTGTCTCTTTGTTTCTCTGTGTCTTACTGTGTCTGTGTCTCTGTCTCTGGCGTCTCTGTGTCTCTCTGTCTCTGCGTCTCTCTGCTTCACACTGTCTCTCTACCTCACAATGTCTTTCTCTCTCACACTGTCTCTCTGCTTCACACTGTCTCTCTACCTCACAATGTCTCTCTGTCTCACACTGTCTCTCTGTCTCACACTGTCTCTCTACCTCACAATGTCTCTCTGTCTCACACTGTCTCTCTGCTTCACACTGTCTCTCTACCTCACAATGTCTCTCTGTCTCACACTGTCTCTCTGCTTCACACTGTCTCTCTACCTCACAATGTCTCTCTGTCTCACACTGTCTCTCTGTCTCACACTGTCTCTCTACCTCACAATGTCTCTCTGTCTCACACTGTCTCTCTACCTCACAATGTCTCTCTGTCTCACACTGTCTCTCTACCTCACAATGTCTCTCTGTCTCACACTGTCTCTCTACCTCACAATGTCTCTCTGTCTCACACTGTCTCTCTGTCTCACACTGTCTCTGTGTCTCACACTGTCTCTCTGTTTCACACTGTCTCTCTGTTTCACACTGTCTCTCTGTCTCTGTCTCTGTATCTCTGTCTCTGTATCTCTGTATCTCTCTGCCTCTATGTCTCTGTCTTTGTATCTCTGTATCTCTCTGCCTCTATGTCTCTGTCTCTGTATCTCTCTGCCTCTATGTCTCTGTCTCTGTATCTCTCTGTCTCTGTATCTCTCTGCCTCTATGTCTCTGTATCTCTCTGCCTCTATGTCTCTGTCTCTGTATCTCTCTGTCTCTGTATCTCTCTGCCTCTGTCTCTGTATCTCTCTGTCTCTGTATCTCTCTGCCTCTGTCTCTGTATCTCTGTATCTCTCTGCCTCTATGTCTCTGTCTCTGTATCTCTCTGCCTCTGTCTCTGTATCTCTCTGTCTCTGTATCTCTCTGCCTCTATGTCTCTGTCTCTGTATCTCTCTGCCTCTATGTCTCTGTGTCTGTATCTCTGTATCTCTCTGCCTCTATGTCTCTGTGTCTGTATCTCTGTATCTCTCTGCCTCTGTATCTCTCTGCCTCTATGTCTCTGTGTCTGTATCTCTGTCTCACAGTGTCTCTATGCCTCTGTGTCCCTGTATCTCTGTGTATCTATGTATCTGTCTCTGCGTCTCTATGTCTTTGTATCTCTGTGTTTCTGTATCTTTGCTTTCTCCATCTCTCAGTCTTTCTCCGTGTCTTTCTCCCAATGTCTTTCACTCTCTCTCTGTCTCTGTCTCTCTCTGTAAAAGTCAGCTCTCATTCTGTCTCTGTTTGTGCCCCGCCACGCACTCACGCAAACACACACAAACACACACAACTCCATCTTTACTTGATTCTCTCTCACCCCCTTTCTCTCTCTCTCTCTCTCTTTTTTCTCGCTCTCTCTCTCACCCACTCACACACACACACACGCGCGCACGCGCACGCGCGCGCACACAGTCACACACATACATACATACATACAGACATACATACATACATACATACATACACACATACACACACACTCACTGCTACTCGCCCCCTCACTCCCCTAATTTACGGTCTCTGTCGCTCTTGCAGTGCTCTTTCCTTTCTCTTCATTTTCTTCCTTATCTTCCTGCCGTCACATTGGCTTCCTCTTCTCCCAACTTAAAGCCGCTTTCTTAGCCTCCGCTACTCCCCAGTCAGCAGAGAGAGAGAGAGAGAGAGAGAGAGAGAGAGAGAGAGAGAGAGAGAGAGAGAGAGAGAGAGAGTGTGTGTGTGTGTGTGTGTGTGTGTGTGTATGTGTGTGTTCGCGCACGTGAACTCACATGTACCTCTGTTTCTTCCCATACCACTGCCCACCTCTTACAAGCACAAAACATCAGCTCCATAAACTCAGTGACATCAGAACCATAAACTCAGTGAATCAGCATCACACACTCATTGGCATCAGCACCATAAACTCAGTGACATCAGCACCATAGACTCAAAAACATCAGCATCATAGACTCTGTGACATCAGCACCAAAGACTCAATGACGGCAGCATCATAAACTAAGTGACGTCAGCACAATAAACGGGGTGCCATCAACACCATAAACTCAGTGCCGTCAGCAACATAAACTCGATGATGTCAGCACCATAAAGTGAGCGACATCAGAACCATGAGCTCAGTTATCTCAGCACCATAAACTCAGTGACATCAGCATCATAAACCCAATGACACCAACACAAACTTAGTGAAATGAACCCCATAAACTTAGTAACATCATTACCGTAAACTCAGTGACGTTAGCATCATAAACTTAGTGGCAGACTTCGTTCTCTGTTCACCACAATACACTTGTGGAGTGCTTAAAAAATCAGGCTGTTAAAAAGGAAAGATTTCTGCTTCTCTCACAGCAATGTATAATTCACCACTGTCAAATGGTTCTTTCCAATTCAGAAGTGAAGTTGTTATTAATGCCCAGCTGGATGAAGACAGGGGTGTCAGAGAGCTGTCCATCTTGACCAGTGTCTGTCTTTTGTGAGGAGAAGCTGGGTGTAACTGTCCAACTCGTTTGCTAGTTCTTACCCAGCTTCTATTATTGTCCTGATTTCGACACAAGACTGCCATTTCTTCAGTCATTGGTTTTTGATTGCACTGTCCGCTGTATGTATGCACTGTTTGTCCTCTGTCGCGTCTTCAGTAGCATTGGCCTTTGTCAGTGTCACAGACGGCGTTGCCGATGTGTCACTGTGCGCTGTGAAGAAGCCTGTGTCATGTTCAGCATCGTTGTCAGTGTCCGGGTCGTCGCTTTCATTTTCAAGCCCCCAAGTCACAAGGTGGCACTGTCCACTGACATAGGATTTACACCAGAGAGAGGAGAGAGAGAGAGAGAGAGAGAGAGAGAGAGAGAGAGAGAGAGAGAGAGAAGAGAGCGAGAGGGACAGAGACAGAGACAGAGAGAGACAGAGACAGAGAGAGACAGAGACAGAGAGGGAGAGAGGGAGAGTGAGAGACAGATACAGAGAGACAGAGAGGGAGAGAGGGAGAGAGGGAGAGACAGAGACAAATACAGACAGAGTGATAGAGACAGAGACAGAGACAGAGAGAGAGACAGAGGGTCAGATACAGAGAGGCAGAGAGAGACAGAGACAAACAGAGAGAGAGAGAAACAGAGGCAGACAGACACACATACAGACAGACAGGCGGAGAGAGAGAAACAGAGACAGAGACAGACAGACAGAGACAGCCAGACAGACAGAGACAGAGAAAAAGAAACAGAGAGAGGCAGACAGACAGAGACAGAGACAGACAGACAAACAGACAGACAGAGACAGACTACACACCAGTCCTGCTGACAGACTTCTCTTGTCATGGGAGCACATTGCTGACATTGACAGACAGACAGACAGGGACGGAGAGAGAGCGAGAGCGAGAGAGAGAGAGAGAGAGAGAGAGCGAGCAGCAGAGGTGAGCAAGTAACTATCACTCTCACAATCACAACAGTACAGTGCATGATGCAGCATTGAGGGATGCCAGACCTGCTAATGAGTCCAGAGCCCGCACTTTGAGCAGAGACGAACTAGAGTGTTTTCAAAGAGAAACACAGAAAACGGCGTCTGTTCAAAATCACAACGCTACAGCAGAAAGTCTTAGGCACTAACCATGGCACGAACCTCACAGAGTTGGTTTTCTCTTCTCTCTCTCTCTCTGTGTCTCTCTCTGTCTCTCTCTCTCTGTGTCTCTCTCTCTGTCTCTCTCTCTGTGTCTCTCTCTCTGTCTCTCTCTCTCTCTGTGTCTCTCTCTCTGGCGAAGAGGCACCAAGTGCACCCCCAACACCACGCAGGGCAGTGGACAGCAGCTGGCACTGTTAGGGAGGTGGGAGAGCAGTTTGCCAAGCGCACAGAATAACCTCATTATAAACGATTGGGCGGCCGTTCCTGATTGAATTCCACAATGTTACAATCAGGTAATCACCTTTGATTTACACCCAGGCAGACCCCAGCAGGCCCAGCTCCTCAATTCTTACACCCTCTTCCTTTCTCTTACGTCAGGCCAGGGTCAAGGACGAATTTTTAGGTTGACTTTCTGCACTTCCATGACCTGTGCACTCTGAACTGACACCCCGGCATGCTGCATACTCAGTGGTAGAACCCAAGGTCTGTTTAGTTGTGTATGGGGGGTTCTTTGTTTGGCCATTCTTTTTCTGAGCTGACTATAAGAATACATTTCAGTTTTCTACACCTTTGCTTGTATTGCTATTTATCTATCCTCACCTCACCTACCCCGTAGTCCTTTGGACAGTGGGGGCACCAATGAAGATTTTGTAACAAGCTTCCTGCACTCCCCGCCATCCTCTGCTTTCCCTAGCAAATCGTTCCACTCAAGGCTACCAGTCCACTCTCTGATGTTGTCTTCCCATCATTTTCTCTGTCTGCCTATTCGTCTCCCTCCTTGTACTGTTCCCTGTAGGACAGCTTTGGCCAGTCCAGATGTTCGATGGCCCATACCACTTCACTTTACGTCGTTTTACTGAAGCTCTATAAAGCTCCTCAAAGTTCCCAGCAAAAGCTTACAGTTACCTCTTCCAGACTGGAAAAGCATTGCCTAAACTGTCCAGAACAATACACCTGATAGGCTGCTGAGACAATGGCCACATGGGTAAGACTGTTTAGAGGTAGGCAGTGACTACTAAGAGCGCTTCTCACAAACAATGTATCACAGAGGACGATTTGTTGTCGACAGCAGAAGACTACTTTGGCTGAGCTGCCACACTCCCTGTCCCAAACAGTACACCTTAAATCAACTGGAGACAAGCAGGCGTGTTGGTCCTGCTCACAGATAATGTCAAGTCCATCAGCAATGTGCTCCCATGACAAGAGAAGTCTGTCAGCAGGACTGGTGTGTAGTATTGGAGTCTGTTGTTGCTATCCACCATTTCAACGATCTTCAGTAGCTTTCAGCTTCCCCTCCATCAGTACTAAAGGCATAGGACTCCAGAGTTGGAACTGCAGTTCAAAGAAAAGGTGATGTCCTGTTCAATGGAGAGGACAGTTTGGAATAGCTTCATGTTTGATGACTTGAACAGTTGATGCTATTAGTGCAGGCACTGCAATGTCCGGACTGTCACTGACTCTAGGTGGCTGTTGTTGGCCTGTTAATTTCCCAGCTGACACCTTGTGGGACAATACTTATGCTCTCTGATTCTCTTTTCCCACCCCAGAGTCACCGTGAGATTGTAAGTACACACTGGATGAGAAGTTTGCATTTATGACTATTTTTATGTATCTCGCTATGTAGGCAACCCTACTCCGACCTCAGAAGCCTTTTTCGTCTTTTAAAAGAGAGTGCTGGTTATGCTAAAAGCTTGCCATGAATGAAGACTTTAAAGCAGAAAAACAGTTTAACGTGGGCATGGACACAGTTTTTGGCCTGAAAACTGGAGACTACACACACACACACACACACACACATGGAACAACAAACCCGCACAAACTCATTATTGACTGATATAGTAGGGGTAAACTGACTCAGGACAGCAAGCACTGTTCGTATTATAGAGCTACTTGGTAGGGGTCTGGGAGAGAGAGAACTCAAACGCCTTGCGCTCACTGAGCCATAAACATACAGAATGTCTGTGTACACACTACACACGAGTGAGTGTGCCACACTCTGGCAAAGAACAAGCCAATATGGCGGACTGGCCATGTCGGTTGTTTTGATGTGTAGGGGTTCCGCAAGCAGTCTAGTTATACACAGGGTATCAATGGTAAACTGTTGCATACTTAAAATGTCACCACTGGTGAATCTCTGAGCTCTAGCTGAGGAAAGACAAAGTGTTTTTTTCCCCAAGGCAAAGACTCATATTCCTTCCTTTCAAGAGACAATACTAACAGTGTGCTTTCTTTACTTGAAAACTTTTCTCTCACACTTTTCTTTTCTTTCGTGATATGCCTAAGAACTGCACAACAAAATTTAATCTCAGTCATTTCACACATACTTACTTATACAGTCAAGTAAGAGGCAGGGAGAGAAGGCATTGTTGATATGCCTGTATTGTGTAGAGTCTCCTGCTGACATTTCAATTATGGGGTATCAATACACACGTCTGGAAGCTGATTTTGTTTTTGAAACAAAACAACGAAAAAGTCTCTTTGTATAGTGACTTTCCAGTACATTCCACCTTCCACTTTTTGTTCAATGCCTTCAGTTGTATGAAGACCATGGAGTGCCTTTCCCTTCCCTTTCCTTTCTCTTCCTCCTTGTGTGTGGTGCTTCGCTCTGCTAGGACAGAACAAGCCTCACTAGATATCACCACAGTAACTCAGCAGTACACAGCAGGCCTCACTAGATATCACCACAGTAACTCAGCAGTAGACACAGCAGGCCTCACTAGATATCACCACAGTAACTCAGCAGTAGACACAGCAGGCCTCACTAAATATCACCACAGTAACTCAGCAGTAGACACAGCAGGCCTCACTAGATATCACCACAGTAACTCAGCAGTAGACACAGCAGGCCTCACTAGATATCAGCACAGGAACTCAGCAGTAGACACAGCAGGCCTAGAAAGCAAAAAGTCTGGATTCGAATTGTGTAGTGGCTCGATCCCTGTTTGGGCCTGAAACTTTTCCTCCTTCTGTTAGACCATGAGTGGTGGTCTGGATGCTAGTCTTTCAAATGAGGTGATAAACCAGGTCCTATGTGTTACACATAATTTTTAACACATGTAAAAGAACCCACAGCCACTAGAGATGTGTTTCTGGTAAAATTCTGTAGAAAAAAGCCACTATTAAAGGGAAACAAATACAGCAGCAGACAGAAAAAGAAAAAAATAATTGTGGGTGTCGCTGCTCTTGTGGCGACACACTCTCCCTGGGGAGAGCAACCCAAATTTCATGTTGAGAAATCTGCCATGACTTAAATAGGTATACAATGCAATGCAATACAATTAAATACAATTCGACACAATACAGTGCTATACAATACAACACAAAAAGTAACTCAGCAGTAGCAAAGCCTGCCGTGACTAAGGATGGCAAACAGCAGACCATTGATGGCTCCTTCTTGGGTTGCAAGCCTTTAATATTAATGCCCCTGAACAAGCCATGAGCCTGATAAGATTAGAATGAACAAGGTAGGAGGGAGAGGGGGATAGTCACTCAGGGTTGTCACAGAAAAGCAAAAAAAATCATTCTGCTGGTTTTGTTCCAACAAGTCCAATCTTGCCTTTAGCCTTCACACACGAAAGAGCTTTGGTGTCAAGCAGCCTCTCTCGTTCTTACCATCTCAATCCTGATCAGGATCACTTTGTGAATGAATAATTCAGTTCAGTATTGGATACACTGTATCAATGAATTGGGTCACTTTTGATGTGAAAAGCTTTGCGCGACAGGCATGGCGTGCCAAAAGAATACTGTATGGTAGTGAGAGAGAGAGAGAGAGAGAGAGAGAGAGAGAGAGAGAGAGAGAGAAATGACAATGACAAAAGATTTTATTGTTCATACTGTGAGTGTCCATAAACAAGGGATAATCAATACACACAGTTGCAGCAAAATATCAAATTTAGCAAAAAGTTTGATGAGACAAAAGGGAACACCCAAAACAGTATAAATAATCACATGACATGGCTTCCACATCAAGGTGATAACTGTGTTATGTAAGCCTCCATATCTTGCATACACACAATAATGTAGCAAAGGGCTGAGTAACCTAAAGATCAATTAAGAAAAATCTCTTCCAGGATTTCCATCAAGAACAGCTTTGCTTTCCACGACAACTTCTGCAACTTCCCATACAGTCAGAAGGAGATCATCAAGTTTCTTGTTAAGATTTTCATTAAACTAAGTAAGGCATGCCGCCACGTTACTGTAAGCCGATTCTGGACCTGTATCTTTCTTATCTGATGCAGAAACAAATCTTGTGTGCTCAGAATCATGCATACCTCCTGCTTTACTGTTACTGTCAGTATCCATACGATCTAACATAGTCACTTGCCTTTTGTTCATCTCGCCTGTCCCCTCACATTTGCACAACACTGCCTCTTCAGTGTCATGTTCTGTTTCCCCATTGTCAGAAAGAGTCACTGTCTGTTTGTTCATATCATGTGGTGACATATCAATCTGTAATTTGTCTTGATGTGGGCTGTTTGAAGACAGGGGTACAGGAGAAGAACACGGGGTAAATGAAAAACTGTCTGCAACAACCGAGGGTCTTCTTGGGCTTGTCAGCAGTATTACACAAAGTAGGAGGAGTTGGACAAAACAACCCTGATGGGGATGCAGTACTTGCCTTCTTTTCTGCTCTGTGCAGCTCAGCCCTTTCTGGTCTCTGTTGATTTGGGACGGACACTTCCGTCTGTACACAACACTGCTGTCTTCAGTGGCAGGGGTTGGAACAGTCTTTGCTGTCAATCTGAGAACAACGACAGTTGGACTGCCGAGAGAGAGAGAGAGAGAGAGAGAGAGAGAGAGAGAGGAGAGAGAGAGAGAGAGAGAGAGAGAGAGAGAGAGAGAGAGAGAGAGGAGAGAGGAGAGAGAGACAGACAGAGAGAGAGAGACATACAGACAGACAGACAGAGACAATATGACAATATTTGATTGTGATAAGCCTTTTAAGCCCATTCACAAGGGGACAGTGGGAAGGAGAATGGGCACAAAAACACACATTGTAACTAAGAAAAATGCTTGATGAATGCAACCTAAATGATCTCCATTGCATGGGTTCTATGTCATGGTTGATTGAATTATGTTCAGATTTAGATAAATTATAGCGTAACAATTTTGCCCATTGTGAATGGGGGAAAGGAGGTGGCCACAATAACATAAACCGCATTTTTCTTCTTTTTTTATAATACAGTGGTAACTGATTGAGTCTGTGACAAGGTTTCCACATCACTCTATGTTCGGTCACTTCGGCCCAGTGGCTCAAATCAAGTCCGATTCCAGTGCAGTATCTCCTGTTCAGTCTGACCATACTCTCACATTCACTCTTACTATTGTTTCTCTTCTCATACAAAGTACCTCCCCTGTTTGTATACTCTCTTTACAAACTGTCGCCTTGAAACAAAGAGTGCCCATCATCAAACTGTGCTTGAATCAGTTCTTTTTCCTTCATTGCTCCACTGTCATCAACGTATTCAACAGAACTACAAGCAATGCTTCACACCCTCTCACACACGTCAAAATACTGTGATATGTCGGCATGAAACATTTTACAAACGGAACAGTCTACTTGTACATCATGTGCCGGTTTTTCATGACACAGATATTCCACACTGGCCTAGCTCACTGCCTCACAAAATATTTGTCCAGGCCAGCTTCTAACCCTGTATGTAAGCGGTGTCTGTGTTTTCCCGGTGACCGTCACATCAAAACAAGGAGGGGGGACAATTTCAAGGTGACGGGCTGGCTACCTTTCTGTGGTTGAGGAACAAGATGGCCATTCCCATCTAGACCATACCTTTTCCCTTCTATCACTAGATGGTCATGGACCACTGCTGCTCTTTTTCCTTGACCTCTGGCAGCCTTAATAATAATAATAATAATAATATATGGAATTTATATAGCGCTGAATCTTGTAAAAAAAACCAAACAGAGCCTTCAGATGAGGTAAGAGCTTCTTTCTGATCTCTCTCACACGCAGAGAGAAATCTTCCTTGACAAAAATTTCGTTCCTTTCAGTATACATTTTGCTTGCAAAGTTCTTTAATCTTTAAAGTATGTGCAGCATGCAAGTATGGGTGAGTCTGGCTTAGAGTTAAGCCTCTGTACCCGATCAAACTGTACATTACCAGAAAACTGCAATTTATCAGCGAGCAAGTCCTGGACTGAGTCTTCACAATCTTGCCTGCTTTCCTGATCTCTAAGGGGAATGCCATGTATGATAAGGTTCTTCCGCTTGGAACGACCTTCCAGACTATCTGCTTTTTTATCCAGAGACCCTACCTGGGCATTTAAGGACTCATTTTCTGACTTTATTGCATCATTTTCCTGTCTTAAATCTGACACATTCTTTTTCAAATCTGTCACCTGTCCCTGGAGATTGGCACACGTACCCTGCAGGTCTTTGATATCAGCACTCATGCTGTCACACTTACTGCTGAGATTGTTCAGTTTGCTCATGACGTCTGAAATGCAAAGGTCGTTGGAGGACGTTGGTGCAGTTCTTGGTGAAGATCTCGTGCTGTCCACACTCTCCCTCCCTGAGGCACCAGCACCACCAGCACGACGAGTCTGCCGCCATGCTGCCCCATTCTTCATTCCGGGTCCTGGGTTCAACTTCACATCTCCACTTTCCATGTAGAGCAGGGGGAGGAGCACACCTACGGCGACACCGTGTGCGCGAGTTTTCAATGTCAACGCCTGTGTCCATATGGCAGCTAAGAAATTTGCTCGCTTCAACATAAAAGAAGCAAATACTCCTGCAAAATGACCACACCTGGCCCAAAAAGTCAGAGGAATAGCAGGCATGGTACTGGAACCAACCACTTGCCAAACTTGAAGTTAAGGCTTTAACTATATCCAGGAGAAAAAGCACCAAAATATCAGAGCTCATGAAACATGACTGCACTGTTTGGTGACAAGAAGAGCCGCCCCGAGAGAGAGAGAGAGAGAGAGAGAGAGAGAGAGAGAGAGAGAGAGAGAGAGAGAGAGAGAGAGAGAGAGAGAGAGAGAGAGAGAGAGAGACTTGAACACGAGAGAGAGAACTCGAACTCGAAGAGGAAAGATTTATTTACAAAAGGGCCATTGGTCCATACATAAACGGGGTGGCCGAACTGCTTAATATTTTAGTGAGAAAAACAAGGAAAAGCACAAATCAAAATGTTATTGTATAACAACAAATACCACAACAAAAATCGGGTACAAAGAACATGACTTAAGAAATCAAGATATCTCTTATTCTGTAAAACAAATATAAAATGAGGCTGCCCACAATCTCAGGGTGACTAGACACCATGAGTATACAGAATCTAAATAAATTAGGCTGTCTACTATATTTATTTTACGGGTATTTAATTCTGTCTGACATCTTCTAATACTGGACAGCTCACACAAAGAGAGAGAGAGAGGGGGGGGGGGGAAGAGAACTCTGAACTCTGAACATTTCAATTGTTCTTCAGCCTTGGGCCACAACTGAGAGACAGACAGACAGACAGACAGACACACACACACACAGAGTTGTATTTTTCAAGGGTTACATGATTATAAACATTCACTCACTTTTTAAATCTGGCCCTTGCCCTGATGAGGGATTACCAAAACAAAACACACACACGCACGCGCACACACATACACACGCGCGCGCGCGCGCGCGCGCGTGCGCACACGCACACACACCAATAAAAAAGAAACACAACAACAAAAGTTCAACAAATGATTTAAAAAGAAAATGAATATGTATGTACTCAACAACCATAACATTCCCAACCGACCCGAATATTAACGTCAAAACATGTCAAACACAAGGCATTTGGAATATGTCACTTTCAGTCAGTCTCAAATGCCAGTCTTGATGAAAATAATCTGTCATGCGTTGTTTTTTTCTAGAAAAATCTGCTCATTACCTACACCACTATTTACCCACACTTCAGAGAGAGAGAAAAAATCTTTTAACTCAATATGACCAGTTATCAAAATCTATACGTCCTCTTCCGAGTCGGGAATCTGTTCAGCCATCACATAAGCCTGTTTCGGAAATCTGCATAGAAGCATATGATATTGCAGTTTAAACCAGTTTGTAACTGACCTTATGGCACTATCAATATACAAAGGATAACGTCCGCTTTCCCCATACATCATTGTGTTTCTAGTTTTGGGGTAAACATTAATTCTAATAAATGTTTGCAAGCAAATAAATGAACTGGTTCAATACAGTAAAGTTTTGTAAAGCCCCAGAACTCAAAAGTATATAGCAACATGGATTTGACCTGGACATCAAACAGTTTAAAAAACACAAACATATCCATGTTACACAAGGCCCACATTGTTTTCATAATCTCAAAAACTTTGTTTGTATGTTTGGCATAATCTCTCTGTGTAAGTGTGAATCAGTATATCTAATTGCCATAAAAGTCATCTAGACTTATCTGACACAACAAAAACAAACATCAGTTATAAACATCTATTGACTCAAAATGATGTACACTAAAAACATGTTGCATTCTTCTTCTCTTTTCCTCTTTTCTCCAAACAATCATACACATATCTTATAATATCTGCTTGACAGACATCAATTGGGATTATGTCGCTTAATTTATCTATACAGTTCTATACGTTCTTTGTCTCTGGTTTTAATTTTCAAAAACAAATTTGTTCTGAGTTCATCATATAGGACGCATTTTATCAATTTTAATAAATTTCATCTTTTATTTTGTTACAATATTTACATTGTCTGTCCTCTCTGGTTATATATTGTGTGTGTGTGTGTGTGTGTGTGTGTGTGTGTGTGCGTGCGTGCGTGCGTGCGTGCGTGCGTGCGTGCGTGCGTGCGTGCGTGGTGTGTGTGTGTGTGTGTGCGTGCGTGCGCGAGTGTAACAATATGTGAAGGTTATCTGTAAGTGTGTGGTGAACAACGCTGTCAGTCAGTTCATGGCTGGAGCAGAACAAAGAAGTGTGGATCCATTCGTGCGAGATGTCTTTGTCTGCCAGATTGCTGTATCATCTTTACAATGGTCAGGGGATGGGAAGAACATGCTTCATGCTGTTTGTCCGTTTGTTTGCTCGTTCCTACGTTTTTGACGTATCATTGGCATACTTTTTCTTTGGAGAAGTAAACTAAAAACCAAACGATTGAAAAAAAAAAAAGACAAGTAGATAAATACATAGATGACTAAATGAAAAGAAACTTTTAGTGTACAATCGAGCTCTCTCTCTCTCTCTCTCTCTCTCTCTCTCTCTCTCTCTCTCTCTCTCTCTCTCTCTCTCTCTCTCTCTCTCGCTCTCTGCAAATGGGTGATGTCATCAGAGGCTGGGTGACGATCATGCTCGCAACCCACTTTGAGATAACTTTGCCACTTTTTCGCGGATGCCAGAAAACCGGTCGAAGTTCCAGAACTTAAGAAAAGACAGTCTTAGGTAGAGAAGTGGGCCACCGTGGCTTTGTAAAAATAGAAGAAGAAGAAGAAGAAGAAGAAGAAGAAGAAGAAGAAGAAGAAGAAGAAGAAGAAGAAGAAGAAGAAGAAGAAGAGAGGAGGAGAGGAGGAAAAGGAGGAGGAGAAGAACAATAATAACAACAACAATAACAACGAAAACAAGAAGAAGAGAGGGGGAGGGAGGGAGGGAGAGAGGGAGGGAGAGAGAGAGACAGAGAGACAGAGACAGAGAGATAGACAAAGACAAAGACAGACACACAGAAACAGAGGGAGAGAGACAGAGACAGAGAGAGACAGACAGAGGCAGAGAGCGAGAGAGAGAGAAAGAGAGAGAGAGAGAGAGAGAGAGAGAGAGAGAGAGAGAGAGAGAGAGAGAGAGAGAGAGAGAGAGAGAGAGAGAACAATGAACACTGAAATGTGAACAAGTATAATATCCATCGGCCTTAGGACCACAACACAAAACATGGGGATTGGGGGTGCATCAGCAAAGTGAATTAGACCATTCTAACAACAAACCAGATGACTAGGTATCAAAGTAAACCTGACCAATATACCCCCAAATACTATCATGTTTCGGTTTTTAAAAAATAATAATGATAACTGATGAAACTACATAATAAACAGAACAATCAATACAAATGCCCTCCTTGAACAGTATTCAACTGATACTATCTTTTTCCTGCACACGATTAAATCAATGCTCTTTTCCCCCTCTGCTGAATGAAGGAGCAATGAAGTTAGACAGGATAGGTATGACTCATTGCTTGCTACTGTGAGCTGATCTGACGATGAAATATTTCTGTGTTTGATTCAAAACTGACCTCTGAAATATTATGTGCACCCTGAGCACACTATCAAAAAGGGATTTTATTTTCAGCTTTTGTTTTACAGAATGGGCTTGCTTCATCTTGAATGTTATCACTATCTCTACATATGTTGTTATGAAGCGGGAAAACATTGAATTTCATCTGTGTAATGGCTACCCGAAAACAGTAAGTTTCGATGGATTCAATAAACCTTTCTTTTTAAAGTATCCTTTGAAATGATCTGTAAGATTCACTCTTCCATTCTCTCTCTCTCTCTCTCTTCTCTCTCTCTCTCTCTCTCTCTCTCTCTTCTCTCTCTCTCTCTCTCTCTCTCTCATGGGTGTGTTTTGCTTTCGTGTTGCCATTACACAAATAAGATTTAATGTTCTTCCTTTAAATAATAATGTACATCGATATAGCAAATCGTTTCGTGACAAATACTGTCCATTTTGCAAAAATCAGATTGAAAATGAACAGCATTTTGTGTTTATGTGTAATGCATATGACGATATAAGGAACAAATTCCTTAGCGATTTTGTTACTCTTCCTCTAAACGTGCTTCTCAGAGCCAAAAATACCACTCTCAGATATAGTTTATCTAGATATGTATTTCATGCTACAAACCGAAGGACACAGATGATACTGTAGATCTGTCATTTGGAACATTACTTTTGGTATGTTTCACTATACTGCATTATTTTTTTGCCTTTTTCTTTTTTCTTTTTTTTTTCTTCTATTTTTTGTTGTTGTTGTTGTTGTGTGTTTCTATTAATGTGAATGTTTCCTCTTTCTTCTTCTTGAAAGTTCTAAGTGATACTATTTTGCTGTATGGTGATGTCGCATCACTGTATAAGGTGTAATATTCATTAAGTTTTTTGCTTTCAAAGTTTATCAACATTTTAAATAACTTTAAATTGGGAAGGAGACTATATTACTGACTAGTTTCAACCCATTTAGGATGCTGTAATCCTAAAATGAATCATCAGTTTCGTTTCATATACTGAACAGCACGGTAGGGTTATTTGTCATTCGGTTGGTTTGACTGTTTGTTTTCTCATTCAAGATTGCATTGATGTCTTAGACTGTTGACAGTAAATTAGATTCACGACACATAGCCATGATTCTCAGGACGTTTTTCCGCATTTCATCTTTCGTAAGTTATGCTGGTGGTTTGTGATCAATCTGGAATGAGTGAGCGTACATAGTTACCAAGTTAAAACCCTAAGTTGTTGACAGGGGAATATGTGTACATACATAGAAGTGAAGCTTTTCAACTGATTCAAAATTGTATTTGCATTGTGAAATCATTGTTCTCTTCCATTGTATACCCGCCCCCCCCCCTCCCTTTTGTTGTATTGTGGCCTAAGGCCGATGTACTATTAAACTATTTCAGAGTTCAGAGTTCAGAGTTCTCTCCGACGCGTTCCACTCTTGGATGAACACATCGTTAAGTTGCTGTTTGAATGCACACAAAACCGCCTTAAATCACTCACATCTTATTGCAACTGCACAATACTGAAACCAGTTTCACACAAAAAGCTCTCTTCCTTAAGAAACCCAACTCTATTCCTTCCTAATTCTGGTAATGTTTGACACGTACATCCATCATGTGGCAGTCTGTTTGGATCAATAATAATAATAATAATAATAATAATAATGATAATAATAATAATAATAATAATAACAATGATAGTAATAATGTATGGAATTTATATAAATTCACCATCGGAAGCTCGATCCAGTGTGTAAAAATGACTGTATGGAAAAGAGAGAACACAAAAGTACCTCCCTATACTTCAACTGGAACGTTAATTTCTGCACATAGAACATATACATATCAGAAACGCAGAGAAGATAATTATAAAGCTACATAGAGGTTATGTGTACTTAGCAGCAACAATTCCCCCTGAAAACAGTTACACTTAACAGGGCATTTCCTCATCCTACCCACCCACCCCCCCTCCCCCAACTACTTTCGCCAAACTGTGTGTGTACAAGATATTGGGCCTTCTAACAAGCCCAGTAACTCCAAATCACCTCTGTAAGCAATCTGCTTGTGTAACGTTCATTCCTCTTGGAATGAAAAAAATGAGGTTGAGGTCAGAGCATCTCTCTTTTTCTCTGTTTGTCTCTCCGCTTCTGTCTCCGTTTCTCTCTGCTCTATCTGTCTCTTTCTCTCGGCATCTGTCTCTCTGTCTCCGTGTCTGTCTTTCTGTATGCATGCATGCATGTATGCATGTTTGTGTGTATGTATGTATGTATGTATGTATGTATGTATGTATGTATGTATGTATGTATGTTAGTATGTATGTAAACATGCTTGCATGCATACATGTATGTATGTATGTAGTATGTATGTATGTATGTATGTATGTATGTATGTATGTATGTATGTATGTATGTATGTATGTATGTATGTATGCATGTATGTATGTATGTATGTATGTATGCAAAATCCATATTATAATCTAAGTTATGTAAAATGACGCATTGGTTGACAATTGTTTTGTTTTACTTTTGACTGTATGGTCGATCTACCTGCAACATAGGTGCATGCATGTACAACAGTATGTGATCGAGGGCTTGCATGCCTGGGCGTTGAGTGCACATTTGCTCTGAGTGTTTGTGTGTGTGTGTGTATGCGTGCGTGTGTGTGTGTGCGTGTCAGTGTGTGTGTACGCGTGTGTGTGTGAGAAAGAGAGAGAGGGCAGATAGACAGACAGAAAGAGACAAGACATAAGAAAAGAAAGAGAGAGAGAGAGAGAGAGAGAGAGAGAGAGAGAGAGAGAGAGAGAGAGAGAGAGAGAGAGAGAGAAGAGAGAGAGAGAGAGAGATTTTTTTTTTAATTTCAAGGATAATGGAATAAGCACTCGTGTGCTTTTTCATCCAGTCCCCGTGTGTATGCAGTTTTGTAATTTTGTTATCCGTTCCCTCCGGTACACAATGGCCTATTCTTCCGAATAGCGGAACGGAGAGGGACAGAGAGAGAGGTAAATCCATTAACCATAAAGTAGACGAACTACTTTTAACAAACGTAAAAACAAGAACAAGACCGCACCTGTCATGACCCCAAAAAGGTAAAGGTAAAGATGTCCCATAATTTATGTGGTCGTTGGGGAGAGACCCTCACTTCTCTAGGGGCCAGCATATTGAGGGCGGCGCCCATCTCCTCTCCCTCGCTGCTTTACTTTCCCTGACCCTAAGGAGGGCAGGTACCCATTTACTGTTGGGCGAACTGGGGGACTGTACTGAAGCCATGGCGCACAAACGCTCCCCGGAGGGGGGGGGGGGCGGGATAACCTTGTGGTTAGAACATTGCGCTCGCAATCTGACGATCCGGGTTCAATTCCCGTTCAAGGGGATATTTTCCCCTGGAGTTAACATCAGTGCAGAATCCACTCTCCCCAAAAGTCCTTCGGATGAGACTATAAACCAAAGTCC
Source organism: Rapana venosa (assembly GCA_028751875.1). Lineage (NCBI taxonomy): Eukaryota > Metazoa > Mollusca > Gastropoda > Neogastropoda > Muricidae > Rapana > Rapana venosa. The sequence goes on along the minus strand of CM054139.1, from coordinate 7,398,410 downwards.
CGTGTGCGAACGCACGGAGAACATCTTGCGCACACGTTCAATCCTGTTCCCCTTTTCGTAAGAGTAGGCCATTCTGTGCCGGTGGGAACAGATGACAAAATTTTAAAAAAACTGCTTACTCACGGGGACTAGATGTAAAAATGCACATGAGTGCTTATTCCATTATCCTCGATATAAAAGAATAAAGAAACACAACAAAAAAACAACCCAGTAACCCATCCACTTGGTAACCACGCTCGATGCTACTTAACCTTAGCTTGGGGAAAACAAGTGCTCTGACCACTGAGCTATCCCATCCCGTCATAACCACACCGTCAACCTCGTACGCAAGAAAGCCAAAACAAGTCAGCTGGTATCACAACTATACCCACAGGCAATTTCAAATCCAAACCAAACACACAGACAAACCATACATGAAAACATACAAACACTGTATCATTTATATCGTCTAATATCACTTTGAGTGAACAGACGTAAAATCGAAGTTACAAAAACACACACACCACCACCACCACCAGCACAACAACAACAACAACAACAACAGACACAACAAACACAAAAGCAAACCCCACACAAACAAGCAAACATATATTTTTTAAAAAAGCAATCAACCAGACAAACAAACAAGCAACAGACAAAACAAACGTAAACAAAAACACACAAACAAGCAAACAGACAAAAACCCCAAACACCCAAACACCCAAACACACACACACACACACACACACACACACACACACACACACACACACACACACACACACACACACACTAAGACACAGCGGAATGGAGGGCAAAGTGTCTGGGCAGTCTTACAGGTCATTCCTTGCCGCTGGCAGTGGGGTCCATACTGGTTGGAGAACGGCCGTTCATCAGCGCTGGAGTGCAGCAGTGTCCTTCCTTCCCGCCATCGTCCTTGTGGCCGTGATGAAGACACAGGACAAGGGCTGGCTTGCTCACTGTGTGGTCTGTCAGTGCCGGCCCTCTGGCTGTGAAAACAGTTTGCCAAATCTTCCGCCTCTCGTTTCGGTCTCTCTCTGTCCCTTTGCCTGTGTCCACCTGTCGGCTCATCTGTGCGTTCTAGTGTGTTTGTGTTCTTGCTTATTATTCTTGTTGCTGCTGCTGTTGTTGTTGTTGCTTTTTTATTCCCTCTGTCTCTCTCTCTCTCTCTCCATTCATTCTATCTTATATTCTTTTATTTCTTAATTGACTTCTTCCTTTCTTTTCATCTTTTCTTCATCTTTCTTTTCTATCTTTCTTTCTTTTCTTTATTTCTTTCTTTCTTTCTTTCGTTCTTTCTCTTTCTTCCTTTCTTTAACCTTCATTCTTCCGTTTCTCTAGATTCTGATTTTCTAATTTCTGTCTTTTTTCTATAAAAAAAAAGTCTGCTTGTTTTTTTTATATCCTGTGTGTGTGTGTGTGGGGGGGGGGGTATACACATTCCCTCCCACTCATTTTCTTTCTTCTTTTGTCTTCCGGATCCTCAGTATGCTTAAATTCATCCAGGTATCCTAAAAATGACCGCCAAAAACAACAGCCCCCCCCCCCGCCCCTCCAAACCGAAACCACCGTGAGCACTGACATCTGGCAGGGGAATTTTCCCTAAATGTGGATTGTGGTCTAGAGCTAACGACCTACCTAAAAAGCGAAAAGTGCGGGTTCGAACCCCTTTTGAGCCCAAACTCCCCCCCCCCCCCCCCAATCCACTAGGCCACTAGTCTTTTGGATGAGACGATAAACCAGGTGTACAACACACATTCAGCACACGTAAACAAACCCACAGTAACAAGACAGATTCTCTGGAAAAGTTATGTAGAAAAAAGTCATATAGAAACAAATTGATACACATGCAGACAAGAAAAGAGAAGAAAAAAAAGTGGCGCTACTCTTGTGGCGACGCGCTCTCCCCAGGCAGAGAGCCTGTATTTCACGCAGAGAGATTTGCTGTGGGTGAAAGTGGTGTACAGTTCATTGTGGTCCAGCTAGTGCCCTGGGAAGACAGCAGCAGCAAACATGTCCCCTTCAATCCTGACTGCCAGTTAAATGGTTCTCTTCACTTGAAGTGAGCTTTGCAAGCCATTCCCAGGGGAAAAGAAGAGAAAGAGGCGAAGCTCAGGGGATAGAAAGAGAGAGAGAGAGAAACAGAAAGAGGGAGAGAAGATGTATACTTATCTCTCTCTCTCTCTCTCTCTCTCTCTCTCTCTCTCTCACGTGTGTGTATATGTGTGAGTGTGAGTATATTTGTGTGTGTGTGTGTGTTTGTGTGTTGATTTTGTGGGGGAGGGTTGTCTGTTTAGGGGAGTGGGGGTGTCAGGGAGGAGAGTTTGTCAGTGTTGAATTGGTCTTGTTTATTCATACGATTGGTTGACTTTTGTAGTCTTTCATTGATTTCTTGATTTACCAATAATTGAATGGCAATTTGTGTGATTCATTTCATTGCTTTTTGACACTATTTTGTTTGTTGATTCATTGGTTTATTCATGTCTGTTTCACTTTTTGCCCACGAGGGCCTGGTGTAAAGAAGCCTCTGGCTTATCCAATTACCTTCATTAAAATATTCGAGTTCGAGTTCTCTCTGTGCCTGCCTGTCTGTCTGCCTACTTACCTACATACATACCTATCTACCTATCTATCCTATCCTTCGGATGAGACTATAAACCGAGGTCCCGTGTGCGAACGCATGCAGAACATCTTGCGCACGCGTTAAATCCTGTTCCGCTTTTCGAAAGAGTAGGCCATTGTGTGCCGGTGGGAACAGATGACAAAATTTACAAAACCACATACACACGGGGACTAGGTGTAAAAAAGCACATGAGTGCTTATTCCATTATCCTCGATATAAAAGAATAAATAAATAAATAAATATCTTATGTATGTATGTATGTATGTATGTATCTGTCTATCTATCTATCTATCTGCCTGCCTGCCTACCTGTCTGCCTGCCTGCCTGCCTGTCTGCTTGTCTGTCTGTCTGTCTGTCTGTCTGTCTGTCTGTCTTTCTCTCTATCTATCTATCTATCTATCTATCTATCTATCTATCTATCTATCTATCTATCTGTATATCATGTTTTTAAAACTCGACATTTGCTAAGGAGCTGTAAACACTAGCAGTTGAAATCTTTAAGCTGTGTACATGCTGAGGAGCTGTCATCCTGATGACATCAGTGGCCCTGTTCAAATCAGTTCCATCGTATTGATTTGTATCCTTAACAGCTGAGATGAAAAGAGGGGAGAAACACATTGTGTGCGTTTGTTTGTTTGTGTGAAGAGGGAGAGGGAAAGAGAGAGAGAGAGAAGAGAGAGAGAGAGAGAGAGAGAGAGAGAGAGAGAGAGAGAGAGAGAGAGAGTGAGAGAGGGTGAGAGAGAGAACTCTGAACTCTAATAAATATAGGCCAACACCCCCTGTCAAGGGGAGAAACACAAACATCAGCTGAGAGAGATAGATAGATAGAGAGAGAGAGAGAGAGAGAGAGAGAGAGAGAGAGAGAGAGAGATTTTGATGGCTAATGACACTGAAATATTGATCATTGAAATATAAATTCCACAACTCATCTGAAGAGTATTACAAACAACATTATCAAAGCGAGACCACTTTTCATAAAAAGACCCTGACAGCTTAATGAAAGAAAGAAAAGATGATCGTCATTGTGTTTCGACTTTTCTATTTACCATTTTTTGTACTCATCAGTGAGGGGAGAGAGAGTGAGTGAGAGAGAGACAGGGACAGATGGACGGACAAGCAGACACAAACAGAGACAGAGACAGGGACTGTAACAGAGACAGAAAGAGACAGACAGTGGCAAAAGCAGAGAGAGAGAGAGAGAGAGAGAGAGAGGAGAGAGAGAGAGAGAGAGAGAGAGAGAGAGAGAGAGAGAGAGAGAGAGAGAGAGAGAGAGAGAGAGAGAGAGAGAGAGAGAGAGAGAGAGAGAGAGAGAGAGAGAGAGAGAGACAGACAGACAGACAGACAGACAGACAGACAGGCAGAGGCAGAGGCAGAGACAGAGTCAGAGACAGAGAGACAGACACAGACACACAGAGACAGACAGAGAAACAGAGACAGAGACATACAGAGACAGAGACACTGAGACACAGAGAGTGAGACAGAAGAGACAGAGAGATAGAAACATAGAAACAGAGACAGAGAGAGGGAGGGATGGGATCAAATTGTTTAGAATGTTTGTGTTCGATTTTCATTAAGAGGCACGGCATAGCCAAGGATCCTATTTCTGTGATACGTCCGCCATTGATTGAGAATCCCCCTTCTCAATGGATAGCAATTCTGCTCTTTCTACACTTTCCATTTGCTAGGGGGGGGAGTGATGGGGGTCTGTAGTGTTCTCTTTCTCTTTACAAGCTACAGCTTAGTTTCAAATCTTATTTTAGATAGATGTTGTTAAGCCCTTGGGCAAGATACAATATGTATGACTCATCACTTCAGGGAATCATTGTGAAGCCACAAGTATAGAGTCAATGAGACGTTTGCTTGTATGGCTGGTTTTAAGAACCTCACTATACAGGAAACCATACTCCGACATCCGACGATTTGTTTCCTTTAAGGGAGAATCATCATTATCAGAAATTCCTTCACCTAGGTGCTTGCCAGGGAGATACACCCACCACACACAATCGTTAGCACAATACCAAGCTATTTTCCATGATAACACAGAACAGACCTGGTAGTGTTAGTAAGAACAATTTTGATGGAGAGAATGCAATGCCTCTTTACTTGGTTTCATGCTGAAACGCAGCTTTAGGCCTGTAGATAGATAGATAGATAGATAGATAGATAGATAGATAGATAGATAGATAGATAGATAGATAGATAGATAGATAGATAGATAGATAGATAGATAGATAGATAGATAGATAGATAGGACTGTGTCGCCCAGGACTGGTTATCTTTGTCTGTGTCCATGTCAGTCTCAGAACAGCCAAGTTTGGTGCTCTGCCTTTATCTTGGAAAGAAGGCAGAAATCCAGTCTGGACTTGTTGTTTATAGCCCTGCCCACCACAGAGGCTACGTCAAGGTGCACAAAAGACCAAATGAATGATCTATCAGGAAAAAACCCTGCTAAATACCATTCAGAAAAGTCCTAATTACCATTAAAAAGTCCTGATTACCATGTAGAAAACTCCCAATTACCATTAAAAGTCATAATTACCATTAAAAAGTCCTAATTACCATTAAAAACTCCAAATTACCATTAAAAGTCTTAATTACCACCAACAAGCCCTAATTACCATTACAAACTCCCATTTACCATTAACAAGTCCTAATTACCATTTAAAAAACTCTTAATTACCATTAAAAAGTCCTAATTACCAAAAGAAACTCCTATCTACCTTTCAGAAAACATCTAAGTACCATTTAGATAGGGCCTTCTATCTATCTATGACTAGAGCTAATGAGCAATGAGAAAAGAGCTGCTAATTATCATTCAGAAAAGTCCTAATAGCCATTCAAAAAGACTTAATTCCCATTCAGAAAAGTCCTACATGCCATTAAAAAACCTCCTAATTACCATTCGGGGACGGGATAGCTCAGTGGTCGGAGCACTCGCTTTCCCCCAGCCAAGTTAAGCAGCGTCGAGCGTGGTTACCAGTTGGATGGGTGACCGTTTGCACGCCTTGGCTTCAGTACAGTTCCCCCAGTTCACCCAGCTGTAAAGGGGTACCTGCCCTCTTTAGAGTCAGGGAAGGTAAAGCAGCGAGGGTGAGGAGATGGGCGCCGCCCTCAATATGCTGGCCCTAGAGAAGTGAGGTCTCTGACGCCTCGCTCCCCTATGACCTTATAGGTTATGGGACTCCTTTACCTTTTCTTTTTTAATTACCATTCAGAAAAGTCCTAAAGGCCTTCTATCTACTATCAGACTAGAGCTAATAACCTTTGAGAAAAGATTTGCTCATCACCATTCATAAAAGACCTAATTACCATTCACAAATAACCTGATTACCATTCAGAAAAAAACCCTTCTACTTGCCATTCAGAAAATACCTAATTACCATTCATAAAAAGCTCATTACTATTCAGATCAGACTTTCTAATTACCATTAAGAAAACCCAGCTAATTACCATTCAGAAAAGACCTAATTACATTCAGAAAAGACTTAATTAACATTCAGGAAACACCTTATAACTACCGTTCAGAAATGATGTCATAATTACTAATCAAGCCGTCACAACCAAGACTGAAGTCAAGCACAAACAGGTGACATGTCTCTCATGCTGACACATTATTTGACCAGCCAACAGAGACTTGGACAAGTAGGGAAAACAAACAAACTCTCTGAATAACAAAATTTGCAGTCTGGCAGCATTAAGGTTAAAGCAAAACATCTCACCAGTGAGGCTCCAATGAAACCATCAACATTTCGCCTTTAAAGGGCTACACAAGAGTGTTGAAGTCTGATTATTACAGTGACTTGGCATCCATGATTTGTTCCTGGTCTGTTGGACATGAGGTTAAACTGACTAGCCTCTTTGCCAGGATCTATAAGAATCTAAATCACCATCCCAGGTTGCTCTGGTTTCATGGTGACCTCAGAATCAGTTCACCATACACTTCTGATCCTGTGGTGAGTGTGTATCAAAGCCTTTGGGGTTGGAGGTTCAGGGGGGATGGTTGGAAGGACGTTGTGGTGGTTGCCACTGAGCACCACCAAAGTGACACAGCAGCAGTGCAGGGTCCCCCTGGATGGTGGCCTATTGTGACCTAATATTGATGGGCTTCCTGTGGACTTCCGACCCTGAGGATGCGACATAACGAATCTGTGCATGGCTGTGGCGGGGAGATTGAAATGAGCGGCGTGGGAGCAGGGGGACGGGAACGTTACAGAAGATTAGGCAGCAAAAATTTCTAAATCACCTTGTTGTGAATGGACATTAAACTAATGGAAAGAAGAAGAAGAAGAAGAAGAAGAAGAAGAAGAAGAAGAAGAAGAAGAAGAAGAAGAAGAAAGAAGAAGAAGAAGAAAAAGAAGAATGCTTTGACCAGACAGTAAGGAAACACAAAGTTTGTAGAGACATTGGTCCCATCTGTGACACGGATCCTGGCAGAACGTAACAACCTTGGCTCAGATGACCCGGTCACTGAATACAGGCGGGGGAGTGCGGCCGTTGACCTGGGGAACAGCACTAGCTTCTGAACTGTGCGGAAAAGGCAGGGACCTTCCCAAGCAAGGCTATCATGCCTATGATCAAATTAGCTTCCTCTGTGAAATTTATCAATCGACAATTCTGGTCCTGATGTGATTACATTTTAGCGGATTAAAGAATTAGCTGGAGAGCAAACTATAAATGGGTGTTGTGGCCGGTGTAACTGGCCCTTAATTTCCCCTCTCTAAGATCTAACCCCAGAAAAAAATGAGCAGCAACATCAGAAGTACTAGTACCGGTAATAGTAGTAATAGTAGTAGTAGTAGCAGCAGCAGCAGCAGCAGCAGCAGCAACAGAAGTAATACCATGATCATTATCATTAGTAGCAGCAGCAGTGGTGTTAGTAGTAGTGTTGGCAACCACAGAAGTGGCAGCAACGCAGCAGTAGAAGCTGCACTGCAGCAGCAGAAACAGCAGCAGTAGAAGCTGCACTGCAGCAGCAGAAACAGTAGCAGTAGAAGCTGCACTGCAGCAGCAGAAACAGCAGCAGTAGTAGAAGCTGCACTGCAGCAGCAGAAACAGCAGCAGTAGTTCATGCGGTTCTGCTGATTCTTCAGCACAGATAAAACACTAGAGAGAGCAAAAGTGTCCTGAAAACAAGGTACTCGTGAATTCTCGCCAAAACAATCAAAGGACAAACAAAACATGTTCCCCTCTGTATGTATCCAGCTAGCCTACCAACCAACTGACCAACTGGCTTACCAACCAACCAACCAACCAGCCAACCAACCAACCAACCAACCAACCAACCAACTAGTCAACCGTTTATACAACAAACAAGCCAACCATCAACCAACCCACAAAACACACTTGTGACAGACTTTCAAATGTGTTTTCCTTCATCACACAGTGATAAATACCATTCAACCAACCAACCAGCCAACCACACACCCACTCAACCAACCAGCCAATAACCACCCAGCCAACTCACCAAAATTTTGACTTACCTGAAAAAATCCCGCTTCCAGACCCAGTCATGAGCGCGCACGCACACGTAGAGATAACAATCCCGTCCTTGCATGGGGGAAAAAAACCCTCCACAAAATGTCCGGCGTCAGGAGAAAAAGGACCCAGACAGGGAGAGGGGGCGGCCTTTAGCGAATCACCGGTGTACGCGCCACAAGGCCCCCACGGTAAAACGCCGGCCAATCACTCTTCCAGACTTTTAGTAGAAGTCTCTTCGGCGGTAGCAGGGCGCTATGGTCAGACGGGAAGGAACAACCACATGGTGCCTGCCCACAAATCACATTATACACCCTGAGGAGCAGCCCCGACAAGCCGTTGTTTGTTCTGAGGTACACAGGGGAGGGGTGAGGGGGGGGGGGGGGGGGGGGAGGAAGGGTAATTGTTGGGATGTAGACGAAAAGAAATGGGGGAAGTAGCGAGGAATGGTGAGGGATATGGGAGGTGAGAGGGGGAGGGAGGGAGAGAGACAGATAGATAGAGAGAGACAGAGACAGAGACAGACAGAAAGAGCGAGAGAGTTCATTTAATTTATTTTTATTTATCTTATTTTATTCTTTTATATCGAGGATAATGGAATAAGCACTAATGTGCTTTTTTACATCCATTCCCCTTGTGTATGCAGTTTTGTAAATTCTGTCATCTGTTCCCACCGGCATACAATGACCTACTCTTACGAAAAGCGGAACAGGATTTAACGTGTGCGCAAGATGTTCTGCGTACATTCGCACACGGAGCCTCGGTTTATAGTCTCATCCGAAGGATTCAGAGAGGGAGAGTATCTGAGAGAGACAGAGACTCACACAGAGGCATGGAGACACACAGAGAGACAGACAGAGACAGTCTGAGAGAGAGAGAGAAAGAGGGCACAGAGAGAGACAGAGATCCTGAAATAAAGATGATCTGAAATACACAGCTGGTCCAAGCTTAAAGCGTTGTCAGTTACCAGGAGATGCCAGAGAAGTCCCAAGGCTGGCATTACAATGATGTCGGACTTGAAAGTTACAATACTGTGTTGAGATTACCTTCATCCACCACAAACACTTAACACAAGCACCTGTTTTCTCCAATACTAGACAAACATCCTACGAACTCGTAATATGGTTTTACCAATATGGAGAAATTCTTGAAAACGGCCATACCGCAAAATGATTCTTCAATATGTATCATGGAATGCCAGTGATTCCCAGCTGCGATGTGTGAGAGACCGCGTATTCTGGAACACGCTTGTGTTATACTATGTATGTTTGTATGTTTGTCCGTCGTTTTCGACGATGACCTCTAAAACAGCAGAGGAGGCAGCTGCTGTTTTGGAAACTGGGCAGAAATTTGATTATAGTGGAGATGCCTTGCCCACAGTACATCCCCACTCTCTCGGCCAAGTGGGCATAAGGACAGTCAGCGTTGGAGATGTTCTCCAATGGCCAACCAGCCCCCAGGGCTGCAGCACATAAGGACTGTGCGAGTCAAGCCTCCTAGTCAGAGAGTCATAGTCGGTCACTAAAGACTAAGCTGTAAAGTGGAATTCAATGAGTGGGAAAGCCACTGGTCATACAGCCTCTCACTTTGCTGTTGCCCCCAGTGTCAATGGTTTAATCAAGAACTGTGATAAAGCCCAGGCGCTGACGGGACTGTATTAAACTGAGGAACACCCAACAAGCCAGCAAGAGCTATAAATAATAATAATAATAATAATAATAATAATAATAATAATAATGTATGGAACTTATATAGCGCTGAATCTTGTAAAGCAACAAATCAAAGCGCTCAAAGGTTCCTCATATATTAGACTATGACATATAGAAACTGCTGACTAGGTTCACTACACATATGCAATACAAGCATTTGTGAAACCAGACAGTGTGATAAAGCCCAGAGCTATCAAACTAATCCGATTGAATCCTAACACATTGACCACCAACAACTACCAAGAATTAAGATATTCTTCCACTCAAAGACAGTCTGCATTTCAACAAGTGTCTATGTATGTAAATTATATTAAAAGGAAAAGCCCCAAAGAAAATTGTGAAAATTTTTGCCGTTAATAAAAAAAAGTCTACTCATATATTGTCTCTGCCCAAGCCCCATAACAATCTCTGTTAAGTCAAGCCTTGTTTATTCAGGAAGAACAGTGTGGAATAATCTATCTATCTCTTTAAAATCAGCTCCTTCGAAACAAACGTTCAAGAAACTCTTTTGAATAAACATGTGATGGACAAATTGTAAGTCCACTTTTATACTCGAGGTTATCTTACATCAGGGTTACCTTGTTGTTATTCTTACTTTGTATTTTCTTCATTTGTTGTATGACTTGAGCTTATGTTATACTGTCTTGGTTTTGTTTTATCTTGTCTCGTGAGTCTTGTTTTTGTTTGTATTTGCTTTTTGTTTTTTTAGTTGGTTTTTTGTTTTTTTGTTTGGTGTTTTCCTTTTTTTTCTCTTTTTTGTTGTTTTTAAAATTTTCTTCAATTATCTGTATGACTTGAGCTTATGTTATACTGTCTTGATTTTCTGGATTTATATTAAAATATCTCCATAGATTTTTTTCTTCAACATGTGTGAACATTGTATTTTGTTTGCTTTTATATGTCAATTTTCTTGATTTTCTTTTTTTGTGAGGGCAGGACGAGAATAAGTTGTATAAACTTAATCTTTTACCCTCAATAAATATCATTTTGACTTGACTTGACTTGACTTGAAACCCACACACAGCGGTCTGCTGCGTCACTGTCTAGGGGCATATTCCACATTCGTGGTAGAGGTGAAAGGCAAGATGTTTAACAGCAGTTTCAGAGAAGATGTCTGTGTGATCGGTAAATTGTTTATTCGCTCGTTCGTTCAGTCATGGATTCAGGCAGTTTCAGTGGAGATGTTTGTGTGATCTGTAGATCGTTCATTCATTCGTTCAAGCGTTCTTTCGTGCCATTTGTTTATTCATTCCTTCCTCCCTTCATTCATTTACTCATTAGTGTATTTACGAGTATTTGTTCATTCATTCATCCATTATAAGTTCACGGTATCTCCTCTCGTCATAAAAGATTGTGGATTTTACCATTCCAAGGTGAAAAGATAAATGTATTTTTCTATATCTTAGCACATAAAGGGATCTATTTCAATATCATCTTTGCATGTTTAATGCTTTACACCACACAGTTCCTCCTTATTTCAGTTATTTCCCCCAAATGTTTGTTGTTTTGTTTGTTTGTTTGTTTATTCTTTTATATCGAGGATAATGGAATAAACACTCATGTGCTTTTTTACATCCAGTCCCCGTGTGTATGCGGTTTTTATTTTATTTTGTCATCTGTTTCCACCGGCACACAATGGCCTACTCTTCCGAAAAGCGGAACAGGATTTAACGTGTGCGCGAGATGTTCTGCATGCGTTCGAACACGGGGCCTCAGTTTATAGTCTCATCCGATTTATCAGCAAAAGGTAAAAGGAGTCATTTCAGACTTTGCTTCCTAATTTGGATAACAGACGAAAACAGAAACTGCTGGAGTCAAGAATATGGCTATTTCAACATAACAGTTCAAAGCATACCAACAGTTCAAAGAATACCATTGAAACAGAAACCTTGACACTGCCCTGACATTACAACAACTTTTGGCTTGATTTGTTTTAATGATGATTGAAAGGAAAAGTTGGGGGCTAATCTAAAATGTTATCACCACCACCACTGCACCACCACCAACACCACTACAACTACTATTACTACTACTGCTGCTGCGCTGCTGCTGCTGCTGCTGCTGCTATTACAAATATTATTGTATTATTTTCCTTGCTGTCATATTTGTGTGTGTGTGTGTCTGAGAGAGAGAGAGTGTGTGTGCGTGCGTGTGTGCGTGCGCGCGCGCGCGCGCGGTGTGTGTGTGTGAGAGAGAGAGAGCGAGAGCGAGAGAGAGAGAGAGAGAGAGAGGGAGTGCATGTGCATGTGCGAATGTGTGTGAGTGTGTGTGTGTGGTGTACTCGTGTATATGCGTGTAGACATTTGTGTAAATTATTGTCTCAGACTGTACTGCATTACTTTGGTTTGCAGCACAAATGTTTTCAGTGCCTCTCTATATCTTTGGGTATTGTTTTTATCGTTGTTTCTTTTGTTAATACACTGCCAAATGACGAAATGGCGCTACTTCTTATAAATGTCAACACACAACATTATATGCACAGTTCAAATGAGTCACAAACACAGGCAAACTTTATTCGATTGTCTGTGACATTTTCAGAAAAGAATACGGTTGAGATGAAGCGAGAAAGACTGAAAGAAGGGAGAAGGAAAGGAACGGAGGGGGGGGGGGGGGGGGCAGAGAGAGAGACAGAGATACAGACAGACAGACAGAACAGACAAGAAGAGAGAGAGAGAGAGAGAAGAGAGAGAGAGAGGAGAGAGAGAGAGAGAGAGAGAGAGAGAGACAGAACCACACAACGACACAAGTGTACACACACACGTACGCACGCACGCGCGCACGCACATACACCTACATATTCGTCTAATATCACTTTTAGTGAACAGACGTGAAATTGAAGACACACATATACATACATACATACATACATACATACATACATACATTACATACATTACATACATACATACATACATACACACACACACACACACATACTTATATACATACATACATACACACACACACACATACTTAAATACATACATACATACATAATACATACATACGTACATACAGAGAGACAGAGAGACTGACACGCGAGCGCGTGCGTGCATTGCGTGTGTGTCTTTACGCGCGTCGTGTATTGTATAATGGGGGCTGGCTGTCCACGCCTGTTTCTGTGTTGTCTGTTGTGTTGTGTGTTGTATATATGGGTGTTACCTTCTCTGCCTAGCTGCACACGGTACGTGCTGCACTGTGCAATCGCCTGAAGCAATTTTACACCTCAGCGCCTTCACTTTACACCAGTCCATCTGACTTCACTTAGTAGTCACATCCCCCCCCCTCCTCTCTCCTCCTCCTCCTCCTCTCTCTCTCTCTCTCTCTCTCTCTCTCTCGGGCTGGATGAAAAAAAGCACATGAATGCTTGAAAAATAAAGATCTCACTCCCTCCCTCTCTCCCCCTCCATCCCTCCCCCTCTCTCCCTCCCCTCCCTCCCCCTCTCTCTCCCTTCCCTCTGCCCCCTCTCTCTCTCTCCCCCCCCCCCTCTCTCTCTCAAGTCAGCGTAAAATGATTTGAAACGATAAATCTCAATGAAGCAGACAGCCTCATCAGCGCTATTGCCTCAGTGACAATGGGCGCTGTCATTTCCTCAGAGAGCCGTTTGGGGGGGCACACAGCACAGCACAGCACAGCACAGCGCAGCACAGCACAGCACAGCACAGCACAGCGCAGCACAGCGCAGCACTGCACAGCACAGCGCAGCGCAGCACAGCACAGCGCAGCACAGCGTCAGTCAGTCAGTCAGTCAGTCAGGCCTGGCTTGTTAGCCCCAGCCCGCGTCCATGCAATGACAGAGGTCAGGCAGGGTGAGGTGGCCACACAACTAAACAACAACAACAAATACAACGACGCGACAACAAAGAAAACCATTCACACACAGACGCGCGTGCGCGTGCGAAAGCAAACAAGCAAACAAGTGCGCGCACAGACACACAAAAACAGAACCCCCCCCCCCCCCCCCCCCCCCCCCACACACACACACACGCACGCACGCCCCACGCACATACACAAGAAAGCAAACAAGCAAACACGCGGACGCGCGCACGCACACAAACACACACACACAAACACACTTTCACACAACGCGCGCGCGCGTGCGCAAAAACAGAAAGAAAGCGAGAGAGACTGTGTGTGCGTGTGTGTGTTTTTTTTGATTTGTTATCTATTTTATTTTTCTTTTATTCTTTTATTTCGAGGATAATGGAGTAAGCACTCATATGCTTTTTTTACAACCAGTTCCCGTGTGTATGCAGTTTTGTAAATTTTGTCATTCGTTCCCACCGGCACACAATGGCCTACTCTTCGGAAAGCGGAACAGGTTTTAACGTATGCGCAAGATGTTCTGCATGCGTTCGCAAATGGGACCCCGGTTTAGAATCTCATCCGAATGATGTGTGTGTGTGTGTGTGTGTGTGTGTGTGTGTGTGTGTGTGTGTGTGTGTTGTGTGTGTGTGTGTGTGTGTGTGTGTGTGTGTGTGTGTGTGGTGTATGTATGTGTGTGTGTGTGTGGTGTGTGTGTGTGTGTGGGTGTGGGTGTGAGTGAGTGAGTGAGAGAGAGAGAGGAACAGTTTCATGCCGTAGGCTTGTGGCCATTTTCTTTCACATGGGAAAAGCAGGAAGAGGACTGAGGAAAAGGAAACTTCAAAAAAAGGAACACAACCTTGACAATCACATAACCTGGCTTCCACACATGGCTTCATGTTATGGAAGTATGATTTTAATCCCACTGTAACAGCCAGACTATAAGAAAGGACTGGGTAACCTGGAGAGCAGTTAAGCAACATCTCTGCCAGGATTTCCATCGAGAACAGTTTTGCTACCCACTGAAAGGGTCTGTTCAGTAAGAAGAGGAGCATCAAGTCTTTGTTACAATTTTCATTAAACCGTATTATTTATTTATTTTATTTATTTATTCTTTTATATCGAGGATAATGGAATAAGCACTAATGTGCTTTTTTTTTTTTACATCTAGTCCTCGTGTGTATGCGGTTTTGTAAATTTTGTCATCTGTTTCCACCGGCGCACAATGGCCTACTCCTCCGAAAAGCGGAACAGGATTTAACGTGTGCGCAAGATGTTCTGCATGCGTTCGCACACGGGGCCTCGGTTTATAGTCTCATCCGAAGGAATGCCAACACGTTACTGTAAGTTAACTCTGATTTTGTCGTCTTTGTTTTCTGGTTCAGAAAACCCCCCAACTCTGGTGTGCTCAGAACCATGAGTACCTTCTGCTTTAGGGTCACTGTTGGTATCCATATGTTCTGATAAAGTCACTTGCGCTTTGTTCATCTCAACTCTGTGTGTGTGTGTGTGTGTGTGTGTTGTGTGTGTGTGTGTGTGTGTGTGTGTGTGTGTGTGTGTGTGTGTGTGTGTGTGTGTGTGTGTGTGTGTAAATACGCACACTTGTCATACACAAATATATATAGATATATATAGATATATATATATATATAGTGAGAGAGATATATACATATTTATTTATTTATTTAATTCTTTTACATCTATTTTCTTTTATGTACCTGCGTGCGTTCGCATACATACATACATATCTATATCTATCTATATATATATACACACATACACACACACTATATATATATATATATATCTGTGTGTGAGTGTGTATGTGTAATATTCAAAATTGAAAATAGACATATTAATTCGTTTATTCATTTGTTTATTCGTTCAGCACGCTTGTCGCTGAAGTTTTGACATTGCAAAACACGAAAACGAAAAATAACTTGTTACATATCCAAACCGGAAATCAATTTCAAGCGAAAATTGACAGCTATGAATACAAATTGTTGTGTATACTGGACAAGTTTTATTCCATTTTTTGCTCTTATACTTTCAACCTCTCCTTTCCTCCTGCTCAATAGAAATATCTTATCTTTCTGTCATCCGTATTTTCTTCCATGTCTCTTCTTCTCCCTACCCACCCCTACTTTATTTTTTCGCGGAGACGCACAGAAATGTAGCCGATACCCAAATGAGATGACGTTTGGGAATGGGCTGTGTGTTATTGAAATCAGCGATGGCAGATGTTTACGTAGTTTGGTTATCATGTCAGAAGCGCTCGTTAACTCTGCTGTTATACCCGACTGGGCCATTTCCTTGGATGCTTGGATTGCTTAGCACAGGACGGCCATGTTGATTCTGTCATTTTCCGTCAGTGAATCTCTCTCTCTCTCTCTCTCTCTCTCTCTCGTTTCTACTTAAATCCTTTTTTGAAAAGGACAGAAAAACTGACTGTAAGACAAGCTCCATATTGGCAGTTGGCGCCGTGTGTTTATTTCGTCCTGACTGTGCACTGGCCTGAAGCTCCTGTCTCCCCGCCATTGCAACTCCAGCCGGCCAGCATCCAGTCTCCTCCCTCTCCCCTCTCCCACCCCCTCCCTTTTCTCTGTACACGTTCCCCTGCGTTGCTGTCTTTTCATAGGTGCACTTTTATCTCCCTTCAAACCACGAATTTGTTTTCTTTTCCGAAAGATTTCTAGTGTTTAACCCGGGAAAGAGTTGAACATACTGCCATCTTTTCTGTCTATTTTCGTCGAGTGAAGTCAAGCAGCTGTCATATCTATGCCCATGTCTTATTAATTTTCAGTATGCTTTTCGTCGCTAGCCTGTCGATGCTCTGCTGTCAGTCAATAAGATATATTTCGGTATGAAGGTTGTTGGTGACATGAGAAAAACAGCCAAACCTACACCATTTTCAGTCTTAATTTGCCGAAAAGTCCTCGTACTCCAGAAAGACGCAATCCCTGCTCAGTAAGAGTGACTGCTCTGAGGTCTTGCTAGGTAAAGGTAAAGGTAAAGGTTCCCATGACCTATGTGGTAGGGGAGCGAGGCATCAGAGACCTCAGCTTCTCCAGGGCCAGCATATTGAGGGCGGCACCCATCTCCTCTCCCTCGCTGCTTTACCTCCCCTGACCCTAAAGAGGCAGGTACCCATTTACAGCTGGGTGAAGTGGGGGACTGTACAGAAGCCAAGGTGCGCAAACGGTCACCCATCCAAGTGGTAACCACGCTCTGTGCTGCTTAACATTAGCTTGGGGAAAGCAAGTGCTCTGACCACTGGGCTATCCCGTCCCCGAGGTCTTGCTAAGTAAACAACAAATCGCCGGTTCTTCTTCACACTGCTTTCATGTAACTCAAGTATCTTGTAAACGATTTTCATGACAAAGGTGCCCAATCATTCCACGAATTCACAGAAGACAGCTGTAATATCCATCGTGACCTTTCTGACCGCACAAGGAATTCCTGCCCTTTTTCGAGACAAGAAAGGTCAAGCAGCAAGGAAGAAGAGGAGGGAGTCACTCTCAAAAGGCGTGCTGGCCCCAAGAGAAGCTGAGGTCTCTGACACATCACTCTCCAGCGGCTGCAAAGGTTCCTAGACACCCTTAGCAAGAAAGATCGATCTCGGGCTGGAGTTGTACTTTCACCATTCAGAAATCTGCCGTCGTTCCTGTTTTGAAAATAGCGGTTTAGATCCTGACATATGGAGGAATCATCGACCAGTATCAAACCCTGCAGTGGTATCTAGGATCTATGATCTTTAGCAAATCAGTTGGGCAAACATTTCTGGAAACTGATGTTCGCTACATATCTGCATATAGACGTGCCATACCACAGAAACAGCACTTGCTGAAAAACTCGCTGATGTTGACACAGATACTGGTTGTGGTTGACCTTTGTGTTATATCAATCTAGTTACTTTAGTGTTATTTTTGATTGCAATGTTTTTGCTGTTACACTTGTTACATCATCATATTCGATTGAATTATTGCTACTGACATTAATTACATTATGCTGTTTCCCCATACTGCCCTCACCACCTTCTTTTAGCAGAATAAGATTAGTCTGTGCATGTAGATATTTCGTTGAAACACACACACATGCGCTCGTGCGCGCACACACACACACACATACACGCACGCACGCACGCATGCACGCACACACGAGGCACACATATACTTACATATATATTATATATATAATATTTTGCCCTACTGTTTTGCTGAAGATCCTAGATCCTAGATACCACTGCTGGGTTTGATACTGGTCGATGATTCCTCCATATGTCAGGATCCAATATATATATATAATATATATATATATATATATATATATATATTATATATATATATATATATATAATATAGAGTAGGAGAGAGTAGAAAGAGAGGAGAGAGAGAGAGAGAGAGAGAGAGGAGAGAGAGAGAGATTGGTACAAATTATGAACTTGAGTGCATGCACTATCCACACTTACATACATGCATGGAAACATTTGAATACACGCATACATGTACCCATGCACTCAACATTTTTGTCTAATATCACTTTTGTGAAAAGACGTGAAATTGACGGCCACGTTTATGTTGTGGTCAAGTCTAGATATTCCTATCAAAGCTTCCAGCATCATTGGTGTTTACTCAGCCTGCAAATCCGCAAAGACAATTGTGTATTTTTAATGTTGTATTTTATACCACTTAAAATCATGGCAGATTTCTTTCCGTGAAATTCGGGCTGCTCTCTTTTTCTTTTTCCTGTCTGCAACTGTATTTGTTTCCCTATCAGAGTGGCTTTTTAAAACAGAATTTTGCCAGGGACAACTCTCTTCTTGCCGTGGGTTCTTTTACGTGCGCTAGATAATTAGGTTAACACACGGGACCTCTGTTTATCATCTCATCCGAAAGACTAGCGCCCAGACCACCAGTCATGGTCTAATGGATGGGGGAAAAGTTTCGGGTCCAAACGGGATTCGAACCACCGCACACTTCCGACCCGGACTTTTCGCTTTCTAGAAAGGCGCGTTACCTCTAGACCACCGATCCACGATAGCAGCATCGTATCATAGTATCACTGGCGCTGCTAAGGGTTGATGACTGCCAATTCTTTTCTTGTTTGTCCCTCTCAGGCACAAATCAAGTACCACAGGCCGCACTAACAGGAAGAAGTCGGGTTGTTAGAAAGTCGCAAACGTCTGATCATTTTGTCCTGTTGTAAAGCAGCTATGTCGGCATCCGGGCTGTGAACACGTTAGATCCAGCCCCGTGGGAATGCCGGGGACACTGTCAGTATAAATAGCATCCTCTTCTTCTGGAAGTTATGTGCTAGAAATTTCCCTTTTTTCTATAACTCCCTTTCTTTCTCCTCACCTCTCTACCCTCTCCCTGTCATGCCTATTTTCTGCCTACTCAGCTCATTCTTCTGCCCCTTTTCCATCTGAAAATTGTTTCTCATAAACTTTCTGATGAGCTGGATACCCTGAAGTGGGAACGTGTGGGCTGAGGCCAGCAGCGGGCAGACCTCCTGCAGAGTGACAAGCACAGGAGAAGACCTGGCACTACGCATTCCACCCAATATGGCTATGCCAGGGAACGCAGAGGAAGAAGAGGAAAAAGAAGAAGGCTGCAAAGAAAAAGAAGAAAAATGCAAAGAGGAATGCAAAGAAGAAGAAGAAGAATGCAAAGAAGAAGAATGCAAAAAGAAGAGAAGAAGAAAAGAAGAAGAAGAAGAAGAAGAAGAAGAAAGAAGAAAAGAAAGAAGAAGAAGAAGAAAGAAGAAAAGAAGAAGAAGAATGCAAAGAAGAAGAAAAGAAGAAGAAGAAGAGAAGAAGAAGAATGCAAAGAAGAAGAAGAAGCAAAGAAGAAGAATGCAAAGAAGAAGATAAAGAAGAAAGAAGAAGAAGAAGAAGAAGAAGAAGAAAGAAGAAGAAGAAGAAGAAAGAAGAAGCAAGAAGAAGAAAGAAGAATGAAGAAGAATGCAAAGAAGAAGAAAAGAAGAAGAAGAAGAAGAAGAAGAAGAAGAAAGAAGAAGAAAAAAGAAGAAAGAAGAAGAAGAAGAAGAAGAAGAAGAAAGAAGAAGAAGAAGAAGAAGAAGAAGAAGAAGAAGCAAAGAAGAAGAAGAAGAAGAATGCAAAGAAGAATGCAAAGAAGAAGAAGAAGAAGAAGAAGAAGAAGAAGAAGAAAGAAGAATGCAAAGAAGAAGAAAGAAGAAGAAGAAGAAGAAGAAGAATGAAAAGAAGAAGAAGAAGAAGAAGAAGAAGAAGAAGAATGCAAAGAAGAATGCAAAGAAGAATGCAAAGAAGAATGCAAAGAAGAAGAAGAAATGAAAAGAAGAGAAAAGAAGAATGCAAAGAAGAAGAAGAAGAAGAAGAAGAAGAAGAGAAGAAGAAGAATGCAAAGAAGCAAAGAAGAAGAAGAAGAATGCAAAGAAGAAGACAAGAAGAAGAAGAAGAAGAATAAGAAAGAAGAATGCAAAGAAGAAGAAGAAGAAGAAGAAGAATGCAAAGAAGAAGAAGAAGAAGAAGAAGAAGAAGAAGAAGAAGAAGAAGAAGAAGAAGAAGAAGAAGAAGAAGAAGAAAGAAGAAGAAGAAGAAGAAAGAAGAAGAATGCAAAGAAGAAGAGAAGAAGAATGCAAAGAAGAAGAAGAATGCAAAGAAGAAGAAGAATGCAAAGAAGAAGAAGAAGAATGCAAAGAAGAATGCAAAGAAAAGAGAAGAAGAAAATGCAAAGAAGAATGCAAAGAAAGATTGCAAAGACGAATGCAAAGAAGAAGGAGAAAGAGAAGATGAAGAAGAAGAAGAATGCAAAGAAGAATGCAAAGAAGAATGCAAAGAGAAGAAAATGCAAAGAAGAAAATGCAAAGAAGAAGAGAAGAAGAAAAGAAGAAGAAGAAGAAGAAGAAGAAGAAGAAGAAGAAGAATGCAAAGGAGCTGAAGAATACAAAGAAGAAGAAGAATGCAAAGAAGAACAATGCAAAGAATGCAAAGAAGAAGCAACAGAGGCAGAAACAGACATTAAACACAAGACACTGTCATTAGCCAAATTTGTGTGCACATTGCTAAAGACAACCCTGTCAGCGTTCCTACCTCTCTGACACTGCTCAACATTAATTATCATCCTTCTCACGCTCTCTGCTTGACTGATCAGTCTCTTCGTTGTTGCTGCCCGACTGTCTGTGTTGTTGCTAGCTGACTGTGTTGTTGCTGCCCGACTGTCTGTGTTGTTGCTAGCTGACTGTCTGTGTTGTTGCTGGCCCAAGAGACATAACAGCACCAGTCTAGGAGGACCAGCAGGCATTTGGTGATGTTGCCACCGCTATGTTAATGCACACTACCCCGGGAGATCGGAGAAATGGATTACACTTCATTCGTTTTGGAATTCATTGAAAACCTTGTTTCTGAACGACAGGGAGAGAGCCATGAATCGTCTTGTTGCATTGATTCCATGTATGTGTCTATATGCACATACACATACACATGCACACACACTCTGTGTGTGTGGTGTGGCGTGGTTGTGTGTGTGTGTGTGTGTGTGTGTGTGTGTGTGTGTGTGTGTGTGTGTGTGTGTGTGTGTGTGTGTGTTTTGTGTGTGGTGTGTGTGTGTGTGTGTGTTGTGTGCATGCTTCTGCATGTTTGTTCACAGCTTATACCCTTTTTCTCTACCCCTCCCCGTCCAACCACCTTTTAAAGTGGTTTTTTATTTGTTTCCCCGCTTGCGATAATGCCAATGTGGGTGTGGAGCTCTTCACCCGCTCTATAAATAAAAGATTCCTTCCTTCCTTTCCTTCCTTCATTCCGATCCTTCCTTCCTTCATTCATTCAAAATGTTACATTCATGACTCAAAGCTGCACAACCCAAGACTGTCCTCCTGTATGTCTGTATATTGTTTGTATAGAGGATAATTATGATAAAGGTTTCATCCATGCTAGTTGTGGTGGTTATGCTTTTGTTTTACAGATATGTTGACCTCTCTCTCTTTCTCTCACTCACAACACCAAATGATACAGGTTTGAATAGCAATGTAAACAACTGTATGGTAAACAAGTCTTGTATTGTCCGCTGCTTCTCTCATATTATTAAGGTCCATCGCTTTCTGCTGATATCATCAGTCCTGTGCTTTTTTCACCCCATAGTTACATTTCATCAGGAAGGGTTTCTCAGCTGTGTTTTAATACACTAGTGGCATTCGGACCCCTACCCTCACCCCACCAATCTCTCTCTCCCTCCCTCAAACAGCAACAACAACAACAAAAGCCACCATCCCCCCAAAACAAACCCACCGACTGAATCTTTTGTTTAATGTCTTTTCACAAAACTGATTTAAGACAAAGCTTCACCTTTAACCTCCTACCCCCCTCCCACATCACCCCCCCCCCTTCCCCCGTTTACACAGGCTGTCTGAAAGCTAGATGTGTCTGTAGAGCTGAGAGAGAGGCAACACACGAGAAAGAATAGAAAAAACCCATCACAAACAGCCCGA
Source organism: Rapana venosa (assembly GCA_028751875.1). Classification (NCBI taxonomy): domain Eukaryota; kingdom Metazoa; phylum Mollusca; class Gastropoda; order Neogastropoda; family Muricidae; genus Rapana; species Rapana venosa. The sequence continues at coordinate 7,376,332 of CM054139.1, read as the reverse complement.
TGTATAGGTGAAATCTGAAGAAAGAAAGACACACACACACACACACACACACACACACACACACACACACACACACACACACACACAGAAAGAACTGAAAAAAGGGCCAAAATCCCGATGCATATGTAGAGACTAACGAAAGTAAGAAAGAAAGAAACAAAGAAAGGAAGGAATGAAGGAAGACTGAAAGACTGAAAGAAAGAAAGAAAGAAAGAAAAAGAAAGAAAGAGAGAAAGAGAAAGAAAGAAAGAGAGAAAGAAAGAAAGAAAGACAGAAAGACAGAAAGACTGACAAACACAGAAAGAAAGACAGGCAGACAGACAGACAGACAGACAGACAGACAGTCAGACAGACAGACAGACAGAAAGAAAGAAAGAAAGAAGAAAAAACAAAGAAACAAAAGAAGAAGCAATTGCACAATACCCAATGCATGTATGGGTGGGCAAAAAGGAAAGCAAGAATTGCCCAAACAAAAAAAGCTAAAAGCTTGGTGCATTTGTGGAGTGTGAAAAAAGAAAGGAGGGAAGGAAGAAAAGAAAAAAAAAGGAAGAAAGAAAAAGCAGGCTGACAGACTGATGCACTTAAGGAATCCACTCTGAAGATGGGGACAGAGTCCTCGCCTTCCGTTCCTCACATGGACAAGTGTGGACAATCCTGGAACAATCCTGGGACAATACTGAGCATAGTGTGGACAATCCTGGAACAATCCTGGGACAATACTGAGCATAGTGTGGACAATCCTGGGCATAGTGTGTGCAATCTTGGGCATAGTGTGGACAGTCCTGAGCATAGTTAGACAATCCTGGGCATAGTGTGAACAATCCTGGGCGTAATGTGGACAATCCTGGGCAATGTGGACACTCCTGGGCATAGTGTGGACAATCCTGGACATAGTTCTGGGCATAGTGTGGACACTCCTGGGCATAGAGTGGACAATTGGCATAGTGTGAACAATCCTGAGTGCTTTGTGAACAATCCTGGGCATAGTGTGGGCAATCCTGAGTGCTATGTGGACAATCCTGGGCATAGTGTGAACAATTCTGGGCATAGTGTGGATAATTCTGGGCATAGTGTGGATAATTCTGGGCATAGTGTGGATAATTCTGGGCATAGTGTGGACAATCCTGGACATAGTTCTAGGCATAGTGTGGACAATCCTGGGCATAGTGTGAACAATTTTGGGCATAGTATGGACAATTCTGGGCATAGTGTGAACAATTCTGGGCATAGTGTGGACAATCCTGGGCATAGTGTGAACAATTCTGGGCATAGTGTGGACAGTCCTGAGCAGTCTGGACAATCATGAGCACAATGTCGACAATCATGGGCACTAGCACAACTAGAGAAATATTTATCTTACGTACACTTTTCCTTCGTTTGTGATATCATATTTACAATCCGGGACAGCACGCGTGGCGATGTTAAGTCAAGGGGAAAAATCCTTTGAACGGGATTTGAACCAGGCCAGCAGATCGCAAGCGAATTGCGCAACGCTCTATGTGTGTATGCATGTGCGCGCGCGCGCGCGTACGTGTGTGTGTGTGCCTGTGTCTGTGCGTGTTTGCGCACGTGTGTATGTGAGTGAGTGAGGAGTGTGTATGTGTGTGAGTGTGTGTGTGTGTGTGTGTGTAAACCTCTGAAGCTGGAGTGTAGCTGCCTACATAGCAAGGCACCTGAGAACAGCCACACACCAGCTTCTCATCCATTGTGCTGACAGTCTCACGGTGATTCCCAGGTGTGATGAGTGGGATAGAGTGCAGGTTCTAGGTGACACCCCCCAGTGCATCAATCTGGGGAACGACCGCCACCACCACCACCACCACCGCCACCATGACATATTTCGACTTGTACAACACGGCATAGTATATCAAATAACACCAACTTTAAAAACACCAATGGAAGTTGGCCAAACAGTCCTGTACTTCACGTGAACGCCAAAAGTACACACTTTCTGATTGGCCGACAAAAACTGTCAATCACTTCCTTCACACGCCTTTCTTCGGGGGGGGGGGGGGGGGGGGGGGGGGAAGGCACACATACAAATAATACAAATACAAAAAATACAAAATGGGGAACCCATTCCAACCCAGGCGTCATACTCACACCCCCCACCCCCACCTCCCCACCATCATCATCACCATAACCCACAGCGATCACAAGAAACACACGACAGCCGATCTTTCTGCACCAACATCCCAAGTTACCGTTACTGCTGCATTCCCCACAACTTTTATTAAAGACAAGAAAGAAAGGTGGACAGGGCGGAGAGAAAAGGACAGGACAGGGCAGGACAGATGGCGGACATGTTCTGCAGTCTGGTCGCTCAATGAGAAGAGAGCACTTTGCTGTTGGACAAGGCTACTCAGTTTCTGACAATCACACAGGAAGGGGGAGGGGGGCGGGGGGGGGGGGGGGGGGAGGGCGGCGCGAGTTTGCAAACTTTTGATTGGGTGTTCAGTGTGACATAAAAAGCCCTGTGGAAATGTCCAGTTTTCATAGACCACTGTTTTGTTGCTGTGTATAATCAGCTTCAGCTAAATTCATGGTACCTTAAATAAGTATGTAGTCAGAAAGGAAAGAGAGAGAGAGAGAGAGAGAGAGAGAGAGAGAGAGAGAGAGAGAGAGAGACAGACAGACAGACAGACAGACAAATAGGCACACACACTCACACACAGAGGCAGACAGATAGACAGCAGACAGACACACAGACAAAACACACACAGAGACAAGGTGGATCAATGATTCGAAGGTAACCAGTCTGGAGAGTAAGTCAGCGGGCTCCATTCCTGTCTTAAGACAAACTAGTCACGCCTATAATAATAATAATGATGATGATGATGATGATGATGACGATAATAATAATAATAATAATAATAATAAATTGAATTTATAAAGCGCTATATCTTGCAAAAAGAAATCAAAGCGCTTGCATTCAACCTACTCCTTCACCTGCAACCAGTTACAATTAATAGTTTTTACACATTTAAATGTATATACACACGCACACACATACACACGCACGCACATGTGCACAAGTGCGCGCACGCGCTCACATACACACACACACACACACACACACTGGTGCTGGCTGTTAAGGGCAGGAACAGAAATGAGATGAAACACGAGGGAAAAATCTTATGTTTGAAGTAAATGGATTCTTGAAGCTGGATTTAAAAGTGTCGTAAGTAGGCTTTTGGCGAAAGGAGAGAGGGAGGTCATTCCAGATCGATGGACAAGAAATAGAGAAAGAGTGGTCTGGGTACTAGTCTTTCAGGTCACAAGAGGCAACATTCTGTAGGAAAAAAGCCACTCTCGTCAGGAAAACAATATACATGCACAGAAGAGAGAGAGAGAGAGAGAGAGAGAGAGGAGAGAGAGAGAGAGAGAGAGAGAGAGAGAGAGAGGAGAGAGAGAGAGAGAGAGAGAGAGAGAGAGTAAAAACGGAGGTGCTGCCCTTGTGACCGTGCATTCTGCCGCTGTGGTGTGTTGTGTGGGACAGAGGAGAGCAGAGGAAGGAGAGAGAGAGAGAGAGGAGGAGAGAGAGAGAGAGGAGAGAGAGAGGAGAGAGAGAGAGAGAGAGAGAGAGAGAGAAGAGAGAGAGAGAGAGAGAGAGAGAGAGAGAGAGGAGGGCCAGAAAAGAAGAACTCTAACACGCGCATTGCATTGTATTGTATTGTATTGCATGTATTGTAGTGTAGTGTAGTGATTTGTAGTGTATTGTAGTGTATTTTATTGTGTTGTATTGTTTTGTATTGTATTGCACTGTACCGTACAGTATTCCGTTTCACATCACAACAGATTCCTCTTTGTGAACTTCAGGCTGCTCTCCCCGGGGAGAGCGCGTCACCACAAGAGCAGCGCCACCCATTTCTTTTTCTTTTCTTGTATGCAACCGTATTTGTTCCTTATCAGAGTGACTTTTTAAACAGAATTTTGCCAGGGAAAACTCTCTTGTTTCCGTGCGTTCTTTTACGTGAGCTAAATATGTGTAACACACGGGACCTCGGTTTATCGTCTCATTCAGCACCCAGACCACCACTAATGGTCTAATAGATGGGGAAAAAGTTTCTGGCCCAAACGGGGATCGAACCACCACACACTTCCAACCCGGAGTTTTGGCTTTCTAGACAGGCGCGTTACCTGTAGACCCCCGCTCCCCCTGCACTGTTGTGCACAGCTGTGAGCCACGTATCACGCTCTGCAAGAAGCAGCTAGAAGCTGACAGCAGCGGACTTTGATATATTCTAAACGGGGGAAAGAAGCAGGTAAAGAGAGTACTGGAAGAATCACGTCCTCAAAGAACTAGCTGCCCAACGTGAAATGCTCCTGGAGATCAACAGAAAAGTGAGAACATCGGTACACACGTAAAACCCCCAAGGCAATGTTAAGCAGCATCAAGCGTGGTTACGAAGTGGATGGGTGACCGTTTGCGCGCCTTGGATTCAGTACAGTCCCCTAGTTCACCCAGCTGTAAATGGGTACCTGCCCTCTTTAGGGTCAGGGAAGGTAAAGCAGTGAGGGAGAGGAGATGGGCGTCGCCCTCACTATGCTGGCCCCTGGAGAAGCGGAGGTCTCTGACTGCCTCGCTCCCCTACGACCAAATAGGTTATGGAAAACCTTTACCTTTTACAGATAAGTGTTGACATAATTGTTTTCATTCGATCCTTGCCCCGAGTAAAGAATATCAGTTACAGTCGCAACTAATATCTTCAAGTTAACTGAGAGAGAGAGAGAGTTGCCAGTGAAAAGAAAATAGTCATTAGATTTTCAATCAAAATCAAGTCAATAGCAAAAATCGCGTTGCAAATGAACACAAACAAAATATCAAACAAAAGCAGGGAACTCACACATCTTTGAATGTCAAAATCGATAACCTCACAATTGCACAGAGAGAGAGAAGGAGGGAGAGAGAGAGAGGGAGGGGGGGGGGGGGGGTAGGGAGGGAGATGGAGAGAGAGAGACAGACAGACAGAGACAGACTTTTCATATCATCAATAAAAAGCAAACAAGTGTCTATTTATCCAAAGCATCAGCCAGCCAAACAAAACGTGTGGTAGAATTCAAAATCAATCGCTAAAACAATACACTAGCAGCAATTCCAGAGAGAGAGGGGGGAGGAAGAGGGAGAGCGAGAGGGGGGGGGGAGCGAGAGAGAGAGAGAGAGAGAGAGAGACAGACAGACAGAGAGACAGACAGAGACAGACAGATAAACAGAAACAGAGAGACAAAGACAGACAGACAGAGACAGATATAGAGACAGACAGACAGCCTGACTGACAGACAGACAGACGTAAGGCGGGACAAGCATAATAGACAGACATGTTGAATTTTTCTTATTATAGAATCAGATATCATAACAGTGCATAATATACTGCTGTGAAATAGTGTGTGTGTGTGTGTGTGTGTGTGTGTGTGTGTGTGTGTGTGTGTGTGTGTGTGTGTGTGTGTGTGTGTGTGTGTGTGTGTGTCTTCAATTTTACGTCTGTTCACTTAAAGTGATATTAGACGATGGAGGCAGGGGGGGATGGGGGGGGGGGGGGGACATAATGAGATAAGGGCTTTAAGTAAAATAGATACGTGTTGGTATGAATGCACATTAAAAGATTATTCCAATCTATATAAATAGTATGTTGCAAAAAACATGGCATAGAACTACAAAAATTAACAAAACCCCACAACAATTGAAAAATACTCTAATGTTGGAAAACAAACAATTTTGAACTACTTGTAACGGCAGCTGTGAAACAAGCAAAATGTAGATTCCCACGACCATACTTTACAAAAAAGAGAATACTGGGGATTGCAACAGAGACAAGGCTATCTCACATAATAACTCTGGATTGGTTAAAACTTCCTGCAGAGACTTATCTTGAAATGATGGTAAAAACGTTTTTAAACCTTGACATTGATACAGAACATGAACATTAGAAAATTTGTCACCGCATATACATTGTATATTTTTGGCAAATTTTGCTCGAAAGGCATTTCATTTCAATCTGTAGATTAGAGAAAGAATTTTTCTAGTACAGGATTTTCGTGTGTGTGTTTGTGTGAGAGAGAGAGAGAGAGAGAGTGAGAGAGAGAGAGAGAGAGAGAGAGAGGAGAGAGAGAGAGAGAGAGAGAGAGAGAGAGAGAGAGAGAGGAGAGAGAGAGAGAGAGAGGAGAGAGAGAGAGAGAGAGAGAGAGAGAGAGAGAGGAGAGAGAGAGAGAGAAGAGAGAGAGAGAATCAGAAACTCTATTACCGTTAAGTCATAACGAGACTTATTCGACATAAAACATTCACATACGCGGTCAACGCTTTTTAATGGTGTAGACTCAGAAATCTATGTTCTTGCTCTTCTGAGCAAAGAGAAGCAAACAGACAGACAGACAGACAGACAGACAGCCAGCCAGCCATTGGAATGGAGACTCGCAGAGTCTCTCAAGCTCTTCACAGCTGACAGGGAGGGGATAGCCTGGTGGTTAGAGTAATGCGCATTGCGCTCATGATCTTCCGGGTTCGAATCTCGTTCAAGAGTCTCTGCAAAAGTCCTTCGGATGAGACTAGAAACCGAGGTCCCGTGTGCGAACGCACGCAGAACATCTTGCGCACACGTTAAAACCCGTTCCAATTTTCGGAAGAGTAGGCCATTGTGTGCCGTTGAGAACGGATGACACAATTTACAAAAGTGCCTACACATGAGGAATGGGTGTAAAAAAAAGCAAACGAGTACTTATTCCATTATCCTCGAAATAAAACATTATTATACAACACTATACAATACAATACAACACAACACAACACAATACAATACAATACAATACCCCCCACTTTCCCTTTCCAAAACATGAGATAATGTCTTCTTGTCTCCAGTGTCCATGGTATCAGTGTCAGGATGGTTTTAACAGATCAGCTTTCACTGAAGCCCCCTCTCCACCCCTATCTTTCATCCCTTTAGTGGGATTCTCCCCCTGGAGTTAACACCAGTGCGGAGTGCACAACCCCCCCTCCACCACCACCATACCAAAAGTCCAGAAAGAGGCTATAAACCGACGTCCCACGTTAAAATCTGTTCCGCTTTTGGGAAGAGTAAGCCATTGAGTGTCGGCGGGAACAGATGACAAAGTTTATAAAATTGCATGTACACGAGGACTAGATGTGCGTGCTTCTTCCATTAATCACGAAATAAAAGAATATTTTAAAAAATCTCTCTCATCATTGTTTTCCCCTTTTTTTGCTATGAATTTCTTGGTTATTTTTTTAAAATTATAATGATAGGGCTGGATGCACAAAGCAATTGCCATGCTTCTTCTACCTCCCTCTAAAAATAAGCTTAATTCAATTCAACAAAATTCAATTCAATTCAGTTCAGTACAGATCAATTTTCTCTGTTTCTGACAGCGTGTCTGACACAGTTTAAAATCTGCTGTTGCGGTTTGTCCCTGTGACTGTGTGTTCCTCTATGTCACCCCTACCCCCTTCTCTGTTTCTCTGTCAGGGCACACATCCAAACATTATACACACACAGATACAGACACAGATACAGGCACAGAAACAGACACAGAGACACGCTCACACTCACTCACACACACACACACACACACACACACACACACACACACACACCACACACCACCACGCACGCACGCACGCACGCACGCCGCACGCACAAAAGTGCTTATTCCATTATCCTCAATATAAAAGAATAAAATAAAATAAAGAAAGAAAGAAAGAAAGAAATAAACACACACACACACCATACTGCCGACTTTGCTTTTCCACACACTTTTCTCTTTCTGTCTTTCCCCCACACATCATACCTGCCTGCCTGCCTGTCACTCCCCCCCCCTCCCCACACTCACATAACAAACCTATCAACTAACTACCCCCTCCCTGCCTTTCACATACAAACATACCACATACCTGTCCATATGCATACACACACACACACAACGTGCATCCCTTTACCCCTTCCAACCCACCTACATACACACATACACGTAGCACGCGCGCGCACACACACACTTAAACACACACAACGCGCGCGCACCTACGCACGCATATGCACAACCATAATATAATAATATAATATATATATATATATATATATATAATATATATATATACACTCACGCACGCACGCATGCACGCAAGCACACGCGCAAACACACACACACACACACACACACACACACGCACACGCACGCACACACACACTGCACTTACACAAGTGCGATTCAATGACCTGGCACTGAACAATAATACACATCAGATGACTCTCTAAGGTCGTTTGTGCGAATGTACGCAGAACATCTTGCATATACGTTGAAACATGTTCCGCGTTTCGGAAGAGCAGGCCATTTATGCTGGTGCAAACGGATGACATCATTTACAAAAAGCTCACGCACACGGGGCCTGGACATAAAAATAAATCACAGCAGTGCTTCTACTATTATTCTCGAAATAAAAAAAATAAAAGAAACTAAAACCAAAAAACAAACAAACAATTGCCTTGTTTGGAAAGACGAAACACAGAATGGAGAACCCTTTTTATCAGTGTCCCTGCTGTGAAAACTTCAGAATCACATTTGTCAAAAGATTGAACAAGACTTCCTCTGCACCTGTTACTGATCGCTGCAACAATAACTACAGACAACCAAAAGAAGGTAAGTTTATAGAAATTAACGCTCATGTTGATGAATACCACACGTTGATTATAGACACTGTTGTTTACACTTGTCTCACCATTGAGTATCCAGGATATGGCTGGTACATTATCATTACCATTGTGAGATGTTAACTTCCATCCTATGTTGGTAGCAATATGTGTTCATGTCATGTGCCCGTTCATTCCCTACGCCCACTTTGCTTTGTAGTTTGACCTAAGGCCGAAGTACAGCAAAACAAATCAATCTGAACTCTCTCTCTCTCTCTCTCTCTCTTCTCTTTTTTTCCTTTTGTCGTCTCTCTGTCTCTCTCTCCGTCTGCCTGTCTCTCTCTCCGTTACTCTGTCTGTCTGTCTGTCTCACACACACACACACACACACAACACACACGCACACCCCACCCCTCACACACACATACCCATAACCCACTTCCACACGCTGGTACCAGATGGAAAGAGAAAAGAAGGTCTAGAAGAGAGAAGAGAAGAGAGAAGAAGAAAGGAGGTGGGCTAAAGAGAACTAACTATGTGTTTTCTCCGCTACCAGCATCAGCAGCTGAAGATGGGGACGGAGCAATGCTGGCCAAACAAAGCATTCTTTTCTCTCCGGATAATCTCCCCCTACTGCCAGTTGCGCCATCTGTCGGTTGCCGAGGAGGAAAACATGGCAGTAAGCGGCCATTGTCACTGGCGCTGTTCCAAGTGTTAGGCACTTACTCTTCCTTTTTCTCCCTGCCTGCCTTTCTTGCTCTTTTGCTTTATTCTTGTTGTTCCTCGTCGTTGATGCTTCTGCCATTGATCTACTTTTCTTCCTCTTCTTCTTCACCTTCTTCTTCTCCTCCTTCTTCTTCCTCTCCTCCTTCTCCTCCCCTCCTCCTCCTCCTTCTTCTTCTCTTCTACTCTTTCTCTTTATTTCTTTTTATTTGTCCTCTGTTTCTTCTCTTCTTCGTCTACTGCTGTTGTTGCTTCTCCTTCTTTCTTTCTCTCTGTGTTTCTTTCTGTCTGTCTGAGGATTTTTTTGGTCTTTCTTTCTTCCTTTCTTCCTTCCTTTCTTTCCTTCTTTGTCTCTCTTTCTGTAACGCTAATTTCGGGGTGTGATTTTACAGCAGGTACAAATACATAAGAAGGAGGGGCGGGGAATGGGGGGTGGGGGTGCGCATTCGTTCCTTATTTGTGTATACTCCTTTGATTTGCGAAAGGGAGCGCGCGGTTGGGGGGGGGGGGGGGGGGGGGGGGGGGGAGGGGGGGGGCGGTATTTCTTTTAAAGTGGAGGGACTGGACAGAAAATGGATTGCTGTTATTCCTGCTCTTATTACAGAGTGTTAGGGCAGCTGCTGTCCCTGTTGTTGCTGCCGTTTCTATTATTATTGTTGTTATTATTATTGTTGTTATTATTATTGTTATAATTATTCTTGTTATTATTATCATTATTATTATTATCATCACCATCACCAATATTTTTCTCTCTTTGCGCGCGTGCGTGCGTGCGTGCGTGCGTGCGTGCGTGCGTGCGTGCGTGCGTGCGTGCGTGCGTGCGTGTGTGTGTGTGTGTCCCATTGACTTGTTTTCCCTTTCTTTATTCCTTCCTTTCTGTTTTCTTTTTCTTTTCTATCCTCTCGCAAAGGACATGGATGGGGATTGGTGATCACTTTTTCTGTTGTAGTTTTTTGCAATTCTTTTTTTCTTCTCTGTTCACGTTTCTTTCTTTCGTTCTTCTGTCTTTTTCCTATAGTGTCTCTGGTATTTTTTCTTATTTATTTCACCGGCCAATGCAAAATATAATCATGAGCGCACATAGACACACGACACCGATTGATTCACAGTGGGCCTGCTCTCCCCGTTCTCTGTCTTGCTTTTTCAGTCTGTCTGTCTGTCTGTCTTTCTTATTTTGGTATTCTTGTCTGTCTGTCTGCCTGGCTGTCTTTATTTTTTTCTGTAGTGTCGGTCTTTCTGTCTTTCTTCATTTTTCTGTCAGTTAATGTGTCTGTCTAACTCTGTCTGTCTCTCTCTCTCTCTCTTTCACACTCTCCAGCAGACAGCCTGAGAATAGGTTTTCTTAACATCAATCACATTATGTTTAAAACGTCTGATATTTCTCATATTGTACTGAGTACTCCTAAAAAAAAAACCACCTTTCAAATATTCGGTTTCTGTGCTAGCAATTCCGTTTCTTTAATCCCTCTCTCTGTTTCTACTTATTCTTGTTCTTCCTCCGCCTTCCACTTGTCTATTTTGCTGCCTTCTTGGTCCATTTTCCTGTCTTTCCCCCAGAAAAACGTAAAACATGACAACTCTTTCCCACGCCCATGTCGGGTGCGCTGGGCCTGACTTGTCAGGCGCTTAACGGCAGGGCAGCGCGACGCCACAGTTGTACCTGTCTTAGATCTGGTGACCATTCAGACCCCTCCATATCACAGTCCAGTCTCTATCCTGTCCACATTGTCAAAACCTTAAGAGCATCACATCAATAAACATATTCTAAGCCACTTTAAGCGATATAATTTGTTCCATCCTCATCAGCCTGTTTTCAGAGCTAACCATTCCTGTCACACTGCTTTAACCAGCTTAGTTTATCACTGGCTTGCTAAAATCGATAATAATGAATTACACAAGTTATTGCAGTAGACTTTGTTAATGCGCTTGATATCCCTGATCACTCTGTGAAAAAGAATAACCTGAACATTTATGGTATTTCAGACAGTTCTGTCAAACTCATGTCATCATTTCTTTCTGAGAGAAAACAAGTCGTTTCAGATACAGGCGGCATATCTGCAGTTGTGTCCAACAATGATGGCTTCCTCCGGGGTATTTTTAGAACAGTTTTTTCTGTTTACATAAACGACATACCCTTGTCTCTAAAAACACAATGGGAGTTATTTATATCGACACCTATCATTCTCAATTGAAAGAAGTGACATCTGCTTTGCAAGAAAGTATTCATCATTTGCTCAGATGGCCAGAGCTAAATCATACGAGTCTTCATTCCCCCAAAACTAACCACTTAATTATAACAGCTTGATAAAAACGATAAAATCTTTCAATCTATTTTTGTATCTATATTAAGAATACCAAAACTGATGAAGTAGATCATCATAAATTCTTGCCAATATGATTGACAATAACCTTTCTTGCATGTATCATATTAATTTTTTGGGTATTATGCAAAAAAATATCAAATTGGATACTTCAGTTTTCTAAACGAAAGGATTTTTGGACCTGAACCCTAGGAAAATGTTTTTCAATGGACAGGATAGCTTAGTGGTCAGAGCAATTGCTTTCCCCAAGCCAAAGCAGCATCGAGCGTGGTTGCCAGTTGGATGGGTGACGGTTTCCGCGCCTTGGCTTCAGTACAGTCCCCCAGTTTACCCAGCTGTAAATGGGTACCTGCCTCTTTAGAGTCAGGGAAGGTAAAGCAGCGAGGGAGAGGAGATGGGCGCCGCCCTCAATATGCTGGCCCTAGAGAAGTGAGGTCTCTGACGCCTTTCTTCCCTACGACCACATAGGTTATAGGACACCTTTACTTTACCTTTTACATTATATCCCACATGTCCCCTCCTCATTCTGTTTGCCTTCCCCTCGCTCCCCCCCCCCCTCCTCTCTCTCTCTCTCTCTCTCTCTCTCTCTCTCTCTCTCTTTCTCTGTGTCATTCAAATCCTTTCTATGTCTCACTGAAATGTTTAGGTGCCCATTATGTTTCTGACATGTCGTGCTATCTTTGTACATTCTCGTTTATTTTGTTCACTGGGGGTGTAGGTGTTGTAACTTGCATTACTTGCAGTTTCTGATTCAGTTTCTTGTTCCTTCTCTGTTCCTCCTTGTCCCACCTTTAATTCTTCCTCCGCTTCTCCCTCTTTTTTTCTTTCCTATTCATTTTCTTTTCCCCCATTTTTGTGTTATCTTCATGAGCTGGGAAGGAGAGAAACAGCACCTCACCTTCCCCACCTCTTCTTCTTCTTTCATCTACTGCTACTACTGCTCCTCTTCCTCTCTCCCCCTCTGTCCGCCTGTCTCTCGATTTATTGGAAAGACAATCAGGTACAAGCAAAGACACTGGGCACTCCTAGCTAAGACAAAAAGCTGGTCATGTTGTTCTGTCTACCTCTTTTCTTTCTGTCTGTCTTTCTGTGCTGCTGCCTCATCTGCTGTGACGTTCCCGTCCTGCTGTTCCTCCACTGCTCGTTTCCATCTCCCCGCCCCCCAGCCAGGCCAGGCCCCCATTGCTGATGTCACATCCTCAGGAGTACAAGTCCACAGGGAGCCCGTCAACGTCAGGCCGCCAAGGGGCCACCAGCCAGAGGAGCCTTGACTGCCGCTGGGTCACTTTGGTTGTGTCAAGAGATGCCTGCTCTAAGCTAACATACGCAGACGGCCCCCTACTGAGTTCCCTACGGTCGCGGAGCCAGGCTGAATGAGACACATACCCGGGGTGGCGACCACCTCATTGCTTCTCTAACGGCTTTCTCCTGTGAATGTCCAATCCCGAGAGCTTTGACAGAAACTCGCCACAGGCACAGAAGTATAACCCACCACGTGATCAGAGCAAATGGAGTCACTGAATCGATAGACTTTTTTTTTTTTACCGCATGATGACCAATGGTGATGACCATGATGAAATGTTGCTGTTATTGAAGTGCAAGTGCTTTGAGACTACTTGACAGGGCTGTGCTTGCCGCTTCCTATCATGATATACTATATCCTGACACCAACCGGGCCTGAGAGATGCAGACACCTGTAGTGTTGGTCAGGTAATTTGAGCAACGCTCTTGAATCCGCATCCGTAAAGTGGATGAAGCTCGACTGTGTGGACGCAGTCTTCCCAATAAGCCCACAGCACACTCACTGTCCTTCGGATGAGGCTATAAACCGAGGTCCCGTGTGTGAACGCACGCAGGACATCTTGCGCACACGTTAAAACCCGTCCCGATTTTCGGAAGATCAGGTCATTGAGTGCCGGTGGGAACGGATGACAAAATTTGCAAAACTACACACACGGGGACAGGAAGTATAAAAAAAAAAAGCACACTAGTGCTTATTCCATCATCCTCGAAATAAACTGATAAAATAAATAAACAACAAACAAATAAATAAACAAATAAATAAAAGGTAAAGGTGTCCCATAACCTATAAGATCATAGGGAGCGAGGCGTCAGATACCTCACTTCTCTAGGCGCCAGCAAATGGGACTTGAACACACAACCGTCCATCCCGTAAGCCAAGGCGCTAACCACCGCGCACCCTGGCGGCTGGTACGTTTCCTTTCTTCTTTTGCATTCTGTCTCTATCCTTTTCCCTCTTTCCGTCCGTCCTTCTTTTTCCTTTTCTTTCGTTTTCACCCCGCCTTGAAGGAACAAGGTTATTGTCAAGAGTGTTGCGAACACATCTGAGACACCTAATCAAGTCACAGTCGCTTGCTTCCTTTCCTTTCCTTTCTGTTTCTTCTGCTTTCCCTTTTCTTTTCTGTCATCCAGTCACTCATTTATTCATTCTTGTCCTTCTCCTTTCTCTTTCTTCTCCTTTCCCTTTCTTCTCCCTCCTTCCCGTCCCTCCTTCACTTCCTTCTCCCTTCCTTTCTCCCCCCCCCCCTCACTTTCCGTCCCACTCCCCCTCCCCCTCCCTCCCTCCCTATTTCTGAGTGACGATCGATGATGGAAGAGTGATTTACACCGTAGTCATTTTTTCCTTTCCTTTCTCAGCTTTCCCTTTTGCTTTTTCCCTCAAGACTTCCAGCGTGGTCTTTTTTTTTTTGCTTTCCGAGCTTGGGCCTGACTATAATGATTATTGGACCGCTGGGAGAGATCTGAGAGGAGGGGGAGGGAGGGAGGAGGTAGAGATGGAGATGCAGAAGATGGAGGAGATGGGGGTAGGGTGAAGTAAAGTGGGAATGGTGGAGGAGTGTTGGGTACAATCATTGGGGAGAAAACACGGGACAAGTTTCTCTGTCTGTCTGTCGGTCTGTCTGTGATGTGATGTGATGTGGTGTGATGTGATGTGGTGTGATGTGATGTGGTGTGATGTGGTGTGATGTGATGTGGTGTGGTGTGATGTGGTGTGATGTGATGAGATGTGATGTGAAGAGATGAGATGTGATGTGAAGAGATGTGATGTGATGTGATTGTGTGTGGTGTGGATGTGGTGTGATGTGGTGTGATGTGGTGTGATGTGTGTGGTGTGATGTGATGTGATGTGATGAGATGTGATGTGAAGAGATGTGATGTGATGTGATGATGTGATGTGATGATGTGGTGTGATGTGATGTGGTGTGATGTCAGGGGACGCTTGCAGGGTGCTTTAGAGTAACGTGGACCAAAGCACTAAGACTACAGCAGAGAGGGACCTTGCATGGGTCTGTCTGTCTGTATTTGTCGATGTTTCTGTCCTTTCTGTGTTTCTCTGTCTTTCTGTTTCTCTCTGTCTCTGTCTGTCTGTCTCTTTGTCTGTCTGTCTGTCTCTTTGTCTGTCTCTTCCTTTTCTCTGCCCCCCAAAGCCACCTATCTCTACATCTCCCCCCATTATTATCACTCCCCTCCCCCCCCCCAACCCCGTCCACCTGTATCCCTTTTCCTATCTTTTCAAGCTCCCAGTTTCCCCTCTATCTGCACCCTCCCTCTCTTCCTCCCCCTCTCTCCCCTTCTCTCTCTCTCTCCCTCCCTCTCTCTCTTCCCCTGTCTGTCTGTCTGTCCGCGCGCACGCGCGCGCGTTTGTGTGTTGTGTGTGTGTGTGTGTGTGTGTGTGTATGTGTGTGTGTGTGTGTGTGTGTGTGTGTGTGTGTTTCAACCTCTCCTCTTCATCCCTCTCTCTTTCCCTCTCTCTACCTCTCTGTCTGTCTGTCTGTCTGTCTGTCTGTCTGTCTGTCTGTTTCTTCTCTCTGAAAACATACATGTTTGTGTCACAGAAAATGTAATCGTGCCGTTTGAAATCTAATTATGCAGTTTCGAAATCTAATTATGCAGTTTCGAATCTAATTGTGCCGTTTGCAAGTGTATCCCAGACATTCTCAAGTTTTAGGAAGCTTTAATGATTTAGAACAATCCTACAAACAAAACATTGATCATTGCAGTAATTCACACACACACACACACACAAGCTTGCGCGCGCGCGCGCACACACATACACGCACAGAGATAAAGAAAGAAGAAGAAAAGAAAGAAAGAAGAAAGAAAGAAAGAAAGAAAGAAAGAAAGAAAGAAAGAAGAGAGAGAGGAGAGAGAGAGAGAGAGAGAGGAGAGAGAGAGAGAGAGAGAGAGAGAGAGAGAGAGTATAATGATAATACTATCTTACCTTTGGGTTGAGGACAATGACGACGATGACGATGACAACGATGATGCTGTGAAGCGGACGATGATGATGATGATGATGATGATGATGATGATGATGACGATGATGACGATGACGACGATGATGATGATAGAGAGAATGCTGACTTACCTGTGGGTTGATGCCAATGACAATGATGGTGACAATGATGACGACGACGAACGACGACGACGACGATGATGATGATTGATGATGATGATGACGACGACACGACGACGACGATGATGACGAAAACGATGACGCGCCGCCGCCGATGATGATAATGATGGTGACAATGATGATGATAATGACGACGACAACGATGATGATTATGATGATGATGATGCGATGATGATGATGTGATGATGATGATAGTGATGGTGACACTGATGATGGTAATGACGACGACGACGACGATGATGATGTGATGATGATGATGGTGGTGATGGTGATTATGATGATGACGACGGTGATGATGACGATAATGAACGAAATGTGATCATGATAATGATCATAACGGTATCAGGGATTACAGTCAAAGTAATGACACAAAAGCTAGCGTGATAGTAAGAGCAAACCATGACAACACCTAACTGCAAAGAAGGCAATGACAAGGACAGTCACCTGAATGCTGTCACTGTTTGGCGAAGCTGGTTTTCATCCGTCAGAGATCACAGAGATGACAAACTCCACATATTGCCCCCCCCCCCCCCCCCCCCCTCCCTTATTCCATACATACACTCCTAAAATTTGCGTTCACTCACTCGCGTACATGCGCGAGCGCGCGAAACACACACACACACACACACACACGCGCGCGCGCGCGCGCACGCACGCACGCACGCACGCACACACATAACACACACCTATCACGGTGTCACTCACTGAAAGCCATCTTTCTTTTGAGGAAGAGTGGGCTACTTAAGGGCACTAGCACAGAGGACACAACATGTCCTCACCCAAATACCCAGCATGCACCAGAACAGACACCTGGGCGACATTGTTGGTGAAGGACTGTCTGCAATGTGCAGTTTGTATCAGTGAGGTTTCAGCAAACACTTAACATTTCTCTACTACTTCTACTTCTACTTCTACTACTACTACTACTACTACTACTACTACTACTACTTCAACTACTACTGCTATATGAAAGTTATATTGCGCTGTATCTGGCAAAAAACAAACCAAAGCGCTATCATTCACATGCAGCCAGTTACAAGAAATAGTTTTTACAAATTCAAATGTACACTCACACACGCACGCACACGCACATAAAGGTTGTACACTCCGGCAGCTTGAGACATTGAAATGATTGTGTTTTGGGGAAATTTGTTTTTGTCTGTTTGCTTATTTGTTGTTTTTTAAAGTATTTTTGTCTGTGCTGTTTCTATTCACTGTGAACAAAAACCGGAAACAAAACCGGAAACAATGCAAGACGTCTGCAATCAACTTCCTGTGATCTCAAACTCTCCTCCGTTCTCTCCCAGAAACAGCAGACTGCAGGCAGGCTACTTGTCAAACTGTCTTTCAGTTTACACTCACTGTGTCCTAGAAAACCAGCATTGCAGTCTCTGGAGCTGACAGTGGAGGACAGTCCACTGTCCAGTGTGCCACACACATGCAGGAAGGAACACAGCTACTTGATGGACGTGCCTGTGTTCACGGTGAGGACGCTCCAGCCCAGTGGCTATCACCCTTCCACCTCAATCCCATGGGTCTGTGGAGTCGTGGGTTTCAATCTCAGGGGTGTTTAGTGAATGAAGGGCGGATATTTTCACGATCTCCCAGGTCAACGTCAAGAGCAGACATGCCAGTGCCTTCATTTATTTCGTGTATATACACATGCGGAATTTCAAATATGCACGTTAAAGAGCCCGTATTTCATGCCAGCGTTCGGTGGGTTACGGAAACACGAACATACCTAAAACTCATCCACGACGTTGGAATGCGGCTACCTTCATGTTGGGCAAAAGAGGTCACATACGTGAAATCTCAGCATTGGTGAACCTCGGAGCTTGAACCAAGGAACAAAATAAGCCAGACAAAAAGATGCGTTGTGAGCCTTCATCACTGGTGAATGGTGCTATACAAAAGTAGTAGTAGCAGCAGCAGCAGCAGCAGCACAGCAGTAGTAGTAGTAGCAGCAGCAGCAGCAGTAGTAGTAGCAGCAGCAGCAGCAGTAGTAGTAGCAGTAGCAGCAGCAGCAACAACAACAGTAATAATAATAATAATAATAATAATAATAATAATAATAATAATAATAACGATAATAATAATAATAATAATAAATGGAGTTTATTTAGCGCTATACCTTGCAAAAACAAATCAAAGCGCTTATAAAGTCTACAATAACCACCACCACCACCACCACCACCACCACCACAGTGAACACAGAGAAAGAGCCTTACCTCCCAAAGCACTGACCCCTCCACAAACACCCACGCGGAAACCAACAGTTCCTAATCCCTGTGCTGTGAGGGGAAGGAAGGGAGGAGTCCAGTGCAGTGTGGCCCACTGACTGCCAGACCCCCTCCTGCCCCCAGCCCCCCAGCGGCAGTCAGGCCGGCACACTTCCAGCTGGGGAGGCAAGTATGCGGGGTAATTACCTCCCTTCGCTGTCTGCAAGGCCCCAGCTGAGGCCACACTTGGCCGTGGCCGTATCGGCAGATTGAGAACAGTGTACACTGCATTCTTCTGTCACATCTCTGGCTAATACACCCAGCAAGCCTTCAATCACCTGACACCCGCCTTCGATGGCCCGGTTATTTCCCTTGGTGTTTGGCTGGACAAAGTAACGAGTTTCCCCCTATTAGCAGATTTTATCACACATTCAGCAATGTGAGCACTCTCTAATACAGATCACAGCAATGTGACCACTCTCTCATACACATCACAGCAATGTGACCACTCTCTAATACAGATCACAGCAATGTGACACTCTCTCATACAGATCACAGCAATGTGAACACTCTCTCATACAGATCACAGCAATGTGAACACTCTCTAATACAGATCACAGCAATGTGAACACTCTCTCATACAGATCACAGCAATGTGAACACTCTCTAATACAGATCACAGCAATGTGAACACTCTCTCATACAGATCACTGCAATGTCAATACTCTCTAATACAGATCACTGCCTCCAAAATTCAAGATGGAAAAACAACATTCTGAACTTGCTCCAAGCCCAACTATGATGTAGGCAAAAAACCTGAATGAAACTAAAAGACAAGGAAGAAAAACAACCGCGCTTAGATTGCAACTGCAATGAGAGAAGTGAGTCGTCTTCATGCTTAGCTAGAGACTTCGCTCTGTACTGTGGAACTGTGCCTCAGCTGTACTGTGGCCTGTCTGCCTGCCTGCCTGCCTGCCTGCACAAGACTAGGAGGCTGCGGTACCTTCTGCTTAGCGTGACCACACTGTGTGACTTCCAAGTCAAGCCACCCTGGCTTTCTGGCTGGTTTGTTTGTTTGACTAGTCCGGGTTTTAGTGAGGTTTGTTGTTGTTGTTGTAGTTGTTTGTTTTCTTTTGTTTTTTGGTACCTATCTGCTTTATAAGTGCTTCAAAAAAGTCATGGGGTCGTTTTCTAGAAAATAACGCCCCCTCCACGCCCCCTCTCCCCCCCCCCCCCCCCCCACTTTCAAAGAAAGCAACAACAAAAAAACAAACCAAACAAAAACCACCACCACCAACAAACAAACAAAAACATAAAAACAAACAAAACAGCAACAACAAAACACACACAACTCCATCCCTCCCCTCCCCCCAAGAAATACGCAAAAGCTTAATGTAGGCAGGCACGACAAGAGAGAGAGAAGTCAGATTAAAAGTAAAGGTGGCGAGATGCTGCTGGCTGTGGAACAAACAACCTGTTTCAGTCAGGCCTGCATTACTCCATGATTACCTGGGCTAACGTCGGCCAAAGGCCTTCACACTCCAGCGAGTTCAGACAGGTAATTGCACAGGAAGTAAAGGCAGGTAACTCCCAACTAGCCGCTGTAACGCTTAAAGGCACAAACAACTCTCCCTCCTCTCCCCTCACTACTTTCTCCCCTCACCCTCCCCGCCAAACTGAGTGGCCAGTCAATGATCGCCCTCTGACTCTTTTCCTCACTCTCTCGCATGAAGAAAGAAAAGACGAAGTAAAGGGAAGACAGACATACAGCAAACACACAGAAACCGAGAAATCAAAAAGGTAAAAATAAAGACACAAAGGGGAAACTAGAAACAGGAAAACTGTCAAGAGATGAATAACGGCAGCCTCACAAACAACAACTACAGCAATAGCAACAACAGCAACAACTCCAATAACAATAACGCGAAGAATAAAAATAAAGCGAGGAAGCGCGCCTTTAACAAACAAAAACTTGACAGAAAGAAATATCGTGTGATGCAAAAATTAAACGAATCAGAACAAGTAAAGCAAACAATAAATGTGAACGTAAATGATAGCAACACCAAAAACAAACAAAAATCCCTGATAATTTTGATCGGTAAGGAGATGGGGTAGATGGGGAGAGAGATGATATTGTGATGATGATGATGATGATGATGATGATGATGATGATGATGATGATGATGATGATGATGATCTTTATTCTTAAGTGTTAACGGTACGCAATTTCATACTTGTTTTTTCCCCATTTGTCCTTTAATAGAGTGAGAGGGTGAGAGAGTGAGAGTGAGAGAGAGATAGACAGAGACAGAGAGACACAGAGACAGAAATAGACAGAGACAGACAGAGAACTCTGACCTCTGAAATGATTGATTTTACTTCGACCTTTGGCCACCATACATTCCAAAGGAAAGGAGAAAATATGAAGAAAATGAACTATAACTTGAGTGAGTGAGTGAGAGAAGGGAAAGAGAGAGAGAGAGAGGAGAGAGAGAGAGAGAGAGAGAGAGAGAGAGAGAGAGAGATGAGAGAGATGGAGGTGGGGTGGGGGGGGTGGGGGGGGTGGGGGTGGAGATCAGAGATAACAGTCACTGGGCCTGCA
This sequence comes from Rapana venosa, assembly GCA_028751875.1. Taxonomy (NCBI): domain Eukaryota; kingdom Metazoa; phylum Mollusca; class Gastropoda; order Neogastropoda; family Muricidae; genus Rapana; species Rapana venosa. The sequence goes on along the minus strand of CM054139.1, from coordinate 7,355,393 downwards.
CAGTCCTTTATCAACACAACAGCAAAAATACAGGGACGAAAGTTGTACATTTACAAACCTACGCAAACTAACAAATCGGTGTGTGTGGTGCGTGTGTGTGTGTGTGTGTGTGTGTGTGTGTGTGTGTGTGTGTGTTGTGTGTGTGTGTGTGTGTGCTTGTTAATGGTGACTGTGTGGGACGGCAGTGTGCACACGTGTGACTCTGACAGCTGGGCTGTTGCTGACATGATGTACAGTATCCCAACATACGGTGTGATGGTCAAATTAATTCAGACGAAATTTATCTTCATATCAAATCCCCTCCACACATGCACGCTCACACGCACACGCACGCACACACACACACACACACACACGCGCGCGCGCGCGCGCGCGCACACACACATGCGCGCGCACACACACACGCACACACACACCTCTTTCAATTTTTTTCCTGAGTTCATTGTCAAAGATGGTGCATGAGTTGTGTATCGATGTTCCACAAGCATAGATACATACTTATTACACACAGATACTTTCTAAATAACAGCACAGGACACATAATGGAGAATAAAAGGTGTGGCATGCATTATAGCAATGAATCCTTCTAAATGAAGATAAATGGCCAATGTTCAGCAACCGTATTCTCCTTGTCAATTCCCCACATTTTCAATTAAGTCCTGCCGCATTTTTTTAAGGCACGGAAAAGAGTCCCCAGAATAACAGTGAATCCCTATCGACCCAGCGCTATTGTCTCGCATTCTACTTCTGCCACCCCTCCCACCCCCCCCCCCCCCCCCCGCCCCTCCCTCAAAAAGAAAGCCAGCAAAACTGAAAACAAACGCGAAAGAGCTGGGAAATGCCACGGAAAGGAAAACCCCACGAAGAAATGGAAAAGAGAAAGAGAGGAAAAGTTGAAAGGACAAAGTAGAGCAAGAAGAGAAAAGCCTGACTCCTCAGGAAACTGCTTCCCCACCTTCCCCACCCTCCCCACCTCACACGGATGACAAATTTACAAAACTGCATACACATGAGAACTGGATGTAAGGGGAAAAAAGAATGCTTTTCCCATTATCCTCGAAATAAAACAACAGCAACAACAGAAGCAACAACAACAACAACAACACCAGTCCTTCCCAACGCTCCAGACCAACAGTGACGGAAACAGACCAGCAGAAGAAACTCCAACAGGAGCGGAGCATGTTAGGGTAAACACAGCAATAGTGACACACTTGCAGCTGAAGTATACCAACATGGTCAAGAAATAACCCAACAAAGATCAGCGCTGGCAAGCAGTAAGGGTGCGAGAAAAACAGCAAAGGAGAGAGAGCGAGAGCGAGAGAGAGAGAGAGAGAGAGAGAGAGAGGGGAGAGAGAGAGGAGAGAGAGAGACAGACAGACAGATAGAGACAGACAGACAGACAGACAGATAGACAGACAGACAGAGACAGAGACAGACAGAGACAAACATGGATCGGTGGTCTAGAAAGCGAAAAGTCCGGGTCGGAAGTGTGCGGTGGTTCGTATCCCGTCTGGGCCCGAAACTTTTACCCCATCCATTAGACCATGAGTGGTGGTCTGGGTGCTAGTCTTTCGGATGAGACGATAAACCGAGGTCCCGTGTGTTACAGAAAATTATGCAGCGCACGTAAAAGAACCCACGGCAACAAGAGAGTTGTCCCTGGCAAAATTCTTAGAAAAAAGCCACTCTGATAGGGAAAGAAATACAGTTGCAAACCAAAAAAAAAAAAGAAGAAGGGTGGCGCTGCTCTTGTGGCGACTTGCTCTCCCCGGGGAGAGCAGCCCAAATTTCACGCAGAGAAATGTCGTGACTTAAAGTGGTATAAAAAATAAAAAAATTAAAAAAACAAAAAACATAGACAGAGGCAGACAGAGACACAGAGAGAGACAGAGACAGAGAGAGAGAGAGAGACAGAGAGGGAGAAAGAGACAGGGTTCCAGAGAGAGACAGAGAGAGACAGAGACAGAGAGAGAGAGAC
>CM054139.1:7330915-7350915 GCA_028751875.1 Rapana venosa | reverse complement strand
TTTAGCTGTTGAAAAGCAGGGATAGCTATGAAATGAAACAGGAGAGGAAATTCTTAGGTTTGAAACAAATATGTCTTGAGGCCAGATTTAAAAGAGTCACAAGAAGGCCTTTGGCGAAGAGAGATAGGGAGGCCATTCCAAATCGATGGACCAGAAACAGAGAAAGAGCGACGGCCAACAGTGGACTGGTTGAATCTAGGTGTTTGTAAGCACAAGGAATCTGCAGCAGAGCGAAGGGAACGAGAAGGGGTGTACAGGTGGAGACATTCACAGAGGTAGGAAGGTGCTGTTTTGTGGAGACATTTGTAACAGAGAGTACTGATCTTATAGTTTATTCTTTGTGGCACAGGCAGCCAGTGGAGAGATCGCAAGAGAGGGGTAATGTGCTCAGATAGATAGATAGATAGATAGATAGATAGATAGATAGATACATCACATACATTACATATATGAATGTTATATGTCCACCAGTCATATAAATTAAGTCTTTTGATCCCAATACAGGCTCTAAGCTTGTTGTTGCTATGCTGCTGCTATTTGTTGTTCATAATTATATATGTAACATGATCTGTCCAGGAAAATCTGGCGAAACTGTGTGCGCGCGTGTGTGTGTGTGTGTGTGTGTGTGTGTATACTTAATCAATAAGCAAACTAAAACAAAGAAGCAAACAAAAAAAACCAAACAAACACAAATCCAGCAAATCACCCAACCAACAAACCCTATACTATCTTTCGGATGGGCGGGCCCGTGTGTTAAAGGCTACACACCTGATTTCAACTGGGGGTCATCTAGTATCTTGTATAGAGTGCGAATCGAAAACGTTTTTTGTGATTTTCACAGATCTTTTTAAGTCTGAAAAAATGCACTGTGCACTTGTTTTTGAGATAGAGGACATAGAGCAATACCAGGTAGTCACGAGAAAGTTGGAAATAATCATCAAATGAGGATTGCTTGTATTCCTACAGCGTTGACTCCGCGCATGCATATTGCGTAAGGAAGCTAGCAGACAACAAAGGACTGAGGGGGTACAGTGTTTGCTGAAAAATTAAAAATATTCAAACCTACCAAATTTGTTTAAAATCACATGAGTTTTGAGTCAGAAGCAAGTGTTTCACAAAAAGTGGTTTTTATTTCTGTGGACGCCTTAGTACGTGTGGTTGAATATAAGAGTCACATGAAAATCGAAGAAAGTGTTTTTAATTGCGGGTGCAAGCCTCAACAAACAGAAACATCTTGCACACACTTTGAAAAAATATTTATCTGGCCTTCTAAAAGAAAACTCCATTGTGTACCGGTAGTAATGGATGACGAAAGTTCACACACCGCATGCAAACGGGGACTGCATATAAAAGAAAAGCATATAAATGCTCATTCCATTATTCTCAAAATAAAAGAATAAATAGATTGAGAAAATACTTTCCTAAGACTGTAGTCCTACACAATTTAACTCCCAGCTTAAATATTCCAGCTAACTTAGTTCTAAAACCTGCCTTGTTGGAGAAAGTATTAAAAAAAAACCACTCAGAGAGAGAGAGAGAGCGGCGACAGAAGCAGCAGCAAAAAACTACAACAATAAACAAACAAACATAACGTGATAAACCACACATTGAATTTTGAAGAGTGTCACGGTCAGTTTCCTGTGCTGTTGACGTGCGGCAGCTGTTGTCTGTGGCCTCTGGTCTGCACACAGCACACAGCAGCACAATGCAGCACAATGCAGCACTACTGCAGAACAACAGTGTTTGCATACAGCTGAATAAAACATGGCCTAGTCACCAGCTGACAAATGACTGAAGTGTGAAGTTCCGTTCGCGGGGCTAACCTTTGAAGAGAGAAAAAACAGAGGAAGCCATAAGTTTATCTCAAACACGCACGCGCGCGCGCGCGCGCACACACACTCTCTCTCTCTCTCTCTCTCTCTCTCTCTCTCTCTCTCAGTTTCTTCCATTCGCAATCTCAGCTTCTATCTTTTTATTGCTTTGAAAGCACGGCAGGATTTTGTTGAAAATTAGGAGAATGGACAGTGAGAAACTGTTTAATGTGTTTAAAAGTATATCGTTTTGTCTTAATTTGGGAGTGTCCCATATTAGCATTAGTCACGTTTTTGCAGTTGCCACATATGTCATGTTTTGTTTTGGCTTTTTTTGATACGCTTTGTTTGACCCAATCCAGGGGCTGGAGGCCTACAGAATAAACTTTGGACAACATTGTTTACTGGTTCTCTGTCTGTCTGTCTGTCTGTCTCTCTCTCTCACTCTCTCTCTCTCTGATTCATTTAGACAACACCAATCATTAACAATCTTAAAAGTAATTTTTTCATCCACTTGATGCATCAAACAATAAATCCCACTTGATCGTTGGAAACAAAGTAAATGATATCCTCCCTTAATATACCAAATTATCCCCTCTCTTTCTATATAGCTAATTTAAAGTGCAGATGCCTTTATTTATGAAATACATGATATTCATAAAGTTTGATGTTGGCATTGATCCATAGTGTGAGTGCGTGCGCGCGCGCGCGTGTGTGTGTACGTGTGTGTGTGTGAGTGTACGTGTGTGTGTGTACGTGTACGTGTGCATGGGGATTATACAATATTTGTTTTGTGTAGTTTACTATTGCAGTTGCTTCCCATAAAAGCACAAATAATTTTTGACGTTCCTTTCTGTTAGCCAAAATGATACTATATACGTGATTTGTTCTCCTTTATTATGGAGGTTTCGCTTTGTTTGGTTCTGTTTGGTTTGGGTTTGGTTGTTGTTTTTTAGGGGGGATTATTCGGTTGTCCCCTCTCCCCTTGTTGTTGTTGCTGTTTTTGGTTTGCTCTTGGTTTCTTTGTTATTTTCTCGTTGTTCTATGTTTATGTTTTGCTTCTTTCTTATGTTACTTTTCTCCCCCCTCCCCCCCCCTATCTCTCTTTCGGGATTTTATGGGGGATTTTGTGTAGATATGTTTTCCGTATACTGTGTGAGTGTATTGCTATGGGCTTTATTTTATTTTTATTATCATACATATCCCTAAGGGCGGGGACTGGATGTAAAAAAGCACATGGGTGCTTATTTATTATCCTCGAAATAAAAGAATTTGTCATTGTCGTTGTCTCACGCGTTAAATCCTGTTCCGCTTTTCGAAAGAGTAGACAACATTTACAAAACCGCATACACACGGGGAGTAGATGTAAAAAAGCACATGAGTGCTTATTCCATTATCCTCGATATAAAAGAATAAATAAATAAATAAATAAAAATCTCTCCTACTTTCTGGTATGCGTGCACAAGTACCAGTGCACTTACGAACATGCACTATACTCTTAGAACAGACTTTTGCCTCCACTGTGTACATGCTTATTGAAAAGCTACAACTATTGACGAGAGAGCGAGAGAGAGAGAGAGACTGGTTGCGCCCATGATCCAAGATTTAATATGACGTCATTTTAGAGCGGCGTTGTGCGGAAGAGGGTGGTGGCCCAGTTTTGTGACAGGTATTGACTGCATGCAGCCTGCCAGTTGACGACAGTGGCGCTCAGTGCGGCGCTGTGCTCTTCAGCACTCCATAAGCAGAGTAAAGTGCCGACCCCGCTAGTGTGTGTGTGTGTCCATAGATAGTAAGTAAGCAGTGCTGTCACCTGCTACACCTCTTTTGGTAGTGCACTGCAGTGTATTACAGCGCTGGGCGCTAGGCTGTCTTGCTGCCTTCTGGCTGGGGGAGGGGGGGGGGGGAAGGGGTGTTACACCGTGTGTGTGTAGTGTGTGTGTGTGTGTGTGTGTGTGTGTGTGTGTGTGTGTTTGCTGGCTGTACGAGCATATGTTTGGTGGTTTGATTTCCCCCCCATGCTTTAAGTAATCATATGCAAACTTCTCCTCTCTGTCATGGGATGCCTCTTTCCTTACCACACACACACACACACACACACACGCACACGCACGAACGCTCCACACACACACACACACACGCACCCTCCCCCCCCGTCCCCCCCCACACCCCACCCAAACGTTTGGCCAGAGCCTATGTGTGGCTTACAAAGAAAGCAAACCCACCCAGCCCTGGTCCTCCCCAGAACACCGCTGTTCTCTGTCCCCTCCATCTGAATCGATCTGTACAATGGCAAAGGACAGCCAGAAAACCCTCTTCTGCCATTGCCCACTGTTGGCCAAGAAGAAAAGAAGAAGAAAAAAGGGCTCTTTACAACCATCTATTGGGTCAGTGTGTGCGTGTTTGAGTCAGGGATGGGGGGAGTGAGTGCAGGAGATACAATCATGACATTTCCATGTCCATTCCGAAGATCTTGTCAGGCTCTTTGAGCCACCAGAAAAAGCATGCTGTAAATACCCAGTTAGTAGCAGCAGAAGCAGCATTATATTATTTATTTATCTAGTTATCATTATGATGATTATTATTGTTATCATCATTATTATTATTGTTATTATTATTATTATCATTTATGATGATGATGATGATTACTATCATCATCGTCATAATCATCATCGTCATCATCATCATCATCATTATCGTCATCACCACTACCACCACCATTTTATTATTATTATTATTATCATTACTATTATTATTACTGTTATTGTTATCATCTTTTTTGCTAGATCGTTATTCTTACATTGTTATCATTGTCATCGGATGAGATTATAAACCGAGACCCCTGTGTACAAACGCACGCAGAACATCTTGCGCACACGTTAAAACCTGTTCTGCTTTTTGGAAGAGTAGGCTACTGTGTGCTGGTAGGAACGGATGACAAAATTTACAAGACTGCAGCATACACACGGGGACTGGATGTAAAAAGGCACATGAGATTTAACAAGTCCTACTTATCATTGGTGTATCTGGTTACAGGCTGAAGCAATCGCCAGTATCGTCAGCGAAAGACGAAGGGAAGAGAAAGGAAGAAATCAGTGAAGACAGTTTGTACTCGCACACACGCATATGGCATGTACACACATGCAGAAAGACAGATAGACAAGACACACAGACAGACAGACAGACGGACAGACAGACGAGACTTAGATATAGAGAACAGAGAGAGAAAGAGAAAGAACAATTAACAATCGAATGAATGGGTGATTTGAAAGAAGGATGAAAAAAGGGTACAACTACCTGACTGACTGACCGACGAATGAATGAATGAACGAACGATTGTATTTAGCATAGGCGGCTTGAGCAAATAAACCAGCTTATATATATATTATATATATATATTAAAATATTATATATATTATATATATATATAATATATATTTATATATATATATAATATATATATATATATATATTATCTACTTAAAAAAATAGAAAGTTTAGACAGTAAAGCCATAAAAATAGCACTTGGTGTTCCAGTCCATGTTAACATAACTATAAAGAAGCACATTTACTCTCTCTTTCTGATCAACGAAGATTGGCCGTATCAAAGTATGTGATTCGAAGTCTCTCTGTTCCAAATTCAGTAAAAGATGAAATGCTTATGAATCAAGACACTGATTATCCCAAACGAGCAAGCAATATTTCATTTCTGCTGCCAAATAAAAATTATACAGATTCATTAATGAAAGACATTGATATTGACCTAACAAAAATTCCAATGGTTCCTCAAATGCCTCCTTGGGAACATAATTATATCAGCTAACTTTGACACTGACTACACGGATGTAAATATAAATGAAGATCAAAATGTGCTCACCGTTGATGTAAAAAGTCACATTGAAAGTAATTATTCTAATCATTTAAAAGTGTATACTGATAGATCTGTACTGGAATCAGGAAGAAATGGGGCAACATTTGTGATTCCTGTTTTAAAGGTACAAAAATCATTTCATTTCCTATTTTTACGTGTGAATTATTTGCAATCCTTATGGCCTTGAATTTTTTGTCAAATACTGCGCTTGATATTCGCCACATTCTTTTTTGCGTTGACCCAAAAGCAGTATTGATGGCACTAAAGCACTGGCAGGGGAACGTAAGGAAAGATATTGTATTTGAGATTAAGTTCTTGATACATTATTGTATTGCAAGCAGAGGCATACAAATAACTTTTTGCTGGGTCCCTTCTGACTGTGGAATATAGTGGAATGAGTTGGTTGATTCTTTAGCAAAACAAGGTGCCTCTGATTGCAACATTGAAACGTTTGATTCCAATTTCGTATTGTCCTCGCATGAAATTAATGCTGATGATGAATTGTGTGCATTCCAAAATGAAGAAAACACATTCTGAAAACATTTCTTGCTCACGGAAAGTAGAAATTTTATTATATAAAATGAGGCTAAATGCATGGAACACCAAATATTCTAAAAATATGACATGTTGCTGTTCTCAATCTCTGTTAATCCACCTTTTATTGTTTGATTGCCCAATCCTAACTGACCTGTTTAAAAGGAGAGGAATAGGATATTCATAAAAAAATGCCACTGTTCAAGAAGTTTTATATGACTCATCAGCAGTTATAAAAATAAGATTTGCTGAGGTTATATATTCTTCCCCAGTAAGACCTCTACTGTAAATAGTTGTGAGAATACATAAGAGAGAGAGCGAGAGAGAGAGAGAGAGAGAAGATGAGAGAGAGAGAGAGAGAAGGAGAGAGAGAGAAGGAGAGAGAGAGAGAGAGAGAGAGTAGATGTTGGTTTGAATGCGGGTGTGTCCTTATCACCAAGTAGTGAATGGACATTAAACAAAAACAAAACAAAAACAAATATAAAAAGAGACCAACAGACAGAGAGACAGACAGACAGACAGACAGTGTCAGGGAGACAGACTCTGCCAGAGACAGGAAGCCAGCAGTCATCAACAGACGCCAAGATGAAAGAGACACCATGACATGCACGCAATTCTCTTTTCCATTAACAGCCATGTCATTTGATGAAGGGTTTCGAAAAAAGTGAAATATAAAGACACAAAAGAGAGAAGAGAGAGAGAGAGAGAGAGAGAGAGAGAGAGAGAGAGAGGAGAGGAGATGAGAGAGAGAGAGAGGAGAGAGAGAAGAGAGAGAGAGAGAGTGAGAGAGAGGAGTAGAGAGAGAGAGAGAGATTGCAAACCTATGAAAGTTTACGGTAATAAGTATGTTTGTTGAAGAGGTTGTCTTGTCAGGCCTCTTTGCCTGTCGTTTTGCGCATGTCGCTATCAGAAACAGGAATAGGTAAAGGTGTCCCATAACCTATGTGGTCCTTGGTGAGCGAGATGTCAGACACCCCAGCTTCTCCAGGGACCAGGATATTGAGGGCGGCGCCCATCTCCTCTCCCTCGATGCTTTACCTTCCCGGACCCTAAAGAGGACAGGTACCCATTTACATCTGGGTAAACTGGGGAACTGTACTGAAGGCAAAGCATGCAAACGGTCATCTATCCACATGGTAACCTGAGCTTGGGGAAAGCGAGTGCTGTGACCACTGAGCTATCATGTCCCCAAAGGAAGGGGTGTATGGTACAAAAAGCGAATAAAGAAATGTCAGGACTGTTTCGATAAACGTCAGAAGTGGAGGCAGTGCAGCAGCATTGGCCTGCCCCGCCAGCTCTGCAGGGATGTGTGGTGTGGCGACTGTCCTCACTGTGCCACTGTCCTCACTGTGCCACTGTCCTCACTGTGCCACTGTCCTCACTGTGCCCACTGTCCTCACTGTGCCACTGTCCTCACTGTGCCACTGTCCTCACTGTGCCCACTGTCCTCACTGTGCCACTGTCCTCACTGTGCCACTGTCCTCACTGTGCCACTGTCCTCACTGTGCCACTGTCCTCACTGTGCCACTGTCCTCACTGTGCCCACTGTCCTCACTGTGCCACTGTCCTCACTGTGCCCACTGTCCTCACTGTGCCACTGTCCTCACTGTGCCCACTGTGCCACTGTCCTCACTGTGCCACTGTCCTCACTGTGCCACTGTCCTCACTGTGCCCACTGTCCTCACTGTGCCACTGTCCTCACTGTGCCCACTGTCCTCACTGTGCCCACTGTCCTCACTGTGGCAACTGTGCTGCACACCAGGAGGTTTTGGACTGTGACTGTCCACCATGCCCTGTGTCGGCTGTCTTCAGGTAATCAAACAAGTTTCCCCTGAGTTAGGAGTAGCGCGGGATCTGAGGCCCTGGTTTCAAAACACCTGAGTTGAGAACTGGTGTGTGACATCCTTGGTGATTTGGAAACGGAAAACTTCGTCGTCTTTGCCCATAGTTCGGTTTGACGTTTTGATTCAGTCAGTAGACAGCTTTGGTAGACTACATGCTGTGCGGATTAAGTGGACTTTTGTCATTGGTTTTCTACACTTGTTGATGACAATGACACATATCTACCCTCACCTCATCTATCCCTTATTCAAAAGACCGCTGGGGCATCACTGAAGATGTTGCAACCAGCTTCCTCCACTCCTCGCGGTTTCTAGCTCTCAGTAGCTGAAGTGGTACGGGCACATCACGCCAACATCTAGACTGCCAAGGCTGTCCTACAGCCTTCTGTACAAGGAGGGAGACGAAGCGAGTAGAAAGACACACATCTACACTTACAAGTAAACAATGACACATATCTACACTTACAAGTAAACGCTGACACATATCTACACTGACAAGTAAACACTGACACATATCTACACTTACAAGTAAACAATGACACATATCTACACTTACAAGTAAACACTGACATATCTACACTGACAAGCAAACACTGACACATATCTACACAAGAAAACACTGACACATATCTACACTTACAAGTAAACACTGACACATATCTACACTGACAAGAAACACTGACACATATCTACACTTACAAGTAAACACTGACACATATCTACACTGACAAGAAAACACTGACACATATCTACACTTACAAGTAAACACTGACACATATCTACACTTACAAGTAAACACTGACACATATCTACACTTACAAGTAAACGCTGACACATATCTACACTTACAAGTAAACACTAACACATATCTACACTGAAAAGAAAACACTGACATATCTACACTGACAAGAAAACACTGACACATATCTACACTTACAAGTAAACACTGACACATATCTACACTTACAAGTACACGCTGACACATATCTACACTTACAAGTAAACACTGACACATATCTACACTTACAAGTAAACGCTCGTTTCACAGACTGTGACCCAGACTCAATTCAATTCAAAATACTGTTATCATTCCGTGAAGGGCAATGACAAGACCGACAGACACATAAATCCATGAGAAACCCGTTTAAAGGGGATTTCTCTCCCTAGAGTTAACATCAGTACCAGAACCTCCCCCCCCTCCCCCCCGAAAAACAACAACCAAGAAACAAAGTCCTTGGTTAAGACCATTAACTCGGGTACCGTGTGCAGAACATTTTGCGCACATGTTAAAACCTGTTCCGCTTTTCGGATGAATAGCCATCGTGTGCCATTGGGAATGGATGACAACATTTTAAAAAAAAACATGCACTAGGGATTGGATGTAAACAAAGCACATGAGTGTTTATTCCATTATCCTCGAAATGAAAGAATGAAATAAATAAAACGAATAAGAACTATTTTTAAAAGACACGAAGAAAATTTATGATTGATATTTGGATAAACATTCCTAGATAAATTCTAATCAAAGTTTTACACACACACATGCACGCGCGCGCGCACACACACACACGCACACACACACACACACGCACACACACACACACAAACACACACACACACACACACTTTTTTACTTTTCGCTGCAAAAAGATGATATATAAAGTGGAATTTCCGTAATACTGCTGTCATTTCTCATCATCATCATCCCCCCCTCTTTCTCTCTCTCCCTCTCCCCCCCCCTCTCTCCTCTCTCTCTCTCTCTCTCTCAGCTGGTGGCTGGCTGGCATGCTGGGCACGATTAATCACAGCGTTGTTTATCTGCGCCTTTATTTCCCTTGCCGCACTGGGGATGTTTTTGCTGTTTCATCAATTTCATCATTTGCGTTGTCTGCCGCGTTCTGTCCTCTGCTGTAGTGTGACGGTTCCATCTGATATCATTACCTCCCCCCCAACACCATCTTTATGTGGCAAGCACAGAGGGAAGTGTGCAGAGTCAACTGTCCTGCTTTGTTGTCTTGGCCTTCCCCTCCACAGCTGAGGTTTCAAGTTTATGTGTGCGTTTTTAAACACTGTGTTTGTTGCTGTGTTGTACACCATGTCTGTCGTCTGTACCTCACCAAGACATCCAGCTCCAGTCAGAAAACAGAAAGGGGAATAACTGATGTCTGGATATGTAGTTATGCCAGCAAACAGAAAGGAGAGCCAACTGGTACCAAAATATGCAATCAGTCAGAAAACAGAAAGGGGGGGATAACTGATATGTGGATATGTAATTATGCCAGAAAACAGAAAAAGGGGGGTAACCAACACCGTGGTATGTAATAATTAATTGTGGTCAGGCTGGGAGCTGCATTCATTTCCTACTTCTGCATTAATGTGATGTGTAATTATGTTAAAACGGGTAGGTGATTGATGTCCGGATATGTAATTATATCAGACAAAAGCGGTGGGGATAAGTAGTGTGTGATAATGTCAAGAAACAGAAAAGGGAGGTAATAACTGGATACGTGATTACGTGAGGAAACAAAAAGGGGTGATTATTATATATATATATATGTTTGTCATATCAGTGGTGCTGCATTCTGCCACGACATGGCGGTGGTTTGGTGTGCTGATACTGCCGCAGATAGTGGGCACCCTTCCACTGTGGGAAAAAAACTGAAGTTCTGATAAAGCAAATACACACTGTGTGCTACCAGTGAATTACTGAAGACATTTCTTTTCTGAGAGCTATTGTAATTAACACCATAAGTCTTTGAAACTATGGGTTTACTGTGCTAATGAAGATTGTTAAATTTTCTTCCCTTTTTTTCGGTAAGCATGAATTTTTATTTGTGCGTGCTTGCGCTTGTGTGCGCTTGCGCTTGCGCGTGTTGTATGGTTTGTGTGGTTTGATGTGTGTGTGTGGTGTGTGTGTGTGTGTGTGTGTGTGTGTGTGTGTGTGTGTGTGTGTGCAAACGTTGCTAGTTATGTAGATAGTATCATCATCTAACTTGTTATGCTTCCATGTTTGAGAGAGAGAAAGACAGACAGATAGACAGACAGAATGAGAGAAAGAGAAAGGAGGGAGGAAGAGAGAGAGAGAGAGAAGGAGAGAGAGAGAGAGGAGAGAGAGAGAGAAGGAGAGAGAGAGAGAGAGAGAGGGGGGGGGGGGGGGGGGGGGAGAGGAGAGCATGCGAGAGGAGGAGGAGAGAGAGTGCGAGAGAGGAGCGAGAGAGAGCAAGCGAGAGAGCATACAGACAGGATGGTAGACTGGACATCTAGAGAGACAAGTACGGTAGAGATAGATCAAATAGACAGACAGAGACAGAGTGAGTAAGAAAACAAAAAGGATGTGACAAAAAGCACTGAAGAAAAAGAGGAGACAAAAACGACACACTCGATCTTTTCAAACGAATTTAGCCGAAGAAGTCCTTGTTCTACATACAGCCGCCATGGCTATGGCCTGTCCTGTTGTGTCACTGTCACATCCTCACCTCACCTCCATCTCTGTCATGTTGTCACTGAGAATGGAACGATGACCAAAACAGCAACACACCGCTAAGACAGCGAGAAACGTGTGTCCTCATTTACAACACACCTGCACAGTCGTCCACTCAGTCCACTCAACTCGGAGTGTATTATCCTGTGTGCAAATCTTTAGGAGCAGACACTGACAGCATTTTTTGTCAGATTATCAGAATGCTGATGTTGAAATACCGTTCTGAGAATCCAAATGTTTATGATTCAAATCATGGCTCTGACACCCCCCCCCCCCCCCCCCCCCCAAATCTTTGTCAGTTATCGATGTGATCAAAGTGTCAAGGTCTTTATAAAACTGTAGTTATATTTTGAAAATGGGATGCTGGGATTACCTTCATTGATGTTAAGCTGTTTACTGATCGATCTCTTTATTTATTCGTCTATTTTATGCAATCTGTTTTACTTGTATTCAGTTTTCTTTTCTTGTTTAGTTTATTTCTTCAGTTCTTTATTTATCTATCCATTTCTTCCTTACCAGATTATGTAAATGAAAAAAGCAACATTGATCTGCATAGAGATCGTCTCCACTAGGTTTGAACTGCGAGTTTAAAATGTGTAAAGCTACTTGGCGTAGCAACCTCTCTCTCTCTCTCTCTCTCTTCTCTCTCTCTCTCTCCTCTCTCTCTCTCTCTCTCTCTCTCTCTCTCTCTCTATCTCTCTCTCTCTCTCTCGCAGGATCTGTCCTCACTAGGAGTGGGGGAGGGGGGAGGCCTCAAGGAACCCCTCCACCTTTACCATCTACTTCCCATCCAATAAATTTTGGTTTTTAAATGCAGTGTTGTTTCGAGCATAGGCGTGACATGGTTGATACGGTTACTTCCATTGATACGGTTACTTCCATTGATATGGTTACTTCCATTGATACGGTTACTTCCACTGATACGATTACTTCCATTGCATTGATATGGTTACTTCCATTATTTCTTATAGCCTAATAGTTGACTTAACATTGAAATTGAAATGGCCTCACGATCTTACATCCGGTGCTAGGTTTCTCTTGTTTAGGGTTTGTCTGTCTATTCTTATGTTTGCTTGTTTTAATGATTGTTTGGGTGGCTACTTATTCACATGTTTGGTTGGATCTTTTTTGGTGATGTGCATGTTTTGTTGCTTGTATGATTATATGACTGACTGTGCGCTTTATTTATTTTTTTATCATTCTTTGCTGCTTGCCTGTTTGCTTATTTGATGATTTTTTTCATCTTCATTCTGTTCTTCGTGTGGAATTGGTTATGACTGATAAGAGCACTGAGCATTATCATGAAGACGACATGATCGAGTTCTGTCCACCAGTCGTCATACTAACCATGTCTCTTGAGCACAACAGAGAATTATAAGCTTTATGCTTGTTGCTATGCTGCTGCTGATTGTTGTTCATTTTATTTATTCATTTTTCTTTTATATCGAGGATAATGGACTAAGCACTCATGGCTTTTTTTGTACATCCACTCCCCGTGTGTATGCGGTTTTGTAAATTTTGTTATCTGTTTCCACCGGCACACAACGGCCTACTCTTCCGAAAAGCGGAACAGAATTTAACGTGTGCGCAAGATGTTCTGCATGCGTTCGAACACGATGATATATATGATTATATGTGTAACATGCTCTGTTGAATAAAATATGTTTAAACCAAACCACAGCATGTTAGTCAGGAAAAAATCCACATAACAAAATAAGCCGTCTGTAATCAACACCATCTAGTGTCACCTAAGGCATTGTGTACAGGTCTGCACGTGTATAAACCGCTATTGTCCCCCAACCACCACAAACTGACTGGTGGTCTGGATACTAGTCTTTCCGGATAAGACAAGGAACCAAGGCCCCGTGTGGAACACACATTTACTGCAAGTTAAAGAACCTACGCAACAGAGAGTTGTCCCTTGGAAAGCTCTTTAGAAAAAGCCATTGTCATTAGGAAACAAGTGGGTGGCTCTGCTCTTGTGGCGACACGCTTTGCCCAATAAACGGAGCCCCAATAACAGGAGCCCCAATATCCCTCACAGAGGTTTGGTGTGACTGAAAAGGATGCACAATACAATCCAACACTGCAATACAATCCAACACAATACAATCCAACACTGTAACACAATACAATCCAACACTCTAATACAATACAACACAATACAATCCAACACTGTACACAATACAATCCAACACTGCAATACAATCCAACACAATACAATCCAACACTGCAATACAATCCAAACACAATACAATCCAACACTGTAATACAATCCAACACAATACAATCCAACACTGTAATACAATACAACACAATACAATCCAACACTGTAATACAATACAACACAATACAATCCAACACTGTAATACAATACAATCCAACACTGTAATACAATACAACACAATACAATCCAACACTGTAATACAATACAACACAATACAATCCAACACTGTAATACAATACAACACAATACAATCCAACACTGTAATACAATACAACACAATACAATCCAACACTGTAAACAATACAACACAATACAATCAACACTGTAATACAATACAAACAATACAATCCAACTGTAATACAATACAACACAATACAATCCAACACTGTAATACAATACAACACAATACAATCCAACACTGTAATACAATACAACACAATAACAATCCAACACTGTAATACAATACAACACAATACAATCCAACACTGTAATACAATACAACACAATACAATCCAACACTGTAATACAATACAACACAATACAATCCAACACTGTAATACAATACAACACAATACAATCCAACACTGTAATACAATACAACACAATACAATCCAACACTGTAATACAATACAAACAAATACAATCCAACACTGCAATACAATACAACAAATACAATCCAACACTGCAATACAATACAACCAATACAATCAACACTGCAATACAACACAACAATACAACCAACACTGCAAATAAATACAACACAATACAATCCAACACTGCAAAACAACACAATACAATCAAACACTGCAATACAATACAATGCAATGCAGTACATTGGAATACAATCTAATACAATGCTATACGATGGAATACAATACAATGCAATACAATGCAACACACCACAATGGAATGCAAAACAATTCAAAACAACACAATGCATTAATGGAATACACACACAATACAAAACAATAATGACAATGTCAAGCAACACAATCAATACAATATAATGCAACACAATACAATACAATGAAACAATGTACTACAATACAATACTAAGCAACACAACACAATACAACATGACATCTAAGGAGCAAACATCTCTGTCCGCCACACATCCCAGTGACAGCAGGCCAGTGACTGGACACAAGATGACACTGACCACACCTGGACACAGAAACAACACATGATGACACTACCATACCTGACACAGAAACAACACACGATGACACTGACCACACCTGGACACAAGATGACACTGACCACACCCGGACACAGAAACAACACACGATGACACTATACCTGGACACAGAAACAACACATGAAGACACTATACCTGGACACAGAAACAACACACGATGACACTATACCTGGACACAGAAACAACACACGATGACACTATACCTGGACACAGAAACAACACATGATGACACTATACCTGGACACAGAAACAACACATGAAGACACTATACCTGGACACAGAAACAACACATGATGACACTATACCTGGACACAGAAACAACACATGGTGACACTACCACACCTGGACACAGAAACAACACATGATGACACTACCACACCTGGACACAGAAACAACACACGATGACACCATACCTGGACACAGAAACAACACATGATGACACTACCACACCTGGACACAGAAACAACACATGGTGACACTATACCTGGACACAGAAACAACACATGATGACACTACCACACCTGGACACAGAAACAACACACGATGACACCATACCTGGACACAGAAACAACACATGATGACACCATACCTGGACACAGAAACAACACATGATGACACTATACCTGGACACAGAAACAACACATGATGACACTATACCTGGACACAGAAACAACACATGATGACACTATACCTGGACACAGAAACAACACATGATGACACTATACCTGGACACAGAAACAACACATGATGACACTATACCTGGACACAGAAACAACACATGATGACACTACCACACCTGGACACAGAAACAACACATGATGACACTACCACACCTGGACACAGAAACAACACACGATGACACTACCACACCTGACACAGAAACAACACATGATGACACTTACCACACCTGGACACAGAAACAACACATGGTGACACTGACCACACCTGGACACATGATGACACTATACCTGGACACAGAAACAACACACGATGACACCATACCTGGACACAGAAACAAACGCTGATCATCAGGCCTGGATTTGAAAATCCGTATACGGCAAAGAATCCACCCACGATAGCACACGTGTTACCAATGTACAACGTCACCGTTATAACATACACTAGAAGCCCACAACACATCAAACTTCAGGAGCCCCACATGTCGACCACATATTCAAACCTCCCACGCATTATGCAAAGCAAGAAGCATTCTCGCTGAACAGACAACTGCCTGTTCAGAAGCACACCTCGCGCCACAACCGTCACAAATCCAAGCCTCGTACAATAGACACAAGGCCTGAGCCTGTGAAGGAACTCGGCCTGTATTGATCAAATACCAGTGCACACAAACCACTACTGTGAGTTTATTACGCACATAAACAACTCAACCCATTCACCTCCTCTCCTCCTCTCCACACTGAGGGAAAGACGTATGAGCGGAGGACTATGACATAAGGCCACAGCCGCTGCCCCCTTTCATTCCTCCAACCAGGCTTTCTTTTCAGCGCCGTGTTCACTGTCGTCCAAACAACATTGGGGAAAGAATACAGATACAGTCAGACACAGACACACACAGACAAGGCAAACATAACACCCCCCACCCACCCACACACACACAAAACATGCACGCACGCACGTGTACACACACACACGCACGCGCACGCGCACGTGCATACACCTTTCTCTAGTTCAATTTATTTATCATCTTTTGACCTTTTTAAAGGCACTGAGGATAACGATATTGTAAAAAAAAAAGGTAAAGGTGTCCCAAAACCTATGTGGTCGTAGGGGAGCGAGGCATCAGCTTCTCTTAAGGACAAGCACTTTGAGGGCGGCGCCCATCTCCTCTCCCTCGCTGCTTTACCTTCCCTGACCCTAAAGAGGGCAGGTACCCATTTACAGCTGGGTGAACTTGGGGACTGTACTGAAGCCAGGGTGCGCAGACGGTCATTCATCCACTTGGTAACCACGCTCGATGCTGCTAAACATTAACTGGGGAAAGCAAGTGCTCTGACCACTGAGAGCTATCCCGTCTCCTACGTATTGTAGCAGATTTCAAATTACTGAACGAAGAATACGAACTCTCTGTCTGTCTGTCTGTCTGTCTGTCTGCCTGTCTGTCTGTCTCTCTCTCTCTCTCTCTCTCACACACACACACACACACACACACACACAAAAACACACACACACACACACACGTACAAAACACACATTACAGAAAACTTTTGCTTCACGCATTACTTCTTTCTCCCCTCCCCCCCCCCTCCCACCCGTTCTCACCCGCCCCCGCCCCTCCCTTCCCGTCATCCACTTCGCCCCCTCACTCTCCTCCCCCCTCATCCCCCCTTCCCCTCTCGGACCCCACTTCCACGGATTCTGTATTAACAAAACGTTGACCCAAACACACCCCCAACACACACACGTACACGCACGCACACACACACACACACACACAACACCACACACACACACCAAAACACACTGAACGACAGATAAAAATAAAAGAACGAAACAAACAAAACACAGGAAACCCTGGTCTTGTGTTGTTGTGTTCCAGTTCATTGTCTGTTACTGTGTGCCATATTTGGATGTTTTCCACTTGCATGCTTTTTCCCGCCTTCTGCTTTTGGTGACTGAAAACTTGGTCTCTATGCCTCCACGTACGCACTGCACATTTCTAGACTAGATAAACGCGCGCGCGCGCGTTTTGTGTGTTGTGGGGTGTGTGTGTGTGTGTGTGTGTGTGTGTGTGTGTGTGTGTGTGTGTGTGTGCGTGCGCGCGTGCGTGTGTGTGTTGTTGGGGTGTGTGACCGAGCAATTAAGTGTGTGTGTGTGGTGTGTGTGTGTGTGGTGTGTGTGGTGTGGTGTGTGTGTGTGTTTTGTGTGTGTTGTGTGTGTATGAAATTCATGCTGCAGATCACAGTAGGCATGCAGTAGAGATCCCGTTAACCGCCTGTGTGTTTTCTGGGTTAGAAAACTGTGGGTACCCCCTGTGTGATCTACCCCGAAAAGGAAAGAGTCTCACATGCTGGATGGCGGAACAAAGTAAGCGCTGTTATTAAGTGCGCGCGCGCACGCAAGCACACACACACACACACACACACACACGTGTACTTTTTTGTTGCGTTTTTTAACCATGCATGTCATCCTAATGATTTGTTGTTTTGGAGGGGATGCAGTGTTTGTCTTCCTATTTGCACATACATAGCGGAACCACATACTGTAATTCCCGAATTCTCCACATTTTTGAAATCAGAATTCGTGAAAAAAACAACTTCTGCTGGTACTTACTGAACCCACCGGTTTCAATGCACTAAGTATGTCATCAAACACAATAGCCCAGCCAGTTGTCTCTTTGTAGTCTGTGTGCGTGCATGTATGTGTATGCAGCATGTATGTATGCATGCATGTATGTATGTATGTGTGTATATATGTATGTATGTATGTATGTATGTATGTCTGCATGTATGTATGTAGGTAGGTAGGTAGGTAGGTATGCATGTAGGTATGTATGTATGCACGCATGCATTTATGTATATGTGTATGTGTGCATGTTATGACAAAGGCAATGTTCATAAAAGGCATCTGTGTTTTAGACTCAACCTGAAAGTTTTTTTGTATATAGAAACAAAACACCATTATACATTGTGCCTGGACCCTTGGGATATTGAATATTCCAAAAAATGCTAGGTGTGATTTTTCTAGTACTCTTTCATTCCACCGTCTCCTGCTATACGACACTGGGCTGGCTCAGCTTCACTGAAAACCACAGCAGTGGAGGGAGGTATTCTAGAAGCTTCCTGGTGCATCGCTGTTCATTCAAGTCACTGCTCGTCCTCTGCCCGCTTCCACTCTGGACATTGTCCTCTGCACGAGTGAAGACATGTCAAAGCCTCTGTTCAGTGACTGTGGACCAGCCAGAAGAAGACTAGTAAACAAAGCAAGAACATAGCGTCTGCTCCTGACTGTCTTTCAGTATCACCCTCTGATTGTTCGGGCATTTGGGATCAATGTCTAACCAGCCTGCCCCCTGTTAACAGATCTGATCCAGAATGGAAATGAACTTTATTCCGTTATGGACACTGAGGAGAGAGAGAGAGAGGAGAGGGGAGAGGAGAGAGAGAGAGAGAGAGGAGAAGAGAGAGAGGGAAGAGAGAGAGAGAACTCGGAACTCGGAACTCGGAACTTGTTTAATGTACATCGGCCATTTGGGGCCCCAATACAACAGGAAAAATAGCAGTATACTTTCACACCATACTCGTTTAGTTTTTGTACCCAAAAGCTAGTCATCAGAATCGCAGCAAGCTAAACTTAACTCGTTCATTCACCCCAAGCCAGTTGTGACAATGTAATAAAAACGTGTAAGAAAACAACAATGACTGACATTTTCAATAACAATCCTGTGTAGAACATATCAAAGTGAAAACAGATTATTTAATTATGTACATAAAGGTAATTTTAAATACGTATCTTCCTTTAGCTTGATCAACATATGTTTACAGATTGTTAACGTTGAAAGTCACTTTACAATTACTAGCATCTTTTTGTAGTTGGTCAATGAACAAAACCAGAACAACTTGGTCATTAAATTTTAAGGAATGAATAGCGAAAGTGTACATAGAAGATAATCACAGTTATTAGTCTCTGCCAATGATTTCATTTTTTAAAAGGAAAGAGGAGAGAGGAGAGAGAGAGGAGGGGAGAGAGAGAGAAAAGAGGAGGAGGAGGGGAGGAGAGAGAAGAGAGAAGAGAAGAGGAGAGAGAGGATGAGAGAGCGAGAATAGGGAGAGGAGAAGAGTGGAAGAGAGAGGGGGGGAGGGGGAGAAAAGAGAAGGGGGGAGAGGGGGAGGGGAGAGAGAGAGGAGAAGAGAGAGAGGGGAGGGAGAAAAGGGGGAGAGAGGGAGGAGGGAGGAGAGAGAGAGGAGAGAGAGGAGGGAGAATATTTTTTTTGGGGGAAAAAGGGGGAAAAGAAAAAAAAAAAGAAAAGAAGGGGGAGATTTTTTTTGGGGGGAAAAAAAAAAGAAGAAAAAAAGTTAA
>CM054139.1:7302570-7330415 GCA_028751875.1 Rapana venosa | reverse complement strand
TAAAAAAATTAAGGGCTTTTTTAAAACATGTTGGGTTTTAAAACCCCTTAAGGCTTTTTTAAACATGTTCGGCTTTTAAAAACATTAAGGTTTTCTTAACATGGTCAGGTTTAAAAAAAATTTATGTTTTTTTCAACTGTTCGGGCTTTTAAACACTTTAAGGCTTTCTTATGTTGGGCTTTAAAAAAAAAAAGGCTTTTTCAACATGTTCGGGCTTTAAAAACATTAAGGCTTTCTTAAACATGTTCAGGTTTTAAAAAAACTTTAAGGCTTTCTTCAAAGGTCAGGTTTTTAAAATCTTTTAAGGCTTTCTTCAACATGTTCGGTTTTAAAAAACACTTAAAGGCTTTTTTTTCAACATTTTGGGGTTTAAAAAAATTTAAAGGCTTTCTTCAACATGTTCAGGCTTTAAAACCATTAAGGCTTTTTTCAACATTTTTCAGGCTTTAAAACCATTTAAGGCTTTCTTCAACTGGGTCAGGCTTTAAAGACCATTAAGGCTTTCTTCAACATGGTCGGCTTTAAAACACTTAAAGGCTTTCTTCATCATAGTCAGGCTTTAAAAAACATTAAGGCTTTTTTTAAAAATTTTCGGGCTTTAAAAAACTTAGGTTTTCTTAAAACTTTCGGGCTTTAAAAGCAAAGGGGTTTTATTAATCATGTTCGCTTAAAAAAACATAAAGTTTTTTTTAAACATGTTCGGGTTTTAAAAAATAATTAAAGCTTTTTTAAAACGTTCGGCCCTTTTAAAAAAAAATTTTTAAAGGGCTTTTTTAAACGGCTGGGCTTTTTTAAACTTTTTAGATTTCTGTTTACTTTAAAGGTTTTCTTAAATTTTAAAGGTTTTTTTAAAAAATGTTTAAAGGGTTTTCTTAAACGTTTTGGCGCTTTCTTAACCTTGAAGTTTTCTTCAAGGTAATGGCATCTACAAAAACTCCGGGCCCAGCCACCTGGTAGCTTTTTGATGTCACTGTTCTTCTGCACTGACGGGTTTTTCCCCTTATTCCTCATGTACCCATGTTCTTTTTCTGGTCTGTTCGCTCTGTCTGTTCTGCTTCTTGCTCGGGTTTTTTGTTCTGTTGTTCTTTTTCTGTTCTTTTTCTGTTCTCTGCTCTCTCTGCTCTGCTCTGCTTTTTTTCTGCCGCTTCTCGGCTCTTTTCTGTTTTGTTCTGGTTTTTTTGGTCTGGTCTGGTTGTTTGTCCTACGTAGCTAGCTGTAGATGGGGGGTTTGACTGTGTCTGTATGTGATTTGCGGTGAAGATTTGTGTTGACCACTTTGTGAACCCCCCGTGACCCCAGACCCCCTGCCGTGAAGCGTTTCCCCGGCCCCCCCAGCATCCCCCTCCGGTTACTAAATGAATCTGTCTGTTTTTGCAGCGATTAAACTTTAAAAAAGTGTGGAGGATGGGGGTGCCCTTGTCGAGGGGTCCCCGCTTAAAGTTTTCTAAACATTGCAAATTTCTGGGCCTTAAGTGGGGGTTGGTGTGGGTGTGTGTGGTGTGTGTGTGTGTGTGTGTGGTTGGTTGTGTGGTTGTGCGTGTGTATGTATTATGTATGTAGTATTTTTTTTATGTATGTAAGTAGTACGCATGTACGATGTAGGTGTTGTGTGCGTGCGCGGCGCGGCGTGCGTGCGTGGGTGCATATACTGCACGCGCGCTCTTTACAGCTCGTATCATTTTAAGTAATTTTTTAGTGAAAACGTACAATCCAATGGTGTGTAAGGGGCAAAGCCTTCCCCCCTTTTTACCAAACATGCATCTTCTTTTTATTCTTTCCCTGACATGCAGTGCTTCTTCCACTTTATCTCTGCACTGGTCTCTGCTTATAATATTTCTGTGTTGATAGCTTTTATTTCGAGGCAGCATGCTTATAATAAGTCCATCGGCTGCCGGCTAGGTCCCCAGAAGGCTGTTTTTCCATAAAACACTTGCCCTAATCCGTTTATGAGCAAAGCAGAGCCCCAGGCGCGTCAGGGCAGGAGCTCGTTTGGGGGAGTGGTTTTTCACGTCCGTCTGCCCACGAAAGGGTGAGGCTCAAAACCCCCCCGGCATTTACATTTTTGGTGGGGCCCTGTCAAACCCACACCAGCTTTTTCCTTTCCGCCTTTGGGTTTGGTTGGCGTTGGTTTTTCTGGAAAGAGGGGGGGGGTTTCTGTATTTTTTATTTTAAAGGGTTTTTTTTTTTGTTTGCTTTTTTGTTTTTTGGGCGATTTTTTTTGGGTTTGGGGCCATTAATTAGAAAAAAGTCCGGGGGTCGCAAAGACGCAAACGTTTCCCGCCGCGGTCTAGTGATTATCGAGTGATGGTTTAGGCTTTTGTTTTGGGTGGTGGTACTGCCTGGCTTTTCTGCAGTCAGCTTCTGTTTTCTGTTATCTATCCGTCTTCTGCTGTCTATCCGTTTGATTTCTCTGCGTCTCCATAAACTCCTTCTCTCATTTTTTAAATTTATTTTTTCAAAAGGCAGTTTTTGTATACCCATTCCTGTACCGATGTACATTAGAGTTGAGAGGGTGAACGTTGAATCTTGTTTTGTAATGGCAAACGAAAAACAAAAACCCCATCCAATGTTCGTTCTTTTTCCCAAAGTTTTGAACTAATCGACAAGGTGGTCTAGGCGTCGCGATTTTACTGTGCCCGCACTTGAATGCTGATCAACAAGCGTTTTTGTTTTAATATGGCCAAGAAAATTTTTTCCTCCAACAAACCTGTTGGAAAACCAAACAAAATTTAAGCCATTTGTGTGAAAATGGGACAAGTTGTCTTTGGTATTACTAGGGGAAAAAACTCCAATGATTGTGAACTTTTTTTAAATGTGTGTCAGATTTGACGGTTACTCAAAAGGTATAGTTTATCCCAATGTGTGTTTTAAAACTATTAAACAAGGACCAGGATGATGTTGTAGTTTTTGCCCTTAGACTGTTTTTCTATATTCAGGTACCTTCTTTGGATATGAACCGTTCCTCCTCCACTTTTTAAAAATTTTATGTGTTGATGTATAATGTTGATAAAACCGTAAATGGGGAAGGATATTCAGTAATGGTTTAGTTGTGTATTTTTTCAACGTTTAATGTATAGGGAAACGTGTTTCCCCCAAAGTAAAACCGACTTCCCCCAAAAAAAGCAGTGGCCTAATCCGGGTTGTCGGGCGGTTCCGTGCAGCTTCAACACTGCAGGGTGTGTTTGTCCGTGTTCGAGTTTGATTCACTCATTTCAACTGTTAGCATGGTAGATTCATGGCACATGATGTCTAGCTCGGGATTTTTCCCTGGATTTTTTTCACCTGTAAGAAATATGTTGTTGCCAGGGGTTTGGGAAAATGGAATTAATTAATTACGAGATCAAAGTAAAAAAACCCTTGTTTGCGAGAAAAAGAGGCAATACATAAAAGAGAGTGCAATTCGTGCTGTTCCATTTGAAAAACATGTAAAAATCACCCCTCTTGTCTGTTGAGACACACACCCCTGTGGTTTTAGTGGGCCTGGGGCCATTATCTAACTAGTTCACGTTCAAGCTCCCTCCTCTCCTCTCTCTCCGCGCGGTGCGCCGTATGTTGGGTTGCGCGTGGCGTGCGTGGTGTTTTGGGTGTGCGCAAAATTTTTATGGCATCACTGTGTAGATAAATGGGGGGGCATAAGGGAAAAGGGGGAAGGGAACGACTCGAGAGGGGGAAGACAGACAAGACAGACAAGGCAGACAGACAGACGGGAAAACACAGGCAACACAGCAGACAGACAGACAGACAACACACACACACCACCCACACACAACCACACACAACACACCACAACACACAGGGAGACAGAAAAACAGACGACTGGCAGTCAGACAGAAGACAGAGATCTTTGCACATTGGGGGTCAGAGTGGCACATCAAGCTATGTAGGAAAGAAAACCCCTGTTAAAGCCGAAGACGGGGACCGCTTTGTCCGGGGGGCACAGCACGGTGTGTGGGGTAGGCACACAGGAAGGGGTGCTTTGCACACCCCCCAACCTCCCCAATTTTGGGTTTTGCATGATTCCAAAATGTGTTTGTCTTCCCGCTTGTCTGAGTCTGAATACAACTTCCACAAAAGGGGTGATTGTTCGACCTGGGCCCCGCTGAGCACTGCAGGCCGTGGCGGGGAAAGGGTGGGGGGGGGGGGGGGGGGGGGGGCGCGGGGCTGTGCTTTTTTCCCAACTGTCTGATGCAGAACATAGTGGCTGCTTGTAAAATTTGCTAGCCCCAAAATTTTATGTTTGCCGGCTGTGTTTGTGTACTGTATAACTGTCTCTGTTGTTGTTGTCTGTCTTCGTCTTCACTTTTTCCCTCTCTCTCTCTGTCGTCTCTCTCTCTCTCTTCTCTATCTCTTTTTCTCTGCCTCTCCCCCTTTTTTTGCCTCTGTCTCTTTCTCTGATTGGTCCTGTCTCTCTCTGTCTCTCCCTGTCTGTTTGTCTGTCTCTTCTTTATGTGCATGTTGTGCAAGTAAATGATTCTTATTTGGGGGTAAAAAATAAGCTTACAAGTTTTTGTCCCCCTCCCTCACACATATAAACTAAAAAAAAAAGTGTGCGCGCACGCGAGCGGGGCCTTTTTTTCAATGGATTCATGCACACACAGTGTTCGCACGTATCCTCAAAGAAACACACTACAGACACACGGGAACGCACACTAACAAACACAGAGAGAGAGAGCCCTTTACAGAAAACTTAAAGTTCCTACGTGAATCACTGAAATAAAAGCAAGATTTCTCCTTGGGTAAAAAACAAATGCACCAAAATGCCTTCCTCCCCCTTTTTACCGTTTTTACTTTTTCAATCGCGACGATTGGCGTTCTCCAGCTTCAATCGTGGATCCCAGAAAAACGTGCACTGTCCCTCTGCATGATTTTGGGGAAAACCGTGAATGACGAACACTTGATGTTTACCTGCATGGGTATAACTCTGACTGTTTTTACCTCAGACTGTATCATTTACTTTTTTCCCTGCATGACTTTTAAAAACCGACTGTGTTTCCTGCAGGCTGTATACACTTGCCGTTTACCTGCATGGTGTTACATTTGACTGTTACCTGCATGGCGAAACACTCTGTGTTTACCTGCATGGCTTAAAACCTCTACGTGTTTACCTGCATGACTGATACCTTGACTGTTTACCTGCTTTGACTGTATACACTCTGACGTTTTTGCCTGCATGGCGTATACCTCTGACGTGTTTACCGCATGACTGTATACACCTGACTTTTAAAATGAGACTGAAACATCTGATGTTTACCTCATGGCTGTATACACCTGACGTTTACCTCAGGGCTGTATCCACCTGACTTTTACCTGCATGGCTGTATACCTCTGACTGTTTTCCTGCATGGCTTTTACACTCTGACGTTCCCTGCGGGGCTGTAACATCGACTTTTTTTCCTCATGGCTTATACACTCTGACTGTGTTTCCTGCAGTGTATCACTCGACTGTGTTTACCTGCATGGCTGTATACACTCTGACTGTTTTACCTGCTGGCTGTATCACTCTGATGTTTACAGATGGTGATACCTCTGACTGTGTTTACCTGCAGGTGTATACACTT
Organism: Rapana venosa; assembly: GCA_028751875.1. Classification (NCBI taxonomy): domain Eukaryota; kingdom Metazoa; phylum Mollusca; class Gastropoda; order Neogastropoda; family Muricidae; genus Rapana; species Rapana venosa. The sequence goes on along the minus strand of CM054139.1, from coordinate 7,324,857 downwards.
GACTGTGTTTTCCCTGCAGGCTGATACACTCTGACTGTGTTCCCTTGCATACTGTTACACTGACTGTTTCCCTGCATGGCTGTTTAAATTTCCTCGTATACACTTCGGCCCCGGGTCGTTTCCCCGTAAAGGGATTTTTTCCCTTTGGGAGTTCACATCAGTGCCGACCCCCTTTCCCCAAAATCTTTAGGATGAATTTAACCGAGGCCCGTGTGCATTGCACGCGAAATCTTGTGCAACGGAAAACTGTTCCGTTTTTTCGGAAGAGTAGGCCTTGTGTCCCGGTGGAAAAATGACAAAAATTGACAAAACTCATAAACGGGGGACTGGATCAAAAACCATGAGTGCTTTTTCCATTATCCTCGAAATAGAAAAAAGCAAGTAAAGAAATGAACTTTGGGAGTTTTTTTTTTTCCTGACATGGCCGTTCAGGTTGTCCACAAAGAATTTGCAAGACAAAACCGTCTCGCCTAACCTTCCGGCCTGTCAATGTCTAATGAGGCTTCCCCTACCTGTTGTATGTAACTAAAGACAAAAGCGCAGCTTGGGGCCACACCCTTTGGGTCAGCTAAAAACATTGCATTCCTCACGGTAAAAACCATTTTTCATGCACTTTTGGGAGGTTTTGTCAGCATTTTGGGCCTTTTCCACGTAGTGTTCCCCGTTTTGTCGTGTGCTTTTATGTAACAAATCGCACTTTCCAACGGTGGTGATTTTTTGTTCGTACAGAAGGTGCGTTGGTGTGTGTGTGTTGTGGTGTAAAAGTGTGAGTTTGTTGGGTTGGTGTTTGTGAATGTGGAGTGTGTGTTTTGGTGTGGTTTTTGGGGTGTGCGCGCGCGTGCGTGGTGACATGAGAGGTGCAGGTACACATTTTTAATCGATGTCTACTAAGTATACAGACTTTGTTCCCTCTTTGCAGTACGGTTATTTGAAGAAGAGGGAGAAGAGAGGCGGGCAGGCAAGCACACCCCACCCAACACACACACACACACCAACACACACACCCACACAAACACACAAAACACCAACACACAACCACTTCACACACTTACACCACACACACACTCCCACTAAACCCCACACAACATCCACCACCACAACACACACACAACAACCCCCAAACCCAACACACACAACACCCACAAACCACACACAACACAACACACACACCTGGCATACAGGCTTTCAAGGGGGACTGCAGTGATGTGCTGGCACAGCTGGTAAAGCATCTTCACATAGATCACAAAGAATGGCTGTGGGGGTTTCCGGCTTAAACCCGCACTAAAACGCGCCCAACCCAGCGTTCTGCCCTGCGGGGTAAAGAAACCGGGTTCTGTTCGTTTGATAGTGTATGTGTATGTAGATGCATAGCATGCTCTGGGCTGTTGCATTTTGGGGGAATGGGAAGGGGGCGGTGTTAAGACGTTTGCCTCCCCAACAAAAAACCCGGAGGTTCTGGTTCGTTCCACCTCGCCCTTTTTTCCCCATTTGACAAAAAAAAACAAACTGAATGTCAAAGTCCTTGGATAAACAAAAACCGGGGCCCCCCGTGTGCGAACGCATGCAGAAAATTTTGCGCACATGTTAATCCTTTTCCCGTGTTCGAAAGAGTAGGCCCATTGTGTCGGTGGGAAAGTTGACAAAAATTAAAAAAACCGCTACACACGCAAAAAAAATTCTCTGAGCGCTTTGATTTTTGCTTTACAAGTTCAGCCTATAAAAATTCCATACATTATTATGATATATTAGTTAAATTTTTATTATTTTTATTATTATTATTATTTTTATTATTATGGGTTGTCAGTAAAAGTAAGTAGACACGAAGGAGGGAGGATAGATGGGGGGGAGGGGGGAGGGAAAGAGGAAGGAGTACACTCCTCCCCAACACTCTCTCTCTTCTCCCCACACCACACACACACCAAACCACACCACCCACACACACACCAAAACACACACACCTCTCTTCTCTCTCTCTCTCTCTCTCTCTCTCTCTCTCTTTCTCTCTCTCTCCTCTCTCTCTCTCTTTCTCTTTCTCCTCCCTTTCTCTCTCCCCTTTTCTTCTCTCCTCTCTCTCTTTCTCTTTCTCTCTCTCTCTCCTTCTCTTCTCTCTCTCTCTCTCTCTCTCTCTCTCTCTCTCTCTCTTCTCCTCTCTCTCTCTCTCTCTCTCTCTGACCGTCTTTTTTCTTTTTCTTTTTTTCCCCCCTCTTTTCCCTTCCCCCCTTCCCCCCCCCTCCCCCCCAGCACATTCTACGGGAGTGTGTTACAGAGTTTCATCCTTCCCCCCTTTCAATTTCTTGTAGTCCAATGGGTTTTGGGGCATCACTGGGGATTTGCACCCATTCCCCACTCCCCTTTTCACAGGATTTACAATACGAGCTTTAAAAAACCCGCAGGTTTTGCCATCTTTAGATATTCTTTACCTGCACACCAGCCCCAAAGAATTTCCCAGAACGGCACACCTGTAAGGTAGTGTTGTCAAAAAATCTTGACTAAACAAAATCAGAAGGGGTTTTGGGTGATGCATGGTTATTTGTTTTGGGAGAGAGAGAGAGGAGGGGGGGGGGGGGGGGGGGGGAGCCTAGGGGGCGTTGCGCTCGCAATTTGACGAACCGGGGGGGGGTTGATCCTGCACAGTTCAAGGCTATTTTTCAACGGGAGTTACATCGTGCTGACTCTGCTCCCCAAAGCCTTTGGATGAGACTGTAAACCGAGGTGCCGTGGGCGGAAGCAGCAGAACATTTGTGCCACGTTAAATCCTGTTCTCCTTATGGGAGATAAAGTAGGCCATCCTGCCGGTCAGAAGGGGAAACGGGAATATAATATTATATTTTATATTAAATATAAATATTATATTATATTTAAATTTTAAGAGAGAGAGAGAGAGAGGAGGGGAGAGAGAGGAGATTATGGTGCATACGACTCGGTAAAACGTCACCCCGAACGTAAAATGGGGCTGCCAAGGGGGAAAAAAACGGTCGCATACGCAAAAATCCAATTCTAAAAAGGAAAAAAAAAAATTTTTATGAAATTTAATTATTTACTGTGTATAACTCCTCCTCACTCACTCATCACTCACTCCTCACTCACTCACTCACTCCTCACTCACTCATCTTTATTCATTCATTCATTCACCATTCATTCATTCATTCTTTTCATTCATTCACTCTTTCACTAATTTGTCTTTTTTCTGCCACCAACAAGCCAATATCTATCTCATGTCAGTTGCAGTCTGGTGCTGCCAAAATTTTCCTATCTATCTATCTATCATTTCTTTATCTATTTTTCTATCTATCTACTATCATCTATCTATTATCTATTTATCATCATCTTCTATCTACTTATCTTTCCTATCTGCTGTCGTCGTTGCTGTGTCTGTCTGTTGTCTGTCTGTGTATCTATCTTCTACTGTTGTCTGTCTTTCTGTCTATCCCTCTGTCTGTATCTGTCTGTCTGTCTTTTTTTAAATTTTATTTGGACCCTGTAAGGTCATCGAGCGTTTGGGCCAAGCTGTGTGTGGGGCACAATGACTTGGGGCCCAGCACAGCCCCGCCAGCACAGACAGAAAGGGCCCGGCCCCCCAAGTTTGAAAGTGGCAGACTTCCATCCCACACATCCCCCTCCTGTAATTATTTTTGTTTTGCTTTTTTTTTCAAAGTGATGAATTTACAAACCCCTGGCTAAGCAATGTGTTTTCTTTGGGATTCGTTTATTTCTACTCCTTGTCTCAATTTTTGCGTCTGTCTGTCTGACTATGTTTGACTCCCTGTGTTTTGGTCAGTCTGTCTGTCAAACTGCGGTTTCTGTTGTCAAACGGTCGTCCCCTGTCAAACTGTCTTTTGGTCTGTCTGAAAAACGGTCGTCTGTTGTCAAACTGCAGTCTGTTTCAAACGGCAGCTGTTGTAAACTGTCAGTCTGTCTGTCAAACGGTCATTGTCGTCAAACGGTCAGCTGTCTGTCAACTTCGTTGGTCTGTCTGTCAAACGGTCTCTGTCTGTAACGCGTCGGCAAACGGTCAATTGTTGTAAAGGGTCAGTCTTTGTCAATTTCCCGTGGTCTGTCTGTCAACGGCAGTCTGTTGGGGTTCTTGTGAGTGCATCATTCTGAAGGGGGCATGGGGTTCGAAATAGTCTGATTTGTGAACAGAAAAAAGTTTCTGTAAATGATTTCATTTCAGGGTTTTTTCCTTGCAAGGTACGTTTTTTTGGTTAGGCACGACAAGACATTTTAGACAAAACGTTTACCTGATTAAAGCCAGGTCAGGGGAAATGCTACAGCCGTTTGAACTGTTTGTTGACAAAAGGGTGCAGTGATTTGCACAAAAGCTTTGTCAAACCCTTTTCCCCTTATTGGTCTTCTTGTGCAACAAACATAAGCGGGCTAAACCTGATGGAGAAGTATTTTAGAAATGCTTGCTTGCAAAGAAATCCTTTTTTGAAAGATGAAAAATTCTGATGCCCCGATATCGGGGTGCAAATGTCATGACCTCTGTAACGGAGTCGTGATCGTTGGGTCTTTCATTTAAAAAGCCCGTGACTGTTTATCCAATGCACTGGAATTTTTCTTTCAGATCAGATTTTTTTTTTAAATCTTCCAGATTTGCGTTGCCCTTCCTTTCCTTGGAGTTTTTCCCCACTTTTCCCAAATGATCTTGCCATACAGACAAAGGCAGTCGACTTTGCCCGCAAAATGGGCGAGGAAGTGAATGAAAACCCGCAGGGGCTGCGACGCTGAAGCATGGCATGCCCCGGTACGCCTGCTGCACTTTCTGGAACCTGAGTGTCCTAATTCCCCAGTCAGTTGTGTTGGGTCCCCCACCACGGGCCCTATCAGGGGGCTCCCCTTAATATTAGGTGGTGTTCACTCCCTAAACCCTTTCGGTCGTTGAAGGGGGAGATGTCAGAGACCCGCTTTTCCAGGGGTCGTATATTAGGGGGGGCCCCACTCCTCTTCCCCGCCCCTTGCCCTTTTTGGGCCCTAGAGGGGGCAGGTACTCATTAAAAGTGGGGAATGGGGGCTGCACTGAACCAAGGGGCCCCAAACAATCACCCCCACTTAGAACCACGCTCGATGTGTTAAAATTATTGGGGGGAACGGGGGCTCTGCCATGGCTTGTAGGTCAAAAATGTGTGTCTAAAACCCTACGATTAACGGTTCAAACTCAACAAAGACTGTTTGTGCCCCCCAAGTTAAAGTCTCCCCATGGGGAATTTTAAAGAAGGATCAACCCCCCCTGGCGGTGCCCGCTGTGGCTTTTTTCTGCGCTTGACACAACTGGAGGGGGGAAAAAAAAGGGGGTTTGGGGAGGGACGTGTCAAATCCACAGCACTTTGTGATTTTTCTGCCAGTGTGTGGCCCCAGGGTATCCCCCTTTCCCCTTTCCCCTTTCAGCCAGGCCTCTGGGGCTGGGGACTGTCCCTTTGTTTTAAAGGCGGCCCTCACCACGCCCGGCGCCTCTTGCGCACAGCCACGGTGGTTGTGGGTGTGGTGTGGTGTGTTTTGTGGGGGGTTGGGGGGTTTTTTTTGTGTGTGTGTTATGTGTGTGTGTGGTTTTGTGTGGTGGTGTGTTTGGGGTGTGTGTGTATGTGTGTGTTGTGGTGTGTTGTGGGTTGTGTGTGTTTAGTGTGTGTGTGTGTGTTGGTGTGTGTGTTGTGTGTGGTGTTTTGTTGTGGTTGGTATGTGTTGTTGTTGTTGTTGTCTTCGATTTTACGTCTGTTTTACTCTCAGTGATATTAACAGAAAAAAAAAACCAAAAACCAAAACTTTTTAAAAGGGGTGTATGATTTGAGGTGGTGGTGGAGGCCCTCTGAAAAAAAGCGAAGGGGAAAAGTAGCTAATCATGAAAAGAAAACCCCAAAAAGCAAAAGAACAAAAAAAAAAAAATTAAAAACCAAAAAAAAAACATAAAAATTATTAACGTTAATGAAACATAACAATGTCCTAAGGACTCGCCAAGGCCCCTTTTCAATCAAATGCCCCAATTCAAGTTATTGAATATGTTTAAGGGGTTTTTTAGAAAATTGGGGGGAAAAAAGCTTTTTTTTCTTACATTCAAAAATTATAGAGATTAGAAATATTTTCCCCCACAAGACATTTACTTTTTACTGAATTTGGTTACGAATGCATTTAAATTTTATTCTATAAAACAAAACTTTCACTCTTTTTGGGGAGAATTGAGCAATCCCTAAATGACTCAACTCTTTCTTTATCAGTTTTGATGGATCTGTTTAAAATCTCTCTTTTTGGAATAGTTTCGTGACCCTTTTTTCCAGATTTTTTTTCTAATAAAGGGTAGCCCTCTTTTAATGATAAAGGCCGTGCAATGTTGCTGTTTTTCCCTTTTATGTTTACCCTTTTTTTCAGCTCTATAGCCACTCTTTGGAAAAAATCCACTGTTTTGTGAAGCAAAAAAAGGGACATTTGTGCCTTTTAAGGGTTTAAAAAAAATTATCAAAATTAAATCCTTAAAAGCATTTTAATTGTCTTGTACCCCAAGGATTTTAAAGCAACAAAACCCACTTAGAATCAACCAAATAGGGGTTTTAAAATACACAATGGGAAATCAGAACATAATTTTGAGCATTAAGACTGCTATAATTCTGCGTAAAAATCGAATGGGTTTTACCAAAATGATGATTTTTTTTTTTTAAAGATGGGTTAACAAAAGCTGAACCTTTTCTTTTACCAGACGTATCCATCATAAATTTGTAAGATGAAATACTTTTGATGGGTGGGGATCACCACAGAAAACCCTAATGTTCAATTCTCATTTTTTTTTCTTGTTACCTCTATGCGAAAATGGCTCTGTTCATTCCCCCGAGGAAGGTAAATTTCCCTGTTTGTCCATTTTGTGTTGATTTAATTAATTTTTACTAGATCAGACACTATGTGTAATGGCTTTAAGGAAGTTATTCTTTTGCTCTTTTAGGAAACGTAGTTCGGATTTTACTTTTACTTCTTCAGAAATGAAATTTCAGTCGTTTGTTTCTAAAACATATTTAGCACAGCCAGTGACGGTAATCTCCCAAAGGGAATGTCCAATTATTGTACTTCCCCGAGCTGTGCATATACGGAAATCCCGTGCAAGCCTGAAAGCTTTGCGTCTACACTTTGTAGCTTTTTAAATAAAGTTTTGGAGCGTGAAAAAAAATTTCTTTTTCCGTTGATAAATTTTGAACGAAAAAAGATGTGCTAAACATTTAGATTGAATAGCTTGTCCCCCAAAACTGTTTTCTAATTTTCTTCGTAAGTTTATGCACTTTCTTGCCTTGTTAAAAAAGTGTCAAATTATTTCCCAAATTAGCTTTGGTTAAAATAAAATAGAATTTTTTTGTATTTTTTTTATTCAATTATTTCACCCAATCTTAAATCTTTGGGAGCTCCTCCGGGTTACGCCATTATTAAAAAGCACAAAATGAGTTTTTTTGTAGACAAGTAAATCCTTTTCAAGCTTATTTGTCGTGTTACAAGCGGCTTTTATATACCCTTTTATTAATTTAACGCTCTTTTTGGTGTATTCGTTTTATGTAACGCTCCCATATTATCATCCCCATTTGTTAAATGAAAACCTTTTATAAATTCATTGGGAGTCGCCAGGTTTAAATAGGGTAGGGGCTACACAGAACCTTTGGGGGAGTCCCCAAAGAAGCGATCTAACATTTAATATGATTTAGCTACTCTTCTTGAATTTTTCTTCTGTTAAAAAACTTTTGATTAAAAAACAATCCCGAAACCCCCCACCTTCTTAAGTTCCCAATAAATTAATACCAAAAATTGGGGAAAGCCTTTTAATTTTCAAAAATGTTGCAAGAACATTCCCTTTTTTCTTGCAAACTGCTTTTTTTTTGGGGTTTAGTTTAAACAAATTTTTCTATGGCAGATCTTTTTTTTTGAAAACCTGCTTGATTGACGGGATTTTTTATTTTTAGGCAAAAAAAAATCAGCCTTTTTTGAATAATTCTTTCCTTACTGCCATGTGAAGGGGGCAAAGCTTGGTCTTTAGCTTGTTTTGCGATTTTGGGTTTCCTTTTATGAAAGGAAGACAAAGGACTCCTTTCCCTTTACTGGCATACCTCCTCAAACCAAATTTATTGAATATTTTTTTGGGGTAGATAAATGAAATTTGTTTGGGAATGTTTCAACATGCTTTGAAAATGCATCTGACCGACAGAGTTTTTTGTTTGAAAGAGTAGTAAACGTTCTTCTTCGCCAGTAATTGGAGATTAAAGCCGAACCGTTTTTTTCAGAGATGGGTCATACTTTCACCTTTTCTTTCTTTTCTGTTTTTGTTCCCCGCGTTAAGTGACAAGCTTCAAAACGCCCCTTGATTCAAAAACAGTTGCAATGCCTCGCTTTTTTTGTTTTTAGGTTCTTTATTCCAATTGACGACAAGTTGGTAAACTAAAACCTTTTTTTATTTCTGATATTTATCCCCAAAACCCTTTTTAAAATCTTTATTTTGAAAATTTTAGTGGGACAAAAAAATCCAAAATTCTCCTCTTGGGCCCGGGTACAACAAGGTTACAGTAATTTTTTGCTTGTTTTTTTTTACATTATTTTCTGATGTTTTATCTTTTAAAAAAATTTTTTTACATTAAGCGTTTGTTTTTACTGCTTCCCCACATGCTGGTGTCCACCAGATTTTCCCAGATTTTATTTGTTTTTAGGGGATTTATTTTGGGGGGTAGACAAAGTGGCACATGAATAATTTCCGGAAAAATGAATAAAAATGGTTAGTTTTGTCTCAAAGTTTTCGTATTTTAAGTTTCAAGGGGCTTCAAACTTTTTTCCCGTCTGCTTTTTTGTAATTAAAATTTTTGGGAAATTTTTTTTCCGGGGTCACGGAAGCTGTTGGGCACTAAGCGTTTTAATGACAGGCGGGGGATCGCTCCCAAGGGGGGTCATTGTGCGTTGGCATCCATCTGGAGCTAATGCAGGAGATAAACATAGATCTAAGGCTGATGCTTGTGACTATGTGTGTTTTTGGGGTGGTTTTTTGTGTGATGTGTGTGTGTGGTGGGGGTTTGTTGGTGTTTTGGGGTGTGTGTGTGATGTGGGTTGTTGTTGTTTGTGTGTGTTGTGTGTGTGTGGGTGTGTGGTGTGAGTGTGTTGTGTTTGTTGTGTGAGTTTTGTTTGTGTGTGTGTTTTGTGGGTGGGTATGTTTTTGTTTGGGGTTGTGTTGTGTGTTTTTTGTGTGTGTGTTGTGTGTGTGTGTTTTGTTTGTTGGGGTGTTTTTATGTGTTGTGTGTGTGTGTTTTTGTTTTGTGGTGTGTGGTGTGTGTGTTTTGTTGTGGGGTGTGTTTTGGGGTGTGGGTTTTGGGGTTTTATTGTGTGTGTGTGTGTGTTTGGGTGGGGTGTGTTTTGTGTGGTGTGGTTTTGTGTGTTGTTGTTTGTGTGTGTGGTGTGTTGTTTGGTGTGTGTTGTTGTGTTTTGTGTGTGTGTTGTGTTTTATGTTTGTGTGGGTGGTTTTTGTTGGGGGTGTTGTGTTTTGTGTGTGTTTTGTTTTTTGATGTTGTTGTGTGTGTTGAGTTGTGTTTTGTGTTTGGGGGGTGTGGTTTTGTGTTTTGTGTGTATGTTTTGTGTGTGTGTGTGTGTTGTTTTTGTGTATGTTTGTTTGTGTTGTGTTTGTTGTGTGTGTGTTTTGTGTGTTTGTTTGTTGTGTTTTGTGTGGTATGTTTAGTGTTGTTTTGGGGTTTTGTGGGTTTTTTGTGTGTATTTGTGTGGTGTTGTTGGTGGTGTTGTGTTATGTGTTTTTGTGTGTGTGTATGTTGTGTGTGTTTTGGTTTTTGTGTTGTGTTGTGTGTTTGTTGTGTTGTTTTGTGTAGTTTTTGTGGGGTGTTGTTGTGTGTTGTGTTGTTTTGTTGTTTTTTGTGTTTTTGGTGTGTGTGTTGTTGTGGGTGTTGTGGTTGTGTGTTGTTTTGGTGTTGTTTGTGTGATGTTTGGTGTGTGTTGTGTGTGTTGTGGTTGTTTGTTTGTTTTTGTGTTGGTGTGTTGTGTTTTGTTTTGTTGTTGTGTGGTGTTGTTTGTTTGGGTGTGTGGTTTGGTTTGTGGTGTGTTTGTGTGTGTTGTTGGTGTGTTAGGGGGTTTTTATGTTGTTTTTTTGTTTTTTTTTTGGGGGGGTGTTATTTGGTGGGTGGTTTGGGTTTTTGTGGTTGGTTCGGGGGTTTGTTTTGGTTTTTGTTTTAAGGGTTTAAAAAAAGTGAAGTGTTTGGGGTTTTGTTTGTTTTTTTTTGGGTTGTTTTGTTTTTGTTTTTTGTTTGTTTTTTGTTGTTGTTGTTGTTGTTTTTTTTTTTTTTTTTTTTTTTATTTCTTCTTTCTTCATCTTTTTTTGGTTTTTGTCTTTCTCTGGGCCTCCTTCTCTGTTTTTTTCTTGCGGGGGAGGTAACGCTTCTTGTCTCGGCCTAAACCTCTTCAAATTTTCGCAAGGTGTTTGTACACCAGTTTTGTTTGTAGGGTTGCTTGTTATACTCCGCGCCAAACCTTAACCCGTAGGAGGGCAAGCAAAACCCCGAAGACCCCCCCCCCCCCCCCAGCCCCCCCCCCCCCCACGTCGCTGGAATGGTCCTTTTTAAAAAGGGCAATCGCCGATACACATGGTTTCAGTGCGTCGCAGGAGTTGCCGAACGATGCTGTAAAAATCTCTGAAGATCCGACCGCCTCCGGGATGGTGTCTAAAAACGACCCCTGTGTGCATGCTGGGTTTTTTACTTTGTCATCCGTTCCTACCGGCACACAATGGCCTACTCTTCCGAAAGGCAGAAAGGGCTTTAACGTGTGCGCAAGATGTTCTGCATGCGTTCGCACACGGGGCCTCGGTTTATAGTCTCATCCTAAGGACTTTAACATTCAGTTCGATTTTTTCGTTTAACTGGGAAGAAAGGGTAAGGCTGGGAATCGAAATCAAAACCTCATGGTTAACTAGTTGGTGGGCAAAAGTCTTAACCATCCTGCCACCTTCCTTCCTTGTGTTGGGTTTTATGGTTTACTTTTTGATACGGAAGAGCACAGACTACCGTTCAAATCTTATAGGATGCTTTCTGATTTAAATGCTAAGGGAAAGAAAAAAAAAATAATGGGCCACACAAATACGCATTTGCTTATTCGAATATGGCTTTTTGATATTACTGGTTAAATCAAGGCGTTGGGAATCTAAAAGAGTTTATTGCTGCTTTTAGACAAAGATTAATTGATTGTCATTGGCAACGTTGGAACGATTGTAAGCAATCTGGTGATAGATATAGAACTTAACGACAAAGCTTACATGACGTCAAACCTTATCTAAAACTTGAAATGGTATAATAGCTCAATTCAGACTGAGTATGTCAGACACAAATGTTCGTAAACTGAGATACAAAATACATAGTGAATCTGATACAATATGCTCTTTATGTAATGAAGCAACAAAAGATAAAGTACATTTTTGTCTTAAGTTGTGCCTCCTTTAATGACGTTAGGCAAACATATATCCCAGCCAAGCACACCAACCAGCCTTCTGCAGCTACTCTGTTTGCTCCTAGGCTGCAGTAATCCTAATTTCATTAGCTGTTTATTTATGTTAAAGCCTTTACAACGAGAGATGTTAGTGTGATCTCATATGGGCTTTCCTCTGTGGCTGTTTTCCTTTCCTTAATCAGCGCGCAAGTTGATCAGCAGTGGGCCAACGGCCTCTTTATGAGTTAATCCTTCAGAGTTCAGAGTTCAAGTTGTCTCTCTCTCTCTCTCTCTCTCTCTCTCTCTCTCTCCCCTTCCCCTCCCTCTCTCTCCCCCCCCCCTTCTCTCTCTCTTTTCTCTCTTCTCCTCTCTCTCTCTTCTTCTCTCTCTTTTTTTTCTCTCTCTTCCATTTGCAGAATCGTTAATCCAGTAACGTATGCTTTGGGGAAGCAGAATTAATAAAAAAAAGGGGAAAATTTTACCAGTTTACTGTAAACAGATATTTGGGTACCGCCTTTTTTACGCTAAGAACTTTTTAAGGCAAACAAATAAACGTTTTCCCGGGCATAGTGTGCTTTGTTTAACCCCCACAGCTCAGGGCCAAATGTAAAAGGGGAAATCGTAAAATAAAAAATTTTTTTAAAAAATTAATTTAAAGGCGAATTTTTTTTATGTAGAAAATTCTTTTCATTTTACAAAAACATGGTTTTTTCCCCTGCTGGGAGATCTTTACAGGGCGACAAAAAACTCGTCGTGGGTCGGGGAAAAGACAGTTCAAAATCCCTTTTTAAAGGGGCCAAACAAAAATGTTGTTTGAATTAGTTGTTAGGGGTAAAATAAAACGGGGTAATTTGTTGTGGCTTTTTAGTTTTTGTAAATTTTGGTTGGTGATTTTTAAGGGTTTAAAACCCAGGGGCTTTGGGGAAATACAGATTTTATTTTTTAAAACTTTTCGTCAGCGCTTAGTAGTTTGGGTTTTTGGCCCAAAATGGCCAATGATCAAATTCGGGAATAGGGGAAAGTTTTTATTGTATAGGACTTTTTGTAGTAGTCTTAAAAAAAAATTGAACCCGCTTTTTTAATTTCTCTAGCATGGAGAGTTTTTGAAAATTAAGGGGACAAGTTTTAGAATGGGGTATAAATCGGGGAAAAACCCTTAAAATAGGTTTTTAAATATGACCCCAACAAATTTAAATTTTGCCTTTATGTGGAGGGAAAAAAAGACGATGAAGTTTTTTTGGGTTTTTGTTGCCCTGCCTTAAATAGCTTAGAAGCGGTTTTTTCCCCCAGTAAAATTATTATCAACCCAGGGTTTTTTCAACAAAATTTTTTGTTGAGGATGCGTATGTTTTTGTTTTTTTTTTCCCTTTTTTTTGGAAAAAAGCATTTAAGCTTCGAGTTTTTTTGAACGTCATTTGATGTTTGTGTTAAAAATTTGGTTTTTTTTTTAAATGCCCTGATGCATTGTTTTTTTTGTTTTGTTTTTTATCGAGTGTTATTGTTACTTTTTTTTCTTTTCAAAAACCCCTTCATGGGGGGTGGAATAAACAGGAAAAAATAATAATTCCAAAATTCCCTTCTCTCTCTTCTCTTCTCCTCTTTCCTTTTCTCTCTTTTCTCTTTTTCCCCTCTCTCCCCTCTTCTCTCTCTCTCTCTTGGTTTTCCTTTGCTTGGCACCCAAAAAAAGGGCCAAAAATTTTTTAAAACAGTAAACAGGGAAATGTACCCAATGTTTTTTTTGTTGTGAAATTTTTTTTTTTTTCCCCAAGTTGAAGGGCCCCCCGTTAAAGGGGAAATCTTGTTAAATGCTTTTGTTACAGTTACTTATGTTGTTGTTTTCCCTTTTAACCCCGAAGGCCGGGTTTAAAAAAACGAGTTTTGTTCTCACCCAAAAAGAACTTGGGGGAGGTTTCCAAAAAACTTTTGCCTCGTGGTGGTCGATTGTGGCTGAAAAATTCACGAGAAAAACATCTACCCATTTGAAATCCCCCCCTTGTTGTTGGGATCAGAGCGTGCTGCACTTCATGGGGAAGCTGCTCCTGATGGACCGCATCAGAGAACCCTGTTCCCGGGAAGGGGAAAACATAAACCTTTTCCCGTGGGAAAAAAAAATTGTTTTTAAAAAGTCCCGGAAATTGTTTTTTGTTTTGAAAATTCTTTTTAAACCTCATCAAAGCAGAAAACGTTTTATCCCAAAGAACAATCAACGTCTGTTCACCACCAGTTCCCTAGCATGCTGAAAAACCCTTTTGTTTTTCCCAAAGGGCCCGCCTTCTGTGTGGAAACCCAGGGGAGTTGGACAGCGTAGTGACGGGAGACAGGCTGCTGCATCCCCCCCTTTTAGTTTTAGTGGTGAATCGACTGTGACTTTAATTAAAACAGCTGGGGGGGAAATCAAAAAATTCAGCTATCCGCCTCTCAGTAGGGGGGAATTGTTTCTTCGGGGGAAACCCACATTGCTGTAAAAACCCTTTTTGGGACCTTCTGTTGAAGTAGTGGGGAAAAATGCGCGGCCCCCACCGGGGTGGTCAGGACCTAAAGGCATTTGTGTGATACCCACCCCCGGGGACGGGCAGAGGGTTCCCCTTTCCCTTTACCATGATGGCCCCGGACCCCCACTGGGGGAAAGGGGAGCTGTGTGTTAACCCCTCTGAAATTTTTTTCAGTTTTGGGAAAAGTTTAAAAACCATGGGGGCTGCGGTTTGTCGTTTGCTCTCTTTGGTGGAGGGCCAGGATCATTTTTGGGCCAGTAAACCCGATGCAGCCTCTCTGCTCCAGTTTTCTTGGGATTTTGGTGGTTTTTGGGTGAGATATTTTTCGGGTTTCCCTTTGGAGGTCTTTGACGGATTGGCCTTTGGGGGTTTGGGGGGAAAAATTGTGGCACTTGGAAAAAATGTTTTTTTCCATGTTGACAAAAAAAGTCGTTTTTTAAGAGCTGTTCGGGGAAAATTTATTGTTTTGCCCCCGGGTCGAGTGCTGGTGTGTTTGGTTTTTTTTTTTTTCCCTTTTTCCGAAATTTTTACTTTTTTCTTTTTCCCATTTTTTCACCCTGGTTTTTGGTCAGAAAATTTTTCTTGTTATTATCTACTTTTTGAGTTTTTTTGATTTAAATTTTTTCTTTTTTATTGAATTGTTAAAAATTTCGATTCGATTTTGGGAAATTTTTGTTTTCCCGACTGTGCTGGTCTTTTTGCAATTTTTTAATTTTTTTTCCTGCTTTCCGTTTTAACAAAATTTCCCCGTGTTTACAATGGGCACCAAAAACCCCCTTTCAAATCTAGTTTTGGGGGTTTTGCCCGTTCCATGACGTGAGAAACCAGGACTATAGAGCTTTGTCGAACCTGAATTTTTGTCAAAAACAGTAAATGCTTGCTCCTCAGATTAAAAACAGGTTTTTCCAAAAAAAAAAATTAGGCATTAAACGCCCCAAAACCAGGGGGGAAAAACCCGGGGGGCCCAGTCTTTGCCAGTGGTGGGCTTCCCTCTCCCGTGTTCCCCCTCCCTCTGGTCATTCTGTTACCCCCCCGACACGCTTCTTCCCAAAGCTGCCCGTCCACCCCCCCCCTTCAGCTGTTCCTGTTCTGGTTTTTTGGGGACTTGAGGGTTTTTTTTTCGTTTATGATGTTGTTTTATCTTTTTGGTTTCAAACAAAAGAATTCCCCCGTTTTTCAAAGTTCTTTCACAATTTTCTAATTTCCCGTTTTAACCTTCCCAAAATTTGTCGGGTTTTTCCCCTAGCCCCTCTCCCCCATCGCCCTTTTGTTTCCCCTTCTTGATGCTTTTCCAAAATCACCACCCTTTTTTCTTCAACCTTTTTCCCCCTCCTTAGATTCATTCAATTTTTTTGGTTTTAATGTGCAGGCTGTCTGTCCAAAAGGAAAAAACCCGACTACCTTTTGGGCTTCATCTCTGAAAAAACATTTACCCTTTAAACCTTTTTTAACCCCAAAATTGGCTTAAACCAAAATGGCCCTGAGCCCCAAATAAAAAAAAGTGACTCCTCCAAAGGGTTTAAAACTATTTCTTTTTCCCGATCTCTGAGGAGGTGGGATTGCCATTTAATTTTTTAAAAAAACTTTTGGGAAACCCCGTCTTTTTTCAGCCACAACCCTTAAAATTCCCCCCAAAGATTTTTTTGAAGTTTGGAAATCAACTAATTACCCGGGGCCCCTCTTTTACTATCTGTGCCCTTTTTTGTCCACCCCCTTGCCGTAAAAAACCGGAATTTTCTTTTTTCATCAAAAATTCCCGTCCTCCTGAAACCCTACGCCTCTGTTAATTTAAATTATAATTTTCGGTGACTTTTTAAAAAACCATTTCGACAACCGTCTTCTCCCGATGTCAAACGTCTTTCTCCCTTTTTCTTTTCCCCCAAACCCTTCTCTCCCAATGGTAAACGAAGCAAAGCAAGAATTCTGGCCATTTTTTAGACCCGGCTGATTACTAATGTTATTTTTTAACTTTTTTACATCTGTTTCTGGGCACTAACGAAATGCTTTTTTGATTAAATTCCCCCAATTTTTTTTCCCCTCAACATCACAAAAACCTTTTTCAGAAAAAAGAAAAATTTTTTACTTGTCGCCAAAAATTTTAAAGGCCTTAGATTTATTTCCCTTTTTCTTACAAGCTTCCGAACGTTTTTCACAAACCTCTTTGGGCCACACTGACCTCCTGAATACTTATAAATTTTCTTTCCCCCAATTGCTTTTGGGCTTTCAATACCATGGGCCCTCTCCCACCCGACGAACCCCGTTGCGCCCCTGGTTTACCCAAGGGCAAACCTTTATGCGGAAACGCAAACGCCCGGAAATAGAACGGGGTGGCGGAAACAAAAACCCAAATTTAACCAAAAAAGTTTTTCCCAAAACAAAAAATTTAAAGTCAAAAACTTAAAACCCTTCGAAAAACAGAATAAATTATTTCCCCAAAATTTTCGGGGCTACATCCAAAATTTCTTTTTTCCCTCACCCCAAATTTTTTTTGGGTCTGCAAAAACAACTTCCCCTGCCCACCCCACGCCCGTCTGAACTTCCTCTATCTTTTCTCCTTTTTTTTCAAAGTCCACAAAATTTTTTCCCGATTGGTCAGGGTCATTTCCAGCCTTGCACCTCCTGATCCCCGTTCCGGCACTTCCTTTTTTTTCCCTTTTTTTTCCAAAAGTTAAAAAAAAAATCATGACAAATTTTGAAAGGGGAAATTTTACTTTAAAATCTTTCGACTCGATCCCTTTCCTTTTCTCCCGTTTTTTCACCCAATTTTCCTTCCAAAAAATTTTACCTTTTTTATCAATAAAATAGTTTAAAATCCCTTCTTCTGTCAGGACATTTTCCAAAGCTCTTAAAAACCCCAATTGTCAACCTTACTGAAAAAAAACACGACCTTTGATTCCCCACATTTGAAGAATTATTGGGCCCGTCTAAACTTACCCCTTTTTCCTTTAAATACTAGAAAAGTTTTTCTCAACAGGGTCAAGTAACCTTTTTTCCAATGTTTTCCTTCCCCCTTTTTAATTGCCTATTGGCCCCCCCACAGCACCCAAAACCCCCCGGCCATACTTTTGATAACCCTTTTACTTGTTCTGATCGGAAAAATCTCCTCCTCACTCTTCTTGGGTTATCTGCGGGCCCTTTGACAATATAGATCACTCAATTTTTCTTTTCGCCTCCAAAATTTCCCCTTTGGTTTTTTTTGGCAAAGCCCCCATGGTTTTTCTTTCCTACGACAGATTCCAGAAAGTTATTTAAACCCAAAAATTTAATCAAAATCGTCCCCAAAAAGGAATGTGGGGTCCCAAGGGATCAGTCCTGGGGCCCCCTTTCTTTTACTCTCTTACCTGCTCCCATCACATTAAAAAAACAACCAAACCTATTGGGTCATCATTTTATGCTGATTTATACTGCTTCAGTGCAGTGTTTTGTTGAAAAATTTTCCTTCCCTCTGAAATTTGTCCCCCGCCTTCAAGACATTTAAAAACTGGATAGTTAGAACAAGTTTCAAATTAATGCCGAAAAAAACCCAAAAACCCTGCTTAGGGACCCAACATAAAAAAATTCCCCCATCACAAACAAATTTAATTTGAATTCGGGAGTGGGTCAGGTTTCCCGTGTCCAAAATCTGTGAAGTTTTTAGGGGGTAGGGTTTTGACAAACCACTTCTATGAAAAAAATTTTTTTTACCCCGCCTGCCGTTTGTACTATTTAACCCACGGGCATAAGCGCGATTCGCAAGTATCTGTCCACTGATTTCAATTCCAAGTCGTTCCCTCTTATTCTTTCACGTTTAGACTAATTTTAAATTTTCTTTTGGCTGGCCTACCTGGATCTTCCAAACCACTCCCTTCAAGCTAAAAAATTTTGCAGTCGACTGGTCCCAAAAAAGAAAAAATCGAAAAACCCTTTATCCCTTCTGCGATCTCTTCCTGGCCCGGGCCCGTTTTCACAAAAGAAAGGGAGTATAAAATCAAAACCCGTTTCAAAAGTTTTCCCCAAATCTGCACCAAACTTATCTTTGTAACTTTTCTTCACCTGTAACTCCCTTCCCTTCCCTTCGTTCAGCCCCCGATACTTTTTGCTTTCGAACAAACCCCGATTTTAAACATACCCTGTTGGCTGTCGATCTTTTTCGTTTCTGGTCCGTCACGTGGGTTTACCTCCCTCTTTTTAAATTTTGCCAAAAACCTTCATTGATTTCCCTTTTTCAGCCTAAAAACCAATTATTTCCTAAATGCACTTTTCCCCCCCTATCCGTCTCTACTTTTTCAAAAGCATCCTTTTTCCTTTTGTGTTTGCGGGGTGTGTGTTTTTGTGTGTTGTGTGTTTGTGTGTGTGTGTGTTTTTGTGTGTGGGGGTTTTTTGTTTTGTTTGTGTGTGTGTGTGTGTACATACAAAGTGCAAAAAATTTTTAAATTTTGGTTTTTATTATATTTGAGGAAAAATTCCAAAGCGCTAAATGATATGAGGGCAAAGGCTTCGATTTGTTTGGGTTTTTCAAGAAATTTGGCGCTATTTAAATTTTTTTTATTTTTATTTTTATTATTTTCCCAAAAGATGCTGCTGTGAATGCTTTGGGGTTTTTATTGCTTTCCCCCCTTTTCCCTGTTCTCGGACAACCCCCGCGGGGAAAAGCTGCCTGTGTGTGAATTTTCTCCCCCCCCCAGGCAAGAGCCAAAAGTGGGGTGCTCAACCCCCGGATAGGCGTCGCCTTTAGTTTCAGCGCCCTTTTTTTTTTTTTTTAAAAAAAATCCCTTTTTTTTTTTTTCCAAAAAATGAAAAATTTTTTTCTTTCTAAAAGGGGCATTTTTACAGACTTTTTCTGGGGGACATCCCCTTCTGCCCTTTTTGCTTTGGGTTTTTTATACGGTTTTAAAAGTAAACCTTACAAGGGCCTCAGTTTTTTCTGGGACCAAAAGCTAACATTTAGAACCAAACCCGGGGCCCGGTTTTAATGTGAAAAAGTCCTGGGTCAGATACAGTGGCAAATTTCGACTGTGCTGTCCCAAAAAGGGCCGCGTTTTAGCTACACCAGTGTTTTCCGCCAAAGGGCTGAGGCCCGTGAGGGGGGCAGGTGATGCGTTACAAATTTGGGCCGGTTTTTTTGATCGTCCTGAATCGGCCTCGCTGGACCCCCCAGGGCGTGGTTTGCAGCGCCCAAAGGCTGCATTAGATTTTAAAGGGTGCAGCTTTTTGGGAGTCGAGTCACAATTTGTGGCGTGTTTTCGTAACTGCCGTGAATGAGAAAAAGAAGGGTTTTTTGGAATGTGGCGGAAATTTCAAATCGGGGGTTTTCTTGGTGCGTCGTCAAGCAGCTTTCCCAGGGTCTTGGTCCCGTTTTCCCTGACGCTCAAACATGAGGAAAAGTGTGCAGGGGTTTTTGGAGGTGTCAGTTTGCTTAAGGGGCCCGGGGGCTTAGTTAAAGGGGGAAACTACCCCGGGGACTTGTGTTGACTGGTTTTCTGTCCTCCCAGGGCAGCATTCGATTCCCACACCTTGTTTAATTTCCATGTTGTGTTGTTGCCAGGGCCTGTGCGCTGCATGTAAGGGCTGACTGGCTGACTTCTGCAGTGGAAAGCTGTTTGTCAGTGCTTGCATTCCATGGTGCCCGCCGTGAGGCCCACGTCAGGGTTGTCCCCCATTCAATATAAAAACACATGTTCAAACTAAGGATGCGTATTCCCTCAAACAACAAAGCGCTTGACATAATAAGTGTAAAAATGCATTTTAAAAAAGAAGAAGAAAAAAAGAGGAAAACCACCAAAATAACCCCAAAAATCCCAAACAACAAAACGCCCATAAAATGACACTCAGGAAAGAAAATTAGCAATCAGAAAGGTAAAATACATTTATTGACATGACTTGTTTCGGCATATTAAAATCAACGTGTACAGCAGCGCTGTTGGTAGCGGAAAAAAGAGAACAAGAACGGGCTTGTGGTGTGGTTCCAAAGCTTAGACTTCCTCCCTTGGAAAACCAGGGGCTCTTTCAGTATAGAGAGCACCCCACCTTCTGGAAATTATGAGTTAGAAATTTGTCCTTTTCTATCACTCCCTTTGTTTCTGCCTTTTCTTTCCAAACCTTTGTATCATCTCTTATTTACTGCGCTTCTAGTCCATTCTGCCCTTTTCAAGGAAATCTGACAAATATTCTCGGTTATTGATCCGATGAAATTTTGCCTGTATTGTTATATTCTCACAAGCAGGTAGTGATGATTTAAACACAGGGAAGGGCACAGCATGTCCATTCCACAGTGTCAATATGGCATATAATATTTCTGATGTATTGTTTCGTACATTGAAGTTAGTGTTCATTATCCTTTCTGCACTTTTCGTGGCATGGGGATGATGAATTAAGCGGAATGGTTGCTGTCCTCAGCACCTCCTGGTTTTACCGGCCTTAAGGAAGAAAATGATAAAATCTGTCGTCATTTTTCAGATTGACGGTGTTCTATATTTATTCAAAGGGATTGGATGGCATTGAGCTTGAATTTGAAGTAAAAGCTATTGGAGTTGCTGAAATTGAATAAGGTGAAGCCCTGATATGACCTTTGTGGTCGGCGGGGCTGTAAACAACAGGAACTGAAATGGAATGACGCTGCCAAGTTTGGTTTTTCTCCTGCATTTGCTATTTCTTGATTGGAATTTTGGCAACCGCCCTGGTTTTTCATTGAGGAATAAACATTTTCATTGTATGTCTATTGCACAGAGTAACAATATTCATCTCGGGATAGATAAATGGGTGGGTAGACAGAGATGCATACACAGAGAAACAGCAGTAGAACAGTCAGACAGACAGACAAATCCCGTAATTTATGATTATAGAGGACTCTGTTAAATTGTAGTTTTACATAATACAATACAGCGGTATACAATACAATACAATACAATGCAATGCAATGCAGTACAATGAGAGAGAGAGCGAGAGAGTGGGGAGGAAGGGGTGGGGGGCAAGGGAGACAGATTTCTGAGGGAAAAGGGATGGGACATTTGAAGCACAGACAAGGCTACTTTTATTTTCTTAAGCTGTGGTCAATATTTCACTAGAATAGGCTATTAAATTATTTGTGATTAAAATTGTGTCTTATCATGCAACTTGTTATAAAAAATGGTATTTATATTATGAACGTGCGTGTGCGTGTGTGTGAAAGTGCCCATAGTGTGTGCGTGGGCCACGTGTGGGTGTGTGTATGCGCATGCATACTGAGTGAATGTGGTTTTACACCTGACTTTATGACTGGCCTAGGCCTGGCTGATTTTTAGGTGCGTTTTATCTTGTGCTGTGTGCGTGCTGGTGTTTGGAGACTGTGGTGTGGTGTTCTTCTGTGATCAATGTTTTCATGGTTACTCTTTTTATGTTTGGCTGAATTCCTCTGTTTGTGAGATAATGAAGTATTTGTATTGTATTGCATTGTAAAATGCGGTACTGTAAAACACAACAAAGCACAACGTAACATTATGCAATACAACCCATAGAACACAGTGCAACAGACACAACACAATAAAATGTCATAAAATACAATACAATGCAACACAATGCACTATGACAGTGCAATGCGCTCATGATGATCTCTGTGACAGAAATAGAACCCTACCTTTACGATCATCTTTTTCTGCTAAGCTAACCCTTTTTTCAATACAGTTGATGGTACACCACACCACACCACACACACCACACACCACACACACACACCACACCACAACACACACACACACACACACACACGCACCACGCATGCACGCACACACTCCGGCCCGCCTGCACGCACGCACGCACATACACACACAATACCGGCCATTGGTAATGAGCTTGTCATTTGATTCTTTTAATTAATACTGCTTCTTGAAAGGTGTGCTGTTAGTTACCATCATTTAAATACATTTCAGAGAGAACATTTGTATTCATAACTTTACTGATAGTGTTGATTAAAAGTATTGATGTTGGCATATCTCCTCTTGGTGCTTTGGTGCAATCAGTGACAGACATCAACACAATGTAATGGAGAACACATGTACCTGCATTCTGCTGGCTACCTAGTGACTGCTGACAGCTTTTGCCCATAGTCAGGAAGGGCAGACACAGTTGAAGGGAAAATGATGTGTGTCAACAATACTGAATGAACCACCATTAACTTTGGGGGTTTTCGTTGTTTGGGTTGTTTGTTGTTGGGTTTTATTTGGGATTTTTTAGGGGGTCTGTTTTTACAAAACTGTCCATGCATGAGCTTCTGCAGGAAGACTTTATTTTTACGACTACCACCTGTCTTGTCTGATCTTTATTTCCATCTGTCAATGCTCTGTCCATGATTGACAGCTGCACTCTGTGTCTTTTTTTTGTTCTTTGTCCCCCTTTCTTTGCAGTTTAAAACAAT
>CM054139.1:7292352-7302070 GCA_028751875.1 Rapana venosa | reverse complement strand
GCTTTGCGCTTCGCTATCGGGATGTCTTGGGTTATACCATGGCGCACGGGGTCTGTCAGGTAGGAGATGGTCAGTAGGAGGTGCATGCTCATCAAGCAATTGGCGGAGAACAGTGTTATAGTATTCAGAGAGGTCAGTGTGGTCAGAGTTTGTGAAAAACGTTCGGAGCTTGTGAAGAGAAAGTATGAATGTCTAAGGCCTTAAGATTGCGACGAGTAACATATTTCTTCTTTCTGACAGTTTTGTGATGTTGAGGTGGAAAAGAATGGCGGAAATGATCAGAATGCAGTTCGTTAGTGACAGAAACAGATTAACCAAGATTAAATGAAGCATTAGTAATCAGCCAGTCTAAAATATGGCCAGATCTGTGCGTTGCTTCGTTTACCAGTTGGGAGAGAGAATGGTTGGACAGAGAAAGAGAAAGACGTTGACATCTGGAGAAGACTGGTTGTCGAAATGGAAGTTAAAGTCACCGAGAATTATAAGTTTAGTAGACAGAGGCTGTAGTGGTCGAGGAGTGACTGGAATTCTTGATGAAAAACAGAAGATGTCAGGTTGTTCTTACGGCTAGGAGGTGACGGTAAAGGCAGCAGATAGTAATAGAGTGGCCAGGTAAGTTGAGGTTGATTCGCAAACTTCAAAAGAGTCGTTGGGAATGGAAGGTTAGTGGCTGAAAGAAAGAGCTGGTTCCAATGTGTTTTTGAAAATTATGGCAATCCCACCTCCTCGAGAGAGTCTGGGAAAAGAAATAGTTTTATATCCTGGAGAGTCAGCTGTTTTATTTTGGGCTCATGGCCATGTGGTTTAAGCCAAGTTTCGGTGAGGAAGGTTAAGTCAATGTTTTTTTCAGAGATGAAGTCAGAAATGTAGTCGGCTTTTTCCATTTGGACAGACAGACTGCACATTGAACAAACAAACTTGAAGGAGATCTGAAGGAGGTGGAGAGGTTGAAGATGAAAGTGGTGAGTTTGGACAAGCATCAGAGGAAGAGGACGAAGGCGATGGTGGAGACGCGGCTAGCGGAAGAACAGACAAGAGTTTGGATGGTGAATCAGGAGTAGAAGATGGTGAAAGAACTGTGCTAATCAGGGGATTCTGTGTTTGAAACACATCATGATATACATCATCATCATCAGAACAAAAAACATCAGAGTCACAAACAACAGAACAGTGAACAGCTGAAGGGGCGGGTGGACGGCAGCATGGGGAAGAAGCGTTGTCAGGGGTAACAGAAGTGACGTCAGAGGTGAGGGGGGAGACACGGGAGAGGGAAGCCCACCACTGGCGATGACGTCGGCCTGCCCGTGTTCCCCGTCTGGTTTTGCGGCGATGAATGCCTAAGTTTGTTATTTGCTGCTTAATCTGAAGAGCAAGCATGTACTGTTTTTGACAAAATTCAGGTGCGAGCATAGCTCTATAGTCCGTGGCTCTCACTGTCATGGTAGCAGCACAACACACACTAGATTTGATTGATGGGGGTGGTGTCAGTTCGTGAATCACGTGCAATTTGTTGAACGGCAGCAGGGTCAGATTAAAATGGGTCACAAAGACCAGCACAGTCAGGTAAACACAATTCATAAGTCGAATCGAAATTTTGAACAATTCAATAAAAGATGAATCGAAATATCTCAAAAAGTAGATAATAACAAGGAAAAATGTTCTGACCAAATAACTCAGGGTGAAAACATGAACAAGAAGATGTAAAAATTTCTGGAAAGGAATCAGAAAAACACACACATCCAGCACTCGACAGGCGCAAAGGCAGATAAATCTCCAGAACAGCTCTGTCATACGACTTTTCTGTCAACATGTGGATAATAACATTGGGTTCAAGTGCCACTTCCAACCACTGCTAAAGGCCAGATCCTGTCATCAGACGTCCTATGGAACCTGTAAAGTATCTCAGTCTAGAAGCCACCAAGTCAATGACACTGGAGCAGAGAGGGCTGTCATCTGGTTCACTGGCAACAATGATCCTGGCCTTCCACCAAAGAGAGCAAACTGACACCTGCAGTCACATGGTTCTAGCTTTCCAAAGCTGACAAGAAGTGCAGAGGTGTGAACACACAGCTCCTGTCCCACAGTGAGGTCCGTGTCCATCATGGGTAGGAAGGTGAAGCAGCTCTGCATGTCCTGGATGGTGGCTATCACACACTGCCTTCAGGTCCTGACCAGCCTGGTGGTGGGCAGCGCAGTGGCCACAATACTTTCTACAGAAGGTCCAGAAAGGTGTTGACAGCAGTGTGGCTTCTTTGAAGAAGACTATAGTCTCCTCCTAGCTGAGAGGCGGATGAGCTGAATGTTTAGATTTCCCCTGCTCAGCTGTTGCAGTAATGTCACAGTCGATGCACCAGCTATAAACTATGGCGGGGATGACAGCAGCCTGTCTCCAGTCACTGCTCTGTCTGTCATCTGCTGCTGGTTGTCCACACAGAAGGCGGTCCCTTGGAAAGTCAAAAGGTTTGTCAGCAGTGCTAGGCAGACTGGTGGGTGAACAGACAGTTGATTGTTCTCGGCATAGCGTTTCTGCTTTTGATGAGGTTAAGTCGAATTTTCATTTACATAATCAGTCCGGCACTTTTTATGCATTTTTGTCCCACGTGAAAGGTTTGAGTGTTCCCTGCGGGGAACAGCTTCTCTGATGCTGTGTCCATCGGGCAGCAGCTTCCCCATAAAATGCACACTGCTTCTGATCCCCAACAACAGGGCGGGATGTCTAGTGGAGAGTGTTGCCTCGATCTTTCAGCCACAGATCGAGCCCCCACAGAGGCACTGTTTTAGGGGATGTCCTCCCACAAGTTCTTTGGATGAGAACAAAACTCGTTTGTTTACCTCGGCCTTCGCTGTTAAAGGAAGACAACATCATAAGTATCTTGTAACAATGCATTCAACATGTTTTCCAGTGTAGCGGGGAGCCCTTCAACTGGCATGATGTGCACAACAAAAAGAACATGGCTACATTTCCCTGTGACTGTTCACAGGTGGCTTGCTGGATGCCAAGCAAGGGAACCCGAGAGAGAGAGAGAGAGAGAGAGAGAGAGAGAGAGAGAGAAAAGAGAAAAGAGAGAGAGAGAGAGGGGAGAGAGAGAGAGAGAAGAGGAGAGATTGGGATTCGGATTATTTATTCATGTTTAGGCCACCGCCCTTCATGAAGGGGTGGTGAAAAGAAAAGAAGTACAATAACCTCGATAAAAACAACAAAAAAAAAAGCATCATCATAATTAACAACATGTTGAACACAATAAATCAATGACGTTGCAGTATCTCGAAGCTTAAATGCTTTATCCCGAAAAAGAGAAAATCCAAACATCATACGCATCCATCAGCAAACTTAGCTTGAACATACATGGTTGTTGATAATATTTCACGGGATAAACCGCTGTCTATCTATTTAAGGCAGGGCAACATAAAACAAAATGTACTTCATCGTCTTTCTCCCACCACATAAAGGACAAATAACTTTGTGGGATCATATGGCTTATACCTATTGTGATGGGTTCCCAGATTTGATACGCCCATTCTAAATCTTGTCACTATAATTTTCATATATCTCTCCATGCTAGAGATTAAATGCGGCTTCATTTCATGACTACTACAAAAAGTCCTATACAGATTAAATCTTTCGCTATTTTGAATATGATCATTCCATTTTTGCCATCTACAATCTACTAAGCGCTGACGAAAAGTTTTTATGAATACATCTGTATTTCCAACGCCCTGGTTTAACCATACATCACCAAAGCCATATTCACATAGACAAATGCGCACATCAGTTACCCAGTTTATTTTACCCCTAACATCTAATTCAAACAACATTTTGTAGGCTTTAAAAGGTATTCGACTGTCTTCCTCGACTCGACTGAGTTTTGTGTCTGCATGTAAAGATCTCGCCAGCAGGGCAAAAAACTCACTGTTATGTATAATGAAAAGATTATCTACATTAAACAATTCGTCCTTGAAATTATTTCTTAAAATTTTTGATTCACGAGTCCAGCTTGTACAGTATGGCTCTGAGCTGTGGTGGTTAAACAAAGCAGCACTATGCTGTGAATCTGTTCATTTGTTTGCCTTGAAAAAGTTCTTAGCTGTAGAAAGGCGTACACCAAATGATCTGGTGTACAGTGAAACTGGTAGATTTCCTTTATATATTAATTCTGCAGTCCCCAATGCATACGTTACTGGATTAAGATTCTGCAAATGGAAGAGAGAGAGAGAGAGAGAGAGAAAAGAGAGAGAGAGAGGAAGAGAGAGAGAGAGAGAGAGAGAGAGAGAGAGGTGGGGGGGAGAGAGAAGAGAGAGAGGAGAGAAGAGAGAGGAGAAGGAGAAGAGGAGAGAGAGAGACAACTTGAACTCTGAACTCTGAAAGGATTAACTCATAAAGAGCCGTTGGCCCATGCTGATCAACTTGCGCGCTGATTAAGGAAGAAAACAGCCAAAAGAGGAAAGCCCAATGAATCACACTAACAAACTCTCGTTGTAAGGGTTTTAACATAAATAAACAGCTAATGGAATTAGGGTTACCTGCAGCCTAGGAGCAAACAGAAATATGCAGAAGGCTGTTGGTGTGCTTGGCTGGATATATGTTTTCCCAACGTCATTAAAGAGGCACAACTTAAACAAAATGTAACTTTATCTTTGTTGCTTCATTACATAAAGAGCATATTGTATCAGATTCACTATGTATTTTGTATCTCAGTTTACGAACATTTGTGTCTGACATACTCAGTCTGAATTGAGCTATTATACCATTTCAAGTTTTAGATAAGGTTTGACGTCATGTAAGCTTTGTCGTTAAGTTCTATATCTATCACCAGATTGCTTACAATCGTTCCAACGTTGCCAATGACAATCAATTAATCTTTGTCTAAAAACAGCAATAAACTCTTTTAGATTCCCAACGCCTTGATTTAACCAGTAATATCAAAAAGCCATATTCGAATAAGCAAATGCGTATTTGTGTGGCCCATTATTTTTTTTTTTTTTCCCCTTAGCATTTAAATCAGAAAGCATCCTATAAGATTTGAACGGTAGTCTGTGCTCTTCCGTGATCAAAATGTAAACCATACCTAACACAAGGAAGGAAGGTGGCAGGATGGTTAAGACGTTTGCCTACCAACTAGTTAACCATGAGGTTTTGAGTTCGATTCCCAGCCTTACCCTTTCTTCCCAGTTAAACGAAAAAATCGAACTGAATGTTAAAGTCCTTAGGATGAGACTATAAACCGAGGCCCCGTGTGCGAACGCATGCAGAACATCTTGCGCACACGTTAAAGCCCTTTCTGCCTTTCGGAAGAGTAGGCCATTGTGTGCCGGTAGGAACGGATGACAAAGTAAAAAACCCAGCATGCACACAGGTGTCGTGTTTAGACACCATCCCGGAGGTCGGTCGGATCTTCAGAGTTGTATACAGCATCGTTCTGGCAACTCCTGCGACGGCACTGGAACCATGTGTATCGGCGATTGCCTTTCTAAAGGACCATTCCAGCGACGTGGAGGGGGGGGGGCTGGGGGGGGGGGGGGGGTCTGCTGCATGGGTAACAGCTTGCCCTCCATACTGACTTACCCAGGCTTTGCGCTCTGGAGTATAAACACCTAGAGCGCTACTCCATAGTCTTACGAGACTGACAGATGCCTACTACCTAACACATCTTACAGCAGAATACATTGTAAGAGGATATAATATGTTTGTTTCGCTGTAGACAAGATCATTTGGTTTTCGTTTATTTATTTTTTTGTTAAAAGCAAAAAAGGAATAAAAGAAAAACAAACAAAACCGTGACGGAAAAGGGAAAAGGGGAAGAAGGAGGCGGGAAAGAAAGAAGAAAGGGAAGCCCTAAAAACCGCGAAGAGGAAAAAACAGGAAAAAGGAAAAGCAACAGAGAAAAAGACAGACAAAAACCAAAAAACACCAAAACAAAAACCCCCAAAAAAAACCAAACACCACCCAAACACCACAAAACCCCTTACAAAAACAACAAACCCCAAAACAAAACTTTAACAAAACCAAAACACCAAACACCCACCCCAAAAAAACACCTACACACCCAAAAAAAAACAATAACAAAACCAAAAAAAAACAAAAAAACCACACACAACAACACACAAAACCCCCAAAAACACACACACAAAAACACACACAAAAACACACAAAACAAAACACAAAATACACACAACAAAAAATACAAAAACACATACCCACACTTACAAACACCCACACAAAACAAAACACACACCCCCAACACACAAAAACAAACCCAAAAACACAACACAACAAAAAACACATACAAAACAACACCCACACAACCCCACAAAAACCCACAACCCCAACAACAACACACACAACTACCCACACACAAAATACACACACACATACACCAAAACATACAAAACCCAACAACAAAACACACAAAAAACAACACTCACAACATACACACACACCACACACCCCCCCAAACCCCACACACACAACAACAAAAAAAACCACACACAACATACCCCAACCCCAAAACACCCCAACAAAACCCCCACCCCACACACAACAAAAAACAAAAACCCACAACAAAAACCCCACACACAACAAACCCCACACAACATACACACAACCAACACCATACACACACAACATACACACACAAACACACAAAACACACACAAAACCCACAAAAACTTACACACACACACACAAACATTAACACACAAAAAACACAAAAACAAACACCCCAAAACAACACCCCACAAAAAACAACACACACACACACCCACACAACCACAACAAACACAACATACCAACACAAAAAACAACAACACACACACACAACAAACAACACACACCCCACACAACTTTACACAAAACACAAACACAAAACAAACCCCAACAAAAACAACACACACCCCAACAAACCCCCAAAACACACACTCAAAACACCACACACACAAACACCCCAAACTAAACAAAACACCCAAAATAACACACACAAAAAAAATACACAACAACACAACAAAAATACCACATACACACACACAAAACACACCACATACACACACCAAAACACACAAAACCCCACCACACACCACACAAACACAACAACAAAAACACACAAAAAACACAAAACCCACACACACATACCACACAAAACACAAAAACATACACACCAAAATACCACCCCAAACAAAACATAAAACACACAAAACACACACATAACACACAAAAAACCCCAACACAAAACACCCAAAATACACAAAACACAAAACACCACACACACACCATACACACACACACATAAAAAACACACACCCCAACACCACAAAAACCCCACACACAACAAACCCCCTCCCCCCCAAACCAAAACACAAAAACAAAACAAAACACAAAACCCCCACCCCCAACCCCACACACAAAAATACAAAACCACACACACACACACACCCCCCACACACACACCACCCCACACCCTCACACACACCACAAAAAACCCTTTGGGTTTTGTGGGGCAAGAGGCAGCCCAAAAGGCGGGGTGGGGGGCGGCCTTTTAAACAAATGGACAGTGCCCACCCCCCCCGGGAAGGCCCTTTGGCCCTTGGGAAATTTAAAAATTTGGAAAGGGGGAAACACACCCCTTGGGGCAAAGGACACACTGGCAGACTCACAAAGCGGCTGGGGTTTTTGGGGCCCATTTTCCCCCCCCCCAATCCCCCTTTTTTTCCCCCGCTCCAGTTGTTTTGAACAAGGAAAAAAAAGCCCCAGCGGGCACCGCCAGTGGGGTTGATCCCTTTTCTTGTAATTACCCATGTGGGGACATTAATTTTTGGCGGAAAAAACCCTGTCATTTGTTGAGATTGAACACTTTAAATCTGTGGGGTTTTTTGTTCAAAGTTTTGACCAAACAAGCTCAGGGGTCAGAGCCCCTCGTTCCCCCCCAACTAAGGTTAAGCAGCATCGAGGGGGGTTTAAAAAAAGGGATGGGGTGTTTGGGTTTGCGCGCCTTTGGGGTTCATTTACAGCCCCCACTTTTGCCCCACAAAATTAAATGATCCCTGCCCTCTCTAGGGCCCAGAGAAGGGTTTCAAGCGGCGGGGAAAAAGGGGAGAGGGGGCGCCCCCCCCCCCCCAATTTTTACTACCCCAGAAAAAGCTGAGGTCTTTTGACTCTCACCCTTAAAAGCCCGGGAAAATTTTAGGGGAAGTGAACCCAAACCCTTTAATCTTTAAGGGATGAAGACAGCCCTGAAAGGGCCCTTGTGGTTGGGGGGGAGCCATACACAACATGACGGGGTTTTTTAAATTATGCCCGCTATTTCGGGGTTCCAAAAAGTGAAAGCACCCCCGTACCGGTGGCATCCCAAAGGGTTTGTAAAAGCTTTCTGCAGTCCTGCAAGGCTTTCATTCACTTCCCGCCCTCTTGAGGCAAAGTCGAAACTGCCTTTGTCAGTCATGTGCATAGATCAGGGGGAAAAAAAGGGTGGAGGAAAAACCCCAAAACGAAAGAGTGAGACAAACCAAATTGGAAGTTTAAAAGGGAAAAAATCTGCCCTGAAAAAAAAATTTTCACACTGTCATTAAAATGAACAGTCAGGGGGGCCTTTTTTTAAGAAAAAATCCAACTGATCAGGGACTCGCTTTTATCACTAAACCCCCTGATCGTTTTTCACTACACTCCCCCAAAATTGGGTTTGCCCCCAAAGACTTTTCCCAATCTTTCAAAAAAAGGATTTTTTTTGAAAAGCAAGCATTTTTTAAAATACTTCTCCCTGCGGGTTTAGTCAGTTTTTAGTGATTTGTTGCAGCAGAGAAAGCCCAATAAGAAAAAAAGGGGTTTAGACAGCTTAAGGCTTTTTATGCAAAATTCACTGCCCCCCTTTGTAAACAAACATTTTCAAACGGCTTTTAAGTTATTTCCCCAAACCCCCGGGTTTTAATCGGTTTCAACGTTTTTTGCTAAAAAATTGTCTTGTGGGGGGGGCCGGGGGGGGCCCAAAAAAAATAAAACGTACCTTGAAGGGGAAAAGAAACCATTTTAAAAATAAAAACTTTGACATGAAATTTTTTTG
The DNA here is from genome assembly GCA_028751875.1 of Rapana venosa. NCBI lineage: Eukaryota > Metazoa > Mollusca > Gastropoda > Neogastropoda > Muricidae > Rapana > Rapana venosa. Next base: position 7,293,023 of record CM054139.1, on the reverse strand, counting down.
CCATTTTTAAAAATCAGACTATCCCCAAAACCCTATGCCGCTTCAGGGAATGAGGAAACCAAAAGGGACCGTCAACAGACTGCCCTTTTTTTTTTTTGGCCAGAAAGACTAAACCGTTTTTGACGGGAAAAGACTGACATTTTGACAAAAGGATGCCCGGGTTTGACAGACAGCCCTGCCCTTTTTGACGGGACAGACTGACATTTTTGACAGACGGGATTTTGCCCTTTTTGCGACAGCCCAAAACTGACAGTTTGACGACGGGACCCTTTTTTACAAAAAACCCAAACCCGACATTTTGACAGACAGACAAACCGTTCGACGGGACCCAGACTGACCTTTTTTGGACAAAAGGGACGACCTTTTGAAAAGACAAAACTGCCCGGTTTTTTTTTCGGGAACAGACGACCGTTTGACAGACAGAAAACAGACCGTTTTTGACAGACAGACCAAATGTTTTGAACAGACAGACTAAACCTTTTTGACAGCCCAAACCGACATTTTTTTGACAGACAGACTGACCGTTTGACAGACAGACCAACTGACAGTTTGACAGACAGACTGACCGTTTGACAGACAGACCAACCGACAGTTTGACAGACAGACTGACCAACACACAGGCAGTCAAACAGTCAGTCAGACAGACAGACAGACAGACAGATTGAGACAAG
>CM054139.1:7279852-7289852 GCA_028751875.1 Rapana venosa | reverse complement strand
TCAAACGAACATAACTGTTGTTTACTTTACCAGCGCCCGCCAGACGCTGTTGGGCCGAACGATTCGTGCTGGATTCAGGCCGGAAGCCCACAGCATTTTGTCAGTCTATGTGGACTGTTATTTCACATGAGCATTGCACATCATCTGCAGTCTCCTTGAAACGCGCTGTATGCCTAGCGTGGTGGGTGTGTGTGTGTGTGTTCGGTGTGTTGTGTGTGGTGTGTAGTGTGTAGCTGTGTTGACTGTCCTGTTGGTGTTGTGAGTGGTGGTGGTGTGAGTGTGTGAGTGTGTGTGTGGTGTAGTGTGTGAATGTGTGTGGTGTGTGTGTGTGTTTTGTTGATGTGTGTTAGTAGTGCTGTGTGTTGTTGTGGTGTGGTGGTGTCTTGCCTGGCCGACTCTCTCTCCCTTCTCTCTCAATACACCGTACATGAAGAACGATTCTTGTATACTTATGTAAGAAAGATGTACAATGTGGCTACCCACCTGTACACCCCAACGCGCGCAACACCAAAACACACACCACAAACACACACATCACAATTCACAATCACACCACACACGACTGACTATTGTGTATACACGACACACATCCAACGCACCTTCTGTGTAGAAAAATATCTTCGGTTTGGAGTGCGATGTTGTTTTCTTAAAGCTTGACAAAACGAGGTTACACTATGTGGAAAGAGCCAAACATGCTGACAACTCATCCAGAATGTGACTAACTGGTCTTTACCGTAGGAATGCACTGTTTTTAGCTGGATCCCCAATAGATGTGGCCCTAGTGCAGCTTCTGTCTCAGTTACTATACACACAGGTAGTGCCAAGGCCTGCATTAGACATGACGCCGAGCGGTTAGGCTGAGACGGTCTTTGTCTTGACAACATCTTCAATGACAACCGAACTGGCCAGCAGGAAAACAAACTACCCTACAAGTTCATTCTTTACTTGCATCTTTTCTATTTCGAGGAAATGGAAACCACCTCATGTGCTTTTTTTCATCCAAGTCCATGGGATCAGTTTTGTCAATTTTGTGTTTGTCCCGGCACACATGGCCTACTCTATCCGAAAAGCGGAACAGGTTTTTACGTAGAACAAGTGTTGCGTGCGAGCCCACAAGGGGCCCTCGGTTTATAACTTCTTAAAGCTATTGGCGAAGTGGAGTCGGCACAATGAACTCAAGGAAATTCCCTTGTCGGACGACCGGGTCAGCAGAAGTTTGACGACGAGGTATCTGAACACAGCCTGCACGGTAAACAGAAGAATGAACATCAGAGTACAACTATGTTTATACACTGCAGGTAAGACATCAGAGGATATGCCTATGCAGGAAACACAGTCCGGGTGTATACGCCATTGCAGGTAAACGTCAGAGTTATACACGCATGCAGGTAACACATCGTCGATAACGCCATTTCAGTAACACATCAGATGTTCAGTCATGCAGAAACACGGTCGAGTGTATACACCATGCAGTAAACACTTGGGGAGTGTATACAGCATGAGGTAAACAGTCAAATGTCATACAGCCATCGAAACCACAGTCAGAGTGTATACAGCCATGAGGTAACATCAGCTGTATCAGCCATGCAGGTAAACAGTCAGAGTGTATACAGCCATGCAGGTAAACGTCAGAGTGAGCCATGAGTAAACAGTGCAGGTAACAGTCAGAGTGTATACAGTCAGCAGGTAACACAGTCGAGTGTAACAGCCATGGGCAAACACAGTCAGAGGTAAACAGTCATGCAGGTAACAGCCAGAGTGTATAACAGATCAGAGGTAAACACAGTCAGGTAACAGCAGAGGTAAACCAGTCAGAGGTATACAGCCATCAGAAAAATCGAGTGTATACAAGCCATGCAGGTAAACAGTCAGAGTGTATACAGCCATGCAGAAACCAGTCAGAGTGTATACAGCCATGCAGGTAAAACAAGTCAGAGTTATACGGTCATGCAGGTAAACACAGTCAGAGTGTATACAGCCATGCAGGTAAAACAGTCAGAGTGTATCTGTCATGTCACGGTGATTCCCAAACGTCATGCAGAGGGCACAGTGCACAGTTATTCGTGGGGATCTCTACGATATGAAGCTGGAGAACGCCCAATAACGTCAGCGATTGAAAAAGTAAAGACGGTAAGAAAGGAGGAGGAAGTGCATTCTGGTGCATTCGTTTTTTACCCAGAGGAGAAATCTTGCTTTGATTTCAGTGATTCACGTAGGAAGCTTTAAGTTCTCTGTAAGGTCTCTCTCTCTCTGTGTTTGTTAGTGTGCGTGTCTGTGTGTCTGTATGTGTGTTTCTTTGAGGATACGTGCGAACACTGTGTGTGCATGAATCCATATGTACACAAACGCGCGCGCTCGCGTGCGCGCACACTTTTTCTTTTAGTTTATATGTGTGAGGGCAGGGTGACAAAAAGCTTGTAAGCTTATTCTTTTACCCTCAATAAGAATCATTTGACTTGACACACACATGCACATAGAGAGAGAGAGACAGACAAACAGACAGGCAGAGACAGAGAGAGACAGAGACACAGATGCAGAGAAAGAGACAGAGGCAGAGAAAGAGAGAGAGGCAGAGAAAGAGAGATAGAGACAGAGAGAGAGAGACAGACAGAAGAGAGAGAGAGAGAGAGTGAGAGACAGACAGACAGACAGACAGACAGACAGAGACAGATTAGTACTAGTACACAATCACACAGTCCGGCAAACATAAAGTTTTGGTCTATGCAAATGTCAGCAAGCAGCCACTATGTTTCTGCATCAGACAGTGTGGAAGAAAGCACAGCCCCTGCTGCCCCCCCCCCCCCCCCCCCCCCCCCCCCCCCCCCCCCCCCCCCCCCCCACCCTTCCCAGCCACAGGCCATGCAGTGCTGCAGCGGTGTCCTCAGGGCTCTGAACAATCACCACTTGCTGTGGACAGTTGGTATTCAGACATCAGAACAAGCGTGGAAGACAAACAGCATTTTGGAATCAGTGCAACACAAAGCTTGGGTAGGTTGGGGTGTGTGACAAAGCACCGCTTCCTGTGGTAGCCTATCCCCACACAGCCTGTGCTGTGCCCCGCGGACAATGCTGTGTCCTGTCTTCAGGCTTCAACAGGGTTTAGCTTTCCTACATAGCTCTGATAGTGCTCACTCTGACCACACAATAGTGTCAATGCATCTCTGTCTGTCTGTCTGACTGCCAGTCTGTCTGTTGTCTGTCTACCTCTGTGTGTGTGTGTGTGTGTGTGTGTGTGTGTGTGTGTGTGTGTGTGTGTGGTGTTGTTGCTGTCTGTCTGCCTGTGTCTGCCTGTGTCTGCCTGTCTGTCTGTCTGCCTGTGTCTGTCTCTGTCTGTCTGTCTCCTCCTCTCGAGTCGTTCCCTTCCCCTTTTTCCTTAAGCCCCAGCCCCATTTATCTACACATGTGCATGCCATAAACTTTTGCGCACACACACCACACACGCACGCACACGCGCACACGCACACATACGCGCGCACGCGCGCGTGAGAGAGAGGAGAGAGAGAGGAGCTCTGAACTGTGAACTAGTGTCATGATACATTGGCCTCAGGCCACACTACACCAACAGGGAGTGTGTGTCTCAACAGACAAGAGGGCTGATTTCACAATGTATTACAATATGGAATCAGCATCGAATTCGCACTCTCATTTATGTATGCCTATCTTCTTCTGTCAGCAACACAGGGTTTTGACTTAGCATCTCTGTACATATAATTAATTCCATTCCAATCCCCTGGCAACAACATATTATCTTACAGGTGAAAATAATCCAGAGAAACATCCAGAGCATAGACATCATGTGCCATGAATCTACGACACTGCTAACAGTTGAAGATAGCAGTGTAATCAATCTCATGAACACGTGACAAACACAGCCTGCAGTGTTGATAGCTGCACGGAACCAGACCGACAACTCTCAGGATTATGGCACACTGCATGGTTTGGAGGAAGTCGGTCTTACGTTAAGGGGTAATCACATTCAACGTTGAGAAATACACAACTAAACCATTACTGAATATCCTTACCCATTTACAGTGATTATACAACATTATACATCAACACATAGAATTATAAGTGGAGGAGGAACGGTTCATATCCAAAGAAGGTACCATGATATATAGCACAACAGTCTACATGGCTGAACTACAACATCATCCTGGTCCTTGTATTAATAGCATGAAACACACATCTGGATAAACTATACCTATGAGTAACACGTCTGACTCTGAGCAGCACATTTAAAGAAAGTCTCACAAGATCATTGAGGATGTTTTTCCCTCATATGTAATACACAAAGACAACATGTTGTCCATTTTCAGCACAAATGGCTTCAATATTGTTTGGTTCCAACAGGATGTTGGAGATGTAAAAATGTTCTTGGCCATATTAAAACAAAAACGCTTGTTGATACAGTCATTCAAGACTGACAGGCACTAGTAGAAATCGCGACGCGCTAGACACCAGCCTTGTCGATTAGTTCAGACTTTGGAAAAAGAACGATACATGTGGATGTGGTTTGCTTTCGTGTTGCCATTACAAAACAAGATTCAACGTTCATCCTCTCAACTCTAATGTACATCGGTACAGTGAATGGGTCAGTGACAAAAACTGCCCATTTGCAAAAATCAGATTGAAAATGAGAGAAGAGAATTATGGAGACGCAGAGAAATGCATACGGATAGACAGACAGACAGACGGATAGATAGACAGACAAACAGAGAGACTGACTGACAGACAGACAGCCAGGCAGATAGCCAGCCAGCACAGACAAGCGCTAATACCATCACTCAGATGACATCAGCTATGACACGCGGCTGTGAACGTTATGCTGTCTTTGCGATCCCCACAGGACTTTTTCATAATTAGATGGAACCAAACCAAATAAAATCAGGCCCAACCAAAACACAAACAAGCAAACAAAAAATAAACCTTAAAATAAATAAATACAGAAACCCCCACCTCTTTCTCAGAACAACCAACCAACCAACCAACCAAAGGCGGTAAGGAAAAAGCTGGTGTGTGGATTGACAGTGGCTCCACCCAGCAATGTAAATGCCTTAGGGGGGGTTGAGCCTCAGCCTTTCAGTCGGCAGACAGGACAGTGAATAAACCACTCCGCCAACGAGCTCCTGCCCTGACGCGCTCTGTGCTCTGCTGTGCTCATAAAGCAGGATTAGGGCAGAGTGTTCTCATGGCAACAGCCTTCATGTGGCACTGCTAGCCGGCAGCCGATGGACATATTGATAAGCATGCTGCCTCTGAAATGAAAGCTAGCTCAACACAGAAATATTAGTAGAGCAGAGACCAGTGCAGAGATAAAGTGGTGATGAGAGCACGTGCATGTCATGGAAGAATAAAAAGAATGATGTCATTGTTTGGTACAAAGGGGGGAAGTGCTTCTGTCCCTTACACACCATAGGATGTGTACGTTTTCACTATAAAAATTACTTGAAAATGATACAGAGCTGTAAAGAGCGCGCGTGCAGTATACTGCACCCACGCACGCACGCACGCGCGCGCGCACGCACACACACACATACATACGTACATGCGTACGTACTTACATACATACATACATACATACATACCATACATACATACACACGCACACACACACACACACACACACACACACACACACACACACACACACACACACACACACACACACACACAACTTATAGCGCCTAGATTTTGCAATGTTTAGAAAACTTTAAGCTGATGACCACATCGACAAGGGCACCCCCATCCTCACACACTTTCTTAAATGTTTAAATCATGCTGCAAATCATGACAGATTCATTTAGTAACCGGATGGTGATGCTGGAAGGGCCGGTAAACAGCTCACGGACAGGAGGGTCATGGGATCACGGGGGATTCACAAAGTGGTCAACACAAATCTTCACACGTCAAGTCACATACAGACACTAGTCAACCCCAGCATCTACAGCTAGCTACGTCATGGACAAACAGACCAGACCAGACCAGAACAGACCAGAACAAAACAGAACAGAGCAGAGCAGAGCAGAGCAGAGCAGAGCAGAGCAGAGCAGAGCAGAGCAGAGCAGAACAGAACAGAACAGAACAGAACAAACAACACAGAGCAGAGCAGAGCAGAACAGAACAGAGCAGAACAGACCAGAACAGAACATGGCTGACAATGACGGAATAAGGGAAACCCAGTCACGTGCAGTAAGAAGCAGTGACATCAAAAGCTACCAGGTGGCTGGCCTGGAGGTTTCAGATAGATGCCATGTATCCTTGAAGAGAAAACTTCACATGGTTAAGAAAGCGCCAACACGTTTAAGAAAACCTTAACACATTTAAGAAAACCTTAACACGTTTAAGAAAACCTTAATGTAATACAGAAAGTCTTAACATGTTTAAGAAAGCCTCAGCACGTTTAACAAAGCCTTAAAATTTGTTTAAAAGGCCTGAACATGTTTAATAAAGCTTTAATTATTTTTAAAGCCTGAACATGTTTAACAAAACCTTGATGTTTTTTAAAGCCTGAACATGATTAATAAAACCTTAATGCTTTTAAAGCCTGAACATGTTTAAGAAAGCCTTAATGTTTTTTAAAGCCTGAACATGTTTAAGAAAGCCTTAATGTGTTTTTAAAGCCTGACCATGTTGAAGAAAGCCTTAATGTGTTTTAAAGCCTGACCATGTTGAAGAAAGCCTTAATGTGTCTTAAAGCCTGACCACGTTTAAGAAAGCCTTAATGTGTTTTAAAGCCTGAACATGTTTAAGAAAGCCTTAATGTGTTTTAAAGCCTGAACATGTTTAAGAAAGCCTTAATGTGTTTTAAAGCCTGAACATGTTGAAGAAAGCCTTAATGTGTTTTAAAGCCTGACCATGTTGAAGAAAGCCTTAATGTGTTTTAAAGCCTGAACATGTTGAAGAAAGCCTTAATGTGTTTTAAAGCCTGAACATGTTTAAGAAAGCCTTAATGTGTTTTAAAGCCTGAACATGTTTAAGAAAGCCTTAATGTGTTTTAAAGCCTGAACATGTTTAAGAAAGCCTTAATGTGTTTTAAAGCCTGAACATGTTTAAGAAAGCCTTAATGTGTTTTAAAGCCTGAACATGTTTAAGAAAGCCTTAATGTGTTTTAAAGCCTGAACATGATTAATAAAATCTTAATGTTTTTTAAAGCCTGAACATGTTTAAGAAAGCCTTAATGTGTTTTATAAAGCCTGAACATGTTTAAGAAAGCAATGTTCTATAAAGCCTGAACATGTTTAAGAAAGCCTTAATGTTTTATAAACCCTGAACATGTTTAATAAAATCTTAATGTTTTATAAAGCCTGAACATGTTGAAGAAAGCCTAAATGTTTTTTAAAGCCTGAACATGTTTAATAAAGCCTTAATGTGTTTTAAAGCCTGAGCATGTTTGAAAAATCCTTAATGTTTTTTAAAGCCTGAACATGTTGAAGAAAGCCTTAATGTTTTATAAAGCCTGACCATGTTGAAGAAAGCCTTAATGTTTCATAAAGCCTGAACATGTTTAAGAAAGCGTTAATGTTTTATAAAGCCTGAACATGTTGAAGAAAGCCTTAATGTTTTATAAAGCCTGAACATGTTGAAGAAAGCCTTAATATTTCATAAAGCCTGAACATGTTTAAGAAAGCCTTAATGTTTTATAAAGCCTGACCATGTTGAAGAAAGCCTTAATGTTTCATAAAGCCTGAACATGTTTAAGAAAGCCTTAATGTTTCATAAAGCCTGAACATGTTAAAGAAAGCCTTAATGTTTTAAAAATCCTGAACATGTTTAAGAAAGCATTAATGTTTTTTAAAGCATGAACATGTTGAAGAAAGCCTTAATGTTTTTTTAAAGCCTGAACATGAAGAAAGCCTTAATGTGTTTTATAAAGCCTGTACATGTTGAAAAAAGCATTAATGTTTTTTAAAGCCTGACCATGTTGAAGAAAGCCTTAATGTTTTATAAAGCCCGAACATGTTGAAGAAAGCCTTAATGTGTTTTAAAGCCTGAACATGTTTAATAAAGCCTTAATGTGTTTTAAAGCCTGAACATGTTGAAGAAAGCGTTAATGTGTTTTACAGTCTGAACATGTTGAAGAAAGCCTTAATGTTTTATAAAGCCTGAACATATTTAATAAAGCCTTAATGTTTTTTAAAGCCTGAACATATTGAAAAAAGCCTGAATGTTTTTTTAAAGCCTGAACATGTTTAATAAAGCCTTATTGTTTTTTAAAGCCTGAACATGTTTAAGAAAGCCTTAATGTTTTATAAAGCCTGACCATGTTGAAGAAAGCCTTAATGTGTTTTAAAGCCTGACCATGTTGTAGAAAGCCTTAATGTTTCATCAAGCCCGAACATGTTTAAGAAAGCCTTAATGTGTTTTAAAGCCTGACCATGTTGAAGAAAGCCTTAATGTGTTTTAAAGCCTGAACATGTTGAAGAAAGCCTTAATGTGTTTTAAAGCCTGAACATGTTTAAGAAAGCCTTAATGTTTTTTAAAGCCTGAACATGTTTAATAAAGCCTTAATGTTTTATAAAGCCTGACCGTGTTGAAGAAAGCCTTAATGTGTTTTAAAGCCTGAACATTTTGAAGAAAGCCTTAACGTTTTATCAAGCCTAACCATGTTAAAGAAAGCCTTAATGTTTTATAAAGCCTGACCATGTTGAAGAAAGCCTTAATGTGTTTTAAAGCCTGAACGTGTTTAATAAAGCCTTAACTTTTTTTTACAGCCTGACTATGTTGAAGAAAGCCTTAATGAGTTTTAAAGCCTGACCATGTTGAAGAAAGCCTTAATGAGTTTTAAAGCCTGACCATGTTGAAGAAAGCCTTAATGTTTTTACAGCCTGAACATGTTGAAGAAAGCCTTAATGTGTTTTAAAGCCTGACCATGTTGAAGAAAGCCTTAATGTTTTTAAAGCCTGAACATGTTTAAGAAAGCCTTAATGTGTTTTAAAGCCTGACCATGTTGAAGAAAGCCTTAATGTTTTTAAAGCCTGAACATGTTTAAGAAAGCCTTAATGTGTTTTAAAGCCTGACCATGTTGAAGAAAGCCTTAATGTTTTTACAGCCTGACAATGTTGAAGAAAGCCTTAATGTTTTTAAATCCTGAACATGTTTAAGAAAGCCTTAATGTTTTTACAGCCTGACCATGTTGAAGAAAGCCTTAATGTTTTTAAATCCTGAACATGTTTAAGAAAGCCTTAATGTTTTTACAGCCTGACCATGTTGAAGAAAGCCTTAATGTGTTTTACAGCCTGACCATGTTGAAGAAAGCCTTAATGTTTTTACAGCCTGACCATGTTGAAGAAAGCCTTAATGTGTTTTTACAGCCTGACCATGTTGAAGAAAGCCTTAATGTTTTTTAAAGCCTGACCATGTTGAAGAAAGCTTTACCACCTCACCCAAGCTGAAGTGGCAGTCAGCAGAGGAGCATGACTGCAGTCAGGGATGGGTTCTAGGAAGCAAGAAGGGAGCTAACTGTCTGAGGCCCGCATGCTGAGGTGACGGACGATGCTTTCTGATGACAGGCTGCCTGCCCATAACGGAAAAGTGCGAGAGAAGCCATGCACCTTCCCACCAGGCCACCAGCAGCCTGGCACCGCCTGGGGAGGCCTGTGTTCACGTCAGTCGTTCTGAGGACAAAACGAACCACAGGCTGAGGGTGTGCAGCAACAGCTGGTCACCCGTTCAACTCACGGAGGAGGTTCGCTCACTGCATGGATGGAGAGGCAGGCAGTCTGGTGTTCCTGTCCTGCAGACTATTCCACAGAGTATCGGAACCAAATGATATGGTCCTTGCATCAACATCAGGAAATCTGTTTCCCTGTCTAAATTGTCATCTGATCCCCCTCCCCTCTTTCATCGTCGTGTAGCCCTTTGTCAGAGTTCTCTTCCTCAGCCTGTTCCAGGCACTAGTCCAGGGCAACTGCCGGTTACAAGCTTACCACAGCATCAGTATTAACTGATTGTGACAAATAAGCAGTTTGACACAGTGCCCTGAATGCTCTCTATCTTACAT
>CM054139.1:7262352-7274852 GCA_028751875.1 Rapana venosa | reverse complement strand
CATCCATCCACAAGCATCGGTGTATGCACGCGTGCGTGCACACACACACACACGGACGTGCACACACACCACACATGCACGCGCGCGCGAGCACATATACACATACATAGTATATCTATCTATGTATGTATGTATGTATGTATGTATGTATCTATGTATGTATGTATGTCTCTCTCTCTCTCTCTCTCTCTCCTCTCTCTCTCTATATATATATATATATATATATATATATATATATATATATATATATATATATACCACACAAAGTGAAAGCATAACAACCAGCATAATAAATGTTCCCCAATATTTCGGCTTTCGCCTTCCTCAGGGGTTTTTTTATTATGACGTGATGGAATGACGTCAATCTCAATTTTACATCATTGTGAAAGTTTTCGTATGACATTTTAAATTGAACACCACTTGTTTGCAGTCTCGACTACATTTTAATTTACGTCATATCTTTTTATTGTCATTACCTTGAATTGAATTGTTTGTGTAATGATAAAAAACACCCGATATCTGAACAGTCTAAAAATTATTGTAGGTCACCATTTGACAGGGTTTGGGCAGTTGAACGCCTTAACGTAGTTAGCGATTATGGATCCATTTAGCGACAGCACAGCCCTGTGATGTGCTGCCTTGGCTGACCCTCTGGCGGCAGCAGACTACTGAGCGTCTGTGCTGTGTGTGTGTGTGTTATGTGTGAGAGAGAGAGAGAGAGAGAGAGAGAGAGAGAGAGTGTGTGTGCTTGAGCCATATGTGTTAGCGCGCGCGCGTGTATGTGTGCGTAGTGTATGGCTATGTATGTGTGCTTTAGCGCATGTGTGTATGACTATGTGTGTATTTTAGCACATGTGTCAGTGTGTGTGTGTGTTTATCTGTATGTCCTGTCTGTCCCTGCCTGTATGTCGCCATACAGCTACTACATCTATGTCACTGTTAACTTAAACACTATCTGAAGAAATAACAGATTTTTCTTTGTCTTAGTCGAACGCTGAGACAGTAACTGTTGTCTGTTATATGAGCGAAAATGCGTCACGCTGCCATTAAGCCCTGACAAGTCAGGTCCAGCGCATCCGATATATGCATAACAGATTCTATCTATTCATTCCCAGTGTGCAGAAAGCCAACAAGAGAGGGAGACAGGGAAGAGGCAAGGACAACAAACAAACAACATGTATGTATGTATGTAGGAAACCCAACACTGCTTTCTTGTAAGAGAAACCCCCAGGTGTTGTTTGTGGGTAAGTTGGTCAGTTTAATTACATACAGAGAACACGACACACCTGCGAATCTGTTCACCCCCATGCATAGATCTAGTTTCCAAGCTGGAGGTGGTGTTTTGTTTTGTTTTGTTCAATATTGTCTATTTTTTGTTTTGTTTTGTTCAATATTGTCTATTTTTTGTTTTGTTTTTGTGTTTTGATGTAAGAGATGGTGGTACATTGATATGTATAAACTTGAAGAACAAAAATTCTATTTGTAAAAACTGACTCTGCTTCTGTTTCATTCCATCAGACTTATTTTCATTTTTCTCATTTCTTCTACCCAAACATCTATGTCAATGTCTGTCTCTCTAGTTCTCGCTCTCTTTCTCTCGTCCTTCCTGCCTCTCTGTGCTGCCTCTCTGTGCTGCCTCTCTGTGCTGCCTCTCTGTGCTGCCTCTCTGTGCTGCCTCTCTATGCTGCCTCTCTGTGCTGCCTCTCTGTGTGCTGCCTCTCTGTGCTGCCTCTCTGTGCTGCCTGGCTCTCTGTGCTGCCTGGCTCTCTGTGCTGCCTGGCTCTCTGTGCTGCCTGGCTCTCTATGCTGCCTCTCTGTGCTGCCTCTCTGTGCTGCCTCTCTATGCTGCCTCTCTGTGCTGCCTCTCTGTGCTGCCTCTCTGTGCTGCCTCTCTGTGCTGCCTCTCTATGCTGCCTCTCTGTGCTGCCTCTCTGTGCTGCCTCTCGACGTGCTGGGATTCAGCCGGTAAAACCTGTATACAGCGAAGTGAAAGAGTGTTGAAACGTTCTCTAGAGTTAATTCTTCTAAGAACTAGTTCCATAGAAATTTGTGACTATAAAGAGTTGCACATTCTTCCATTTAGTCTGAAATGTCGCTTCAATAGGCCTAATTTATGTATAAAATTATGAATATCTTGCTCCATTTAATGTTTGTCAGAGATTTCCATTGAAAACAGTTCAAAATAAAAGTACAGTTGTTACACTTCAACCAAGAACTGATCTTTTTATGTCTTCACTGGTGTATTCTGGTACCAAATTATGGAATGAGATCCCTGTCTCAATTAAAAACAAAAGTAGAGTACCATCTTTCAAAAAAGCTTTCCACGCATACTGGTTCAATTCAGTGTAACTGACATTAGCGAGCTTGCTTTGAACTGGTGTGTGTGTGTGTGTGTGTGTGGTGTGTGTGTGTGTGTGTGTGTGTGTGTGTGTGTGTGTGTGTGTGTGTGTGTGTGTGTGTGTGTGTGTGTGTGTTGTGTGTGTGTGTGTGTGTGTGTGTGTGTGTGTGTGTGTGCCCCTTGCTTGCTTTGATCTTTGTTAACAAAGAACTTGTCTGAGTTCCTCACCCCCCCCCCACCCCCCCCCCCCCCCCCCCCCCTTGAAATGACGTTTGGGTTGTATTTTGTTGTTAATGCAGAATGGTATGGATTGATAATTTGCAATGTTCTGTTGGACAATTTCATTACTTCTGCGGGTTTTTATATCAATTCTAATAATGTGTATATAGGGTTGGGCACGCATGAATATGTGTGTGTGTCAGTGAGTAGATATGAGCGCGCATACGCAGTATGCGCAGATGAAAGCGGAAAGAAAGCAGTTCTGGGTATTTATTGGTGAAATAGCTGGTGTTAGATTGGTCATTTTTCTTGATGCTCTGTGGCTCGCTGTCTTTGTACATCAAATAATATTTCTTGCCTGGTTTTGTCTGTGCAAATGTATGGTTATGATATTTTAATGATTATGACATGTGTCTATTATCTTGTATGTGAGGAAATGTTATGCGAATGGATATGTATCCAGGATGTGTGTGTGTATGTGTGTGAGTGTGTATGTGTGTGTGGTGTGCGTGCGTGCGTGTCTATGCGTGCGTAAGTGTGTGTATGTGTGTGTGTGTGCGCGCCTATTTAGCCTGGACTTTTGGGGAGTGTTGTTTGTTTAGGGGAGGAGGTGTTGGGAAGGGGAGTTTTTTCTTGTTTAATTGGTTTTGTTTATTCATTTGATTTTTCGATTTCTTGATTTTTCAATAATTGAATGGGAGTTTGAGTGATTCATTTCATTGCTATTTGAAATTATCTTGGTTATTAATTAATTGATTTATTCATGCTTGTTTTCAATTTTTTCCCATGAGGGCCTGGTATAAAGAAGCCTCTGGCTTATCCATTCACCCTCATTAAAATAGTCGAGTTCGAGTTTGAGTTCTCTCTCTGAACGCATATCTCTTTTCTAAAAAATAAAATCTATGTATCTCTTGAAATTAATGCTCAGGTCAGTTAGGGATTGTGTATAGTTAAATATACACTTATCTTTTAAAATCATGTTGTCGTTGTTGTAGTAGGGTTTTCCCTTGTTTTGTTGATAGTCCCTAATCAGGGCAAGGGCCGGATGAAAAAAAGTATGTGCAAGCTTATTCTGTTACCCTTGAAAAATAAAGATTCATTCATTAATTCATTCATTCATTCATTCTCTCGTCCAGTCAATCACCAATGACAGTTCCTAAGTAATCACATCCACGAGAACTATCGACTTTTAGTCCATCACTATAGAAATCTGGTACAGGCTCTGGGATTTAGCGGGTCAGTCAGATGTTAGTGTTTTTAACAGTCAAGTCAGGATAGTTTCTTTGACAGCCGGAAGAAAACGCTTCGACTTGTTCAGAATATACAGGGTGAGAGTTGGGCAGATCTACAAGAGCAGAGTCAACAGAATATTGAATGAATTGCGTAATATCAGAACCAGTGCATTCATTAGTATATAGAATCAAAAAAGATAGTAGACAGAACAGTGCCTGAGTAGAATCAGTGACGTTAACTTTTCAGCTGATACCGCTTTTGCTTTTAAATCGCACACACTGTGGTCGATTAACCAGAAAGTTCATAACACAAAGAATGAGCCTATGACAGCCGTTCCGTGAAAGTAATTCCAGAGCTAAGAAATGGGGCCCTGTGCTAGTAAAGACAGAGGAACAGCCAGGTTTTTCCAGATGAGAGTGTTGTCTTGCTTGTGTAACAAGGTGGAGTATCATCTTAATTGTCATTGAAAAACTGGAACCTCTGCACCTCTGTCTCAAATTCTGTGGGAAATGGCAAGTTTGTGTGCAGTGTGCTTGCAATGATGGTGACATTGCCATCACAGTTTTTGCCAGGGAAACAGATGAACCTGATCTTGTTGACATTCTTGGAAACAATTGTGTAAGACTGAAGAGTGTTCTGAACTGGGCAACAGCAAACAAACATTAACAATCTGTATACTGCAGTGTTTCTGACCTGCAGTGGTACAGAGAACATTGCTGTCTGATGTGCGGCGTCCTTTCTAAATCTGATTCGTGCTTCTGATATCTTCCGATTTTCTTCCAATCAGAAATGCGTTTGAAAATTATGTATAACATTTTCTGATTAAACTGAGAAGGGAAATCTCACTGCAGTTGGTCCTTGTCACTTTGTTAAATACAGGTAGCCTACACAAGACTTTCCGTCTCCATTCTGGGAATGATGCAATCAAGGAAAGGGAGTTGAAGAGGTTTGTACAGAAGCCTGTTCCTACCCTTTCTCCCGACTTCTGCTTTTCCACTCAAATGTTGTCTAAGCTGCAGACTTTACCGGACTTTAACCTCTCGGCACTGCCCTCACTTCATCCTCAGTGGCGGTTTTATCCAGATCACCCACCTGTGGGCGATTGTCGTGGTCTGGGGTCGATGCAAACGTCTGGCATCGACTCACCTGCACATGCTACACTTAATTGGAAAACTTCTCTGGAGTGGTCAACCCATTCGTCTTTTGAACTTTGATCACTGCAGACACCATCATCTTTGAACTAGAAACATGGATTTCCTTCCAAAGTAATGGAGAACATACACCTGCCTGTCTTGTCTTGAAGACCCTCTTCTTTATGCTGGCTGATCAGAGTTCAGATTATTCTCAACACAATGTTTGCAGGTTGGTTTCGATTTTACACGTCAATACTCTATTACTTGTGCTGATTTTCTAGCTCAAACACAGTGCCTGTCAAAGCGTTTGCTTTGTCTGTTGTTACCCACACACTGTTTTCTCCATGCAGCCTGCCGCTGACAGTAAGCACCCCACACACCAACCTAACCAGTCAGCTACCGCACAGCGCAAGTTGTCCCCAGACACCTGCAAAGGCAGAGCAGAAAGTACCAGTGGTGCCTTTTTCTCACCAGCCCCTATCAGTTTACATATACAGAAGCACATAATTATGCTGGTCTGGTTTTGTTTGTATCACGCAAATAGTCACAGAGACTGGCGAGTGGATCGTTCTCAGTCGGTCTTCAGTTAATTAAGTCTGAAACACAATATGTTAGCATCACGCATTTCATACCTCAAAAATACCTCCACAAGCAAGAAACAGTCTGTGATATGTAGGTCTCCCTTGTGTATAACACTGACACCTGTTCAATACAGACGGACAGAAATTGGCACACGTCCATGTGAACTCTTCCACCCCTTCTGTTAGTCAGAAACCAGGCACCTTCCCTGTTTCTCTGACCCAGGCCAAAAGCTCCGTCAGTCACGGATGCCAGTATTGGGACAGGACCCACATCTCAATATTCTGAATCTCAGCCTGGCTATGCTTGAACAGGTTATGCTGAGACAGTCTTCATCAAGGACAAGCTCTTGGCCTACCACTAACAGCCTGTATTCTCCGCTGCTGGAGGGCAAGACAAGGGCTGGTCTACAGCTGCCTGCTACACCTGGCCAGGCACCTGGCAGCAGCCACAGACCCCAGCTTCTCGTCCAGTGTGGACTTTCCCTTTCTCAGGGATTCCCAGGTGTGATGAGTGGGGCAGTGCATGCTCTGGGTCACCCCAGGATGTTAAGCTGGGGAACATCCAACAAGAACTATCTATTGCAAAAGCAAGATGTAGACAGAAAAGATCCCCACTAGGGATGTCTAGGGCTCTTTTAATAGTAACAGAATCCCCACCGTCTGGAAATTCTGTGCCAGATATTTCCCCTTTCCTATTCCTCTCTGTGTCTTTTCCTGTACCTTTCTGCCCCCTCTCTTGCTCATTTTCTGAGTTCCCACTCCAATTCTTGCACTTTTTTTTCAAGCAAATCCATTATTTTTTCGGCATTTTTCAAATGATTTTTATGAGCTACCCAGAAGTCGGAACGTGTCGGCTGAGGCCAGTGGGGAGACCTTCTGCAGAGTGACAAGCCCAGGAGAAGACCT
Organism: Rapana venosa; assembly: GCA_028751875.1. Lineage (NCBI taxonomy): Eukaryota > Metazoa > Mollusca > Gastropoda > Neogastropoda > Muricidae > Rapana > Rapana venosa. The sequence goes on along the minus strand of CM054139.1, from coordinate 7,268,442 downwards.
GGACTTAGGCATTCCACGGAACACAAAAGAAGAAAAAGGAACATAAAAATGCAAATGCAGTGAAGCTCGAGTCTTTTTGTAAATCACTTTGAGCAAATCTTCTGGAACTTTGCATTATAATGATCATCATATTTCAAACATACAGACTTTTAACGCACTGTGGACTGAATGTTACACACTGCACTCTTTCAGTCATGGTAGAGTTTTAGCTCTGCCTGAAATTAGGAATGCTCTCCCCTTGGAAGAGTGTATCACCTCAGGAGCAGTGCCATCATGATACATATGTATTTGTTTTCCTACAACAATGTTTTACTCTTCACAACTTTGCCAGTGCAACTGTCTTGTTGCCAGGAGTTATTTTACGTGCACTGGTTGCATGTTGCACACAAGAACTTAGTTTATCTTCTCACTCGAAAGACTTAACACCCGGACCACTACTCAAGTCATAGTGGATAGGGGAAAACTGTCAGGCTTAATCGAGGATTGACCTCACACTTCCTGCTTTTCTAGACGTGTGTGTTACCTCTTGACCACCGACCTTCCTTACACACTACTAGTGTTTCTATGGCAAAGATCTGTGGTGGGGCTGAGATAAGGGGGAGGGGGTATTTACCCTGCCACTGAAGCACGGGACTAAGTGGTGTAGTAGGGAGAGAAACCAATAGTCTGGTCAACACCCCATTCCCCACCAGTCTGGATATTTGTTTTGTTATCTTCTGGGCAGACATCTTAAACCTAAAACACGGTACTCAATGACGAATTGTACCAGACCTCACTACACGTCAGGCGCTGAAAGAACAAGAGCTCCTTGTTCAAACACTGCCACAGTGTGAGCACATCTAGTCCTGCACTGGAACAAGAGTGCCATGGCACTTGCCACGACATGGACAATCCTTCTCCTTGCCATTGCAGTCACCATTCCTTATAAATCTGCATGATTGTTTCATTTCACATTTCCTACAAGCACAATCAAATCGTTCACATGAGTGAAGACGAAAATGTAGCATTGGTTGACTTGTCCAACACACAATGGAGCTAGATTCTCCTTTTGCTCTTCTCTGATTTTTCCCACCGACCCCCTCCACTTTTTCTTGTCCTCCATTGATGTATTTCATATTGATGTATTTCATAAAGATGTATTTCACACTGATCTATTTCACACAGATGTATCTCACACTGATGCATTTCACAACGATGTATTTCACAATGATGTATTTCACAATAATGTATTCCATATAGATGTATTTCATGTTGATGCATTTCACATTGATGTATTTCACATTGATGTATTTCACATTGATGTATTTCACATTGATGTATTCCATATAGCTGTTTCACTTTCATGACACTGTAGGTGTGGTGTCCCTCTGTGGTATTAGTCAGAGCAAGAGCTAAGGGCCACAGTCAGACAAAAGCAAAGGCCCCATCTTTTCTCTCAGAAGTAAAGGAAACACGTGGGCCCTACTCAGTTCTGTCACTTCACGTCACTTCACTTCACTTCATTTCACTTCACTTGCTTTCTCCCTTAACTCTTCAAGAAACCAGTGGGTGTCAAGTTGCACTAAACCATTCCGTCCCTGGGGTCCTATCATAGCTGGAGCAGCAAGCATCTGGTACCCCATGACTAAGAGCCACAAAAGCACACCCAGAGCCGGTGCACACATCCCCACACACATCATATATATAATTATATACATCTCTCTCTCTTTCTATGCACACACACACACACACACACACACACACACACACACACACACACACACACACACACACATATATATATATATATATATATATATATATATATATATATATATATATATATATATATATATATTTATATATATAATCATGTTAGTGACAGTGAAAAACATGAGGCACTGTCACCCTGCTAGAGTTACTGTACTGACTGAACAGTTTTAAACTTGAAAACCAAAGACCTCCAGGAACAAAACAACAAAACACAGTCACTGTGACAAGATACAGCCAGACTAAGCAATGCACTATCTTAGTCAAGGGACTTGTGATGCTGCTACTAATAATGATGCTGCTGCTGCTGCTGATGATGATGACGTCCACAATGATGATGATGACGACCACACGATCTCATGCAAGGCTTTATCAACCCATGGTGTGTCCAGCATCTGCCAGGCCAGGTTCTTGGCAGACGTGGCCTGGTGCTTGTGAACATTCCCCGACATGGGGACACCTCCACGTCAACACTGACACAACAAGTATTCACTTGCCAACCATCACTTCACTTTAGTCATCCTAATGCTTTTTAAAAGCAGGACTGTATGTTGTGTTACCCGAACACCTCAGAAAGACCAACAGTGCCAGACAGAGGGATGGGCAGTGGCAGGACGGGAGGCAGCAACCCGATGCCAGAGCTGTTGTGGGAGCTCACAGACAGACAGGAGGTTGGCCCCGCCATTGCCAGTGTGAGGAAGTGGCGGCGGCGCCACTGATAATTCTCTTTACACAACAGCCGCTGTGGTCTTGGCTTTCTCCCTCTGTTTCTCTGTTTCCGTCTGCCTGTCTGTAGCTGTTTGTTGACTTGGTTGCTTCTGCTTGTCTGCTTCTAGTCTGTCTGTCTGTCTGTCTCTCAATTAAATTAAATTCGATTCTCTCTCTCTGTCTCTCTCTCTGTGTCACACACTGGTTGATGGGTACACATGCAGAACGCTGACTTCTGCTACATCCCTAGTCTCTGACACAGCTGGTACAATAGATCTGTCTTCCTCTTCTTCTTTTTCTTCTTTTTTTTCTTCTTCCTCTTCTTCTTCTTCCTCTTCTTCTTCTTCTTGATCGTCATGGTCGTCTTTATCTTCTCTGTCCTAATTCTTTGAAGAGCCATTGAGGCACACTGAGGCTGCGTTGGCAGGGCCATGTCTACCGCATGGAGGATGGGGGCATCCCGAAGACAGAAAGAGGAGAGAGAGAGGGGAGAGAGAGGGAGAGAGAGAGGGAGAGAGAGACAAAGAGGGAGAGAGAAAGAGGGGAGAGAGAGAGAGGGGAGAGACAGAGAGGGAGAGAGAAAGAGGGAGAGAGAGAGGGTAGAGAGGAGAGAGAAAGAGGGAGAGAGAGAGGGGAGAGGGAGAGAGAGAGGGGGAGGGAGAGAGAGAGAGAGGAGAGAGAGGGAGAGAAAGAGAGGAGAGAGAGGGGGAGGGAGAGAGATGGAGGGAGAGAGAGAGAGCGGGAGAGAGAGAGAGAGCGGGAGAGAGAGGGGGGGGAGAGAGAGAGGGGGAAGAGAGAGAGGGGCGAGGAGACAGAGAGAGAGAGAAGAGAGAGAGAGAGAGAGAGAGAGAGAGAGAGAGAGAGAGAGAGAGAGAGAGAGAGAGAGAGAGAGAGAATCACAAACTCAGACACAGACTCACAAACTGACAACCAAACGCGCGCGCGCACACACACACACACACACACACACACACACACAACACACACACACACACACACACACACACACACACACTTGCCCGCTTCTGCCCCCTGTACTTCCCAAGCATTCCCACAGGCATGGCACTAATTCCTACAGGCTCTGACAATGTTATCAGGAGCTGTTTGTTTACCGTGACCAGCCCCCACACCACCCCACCCCATCCCCTCCCTCCACCCCCACCCCCCTCCCCTGTTGAAGCAGTTGTCTTTGGCTGCTGACCCCACACCTCGCTGTCAGCATCACTTAGGCACCAGAGGGGCAAGGGGAACTGTTTGGTTGTCCAGGCCAGCTCAAATGGACCCTTACTTGGGGCCAGTCTCTTCACATCAGCAAGGCGAAAGGTCTGACTGTGTGCGTGCGTGCGCGAGTGCGTGTGTTGTGTGGTGAGTGAGTGAGTGAGTGTGTGAATGTGTATGCGTTGATGTATGTACGTGTGGGAAATGTATGCATATGTGTGTGCGTGCGCGCGCGCGCGCGAGTGTGTGTGTGTGCGCGCGCATGCGTTCGTGCGTGTGTATGTGTGGTGTTGTGTGAGCGCACGAGTATGTGCATGTGTTTGTGTGAGCATGCGCGCGCTCGTACTCGCATATTCGGATACTTTTGATGGCGAAAAGAACGACAAGGACAAACGTGATAAGATGTGTGTGTGTGTGAGAGAGAGAGACAGAGAGAGACAGAGAGAGACAGACAGACAGAGAGAGAGGTACACAGAGGCAGAAGGACATATAGACTCAGAGACAGACACAGAGACAGACAAACAGAGGCAGAGACACAGAAACACAGAGACAGAGACGAAAACAGAGAGACAGATGCAGAGTCAGAGAGGTAGATACAGAGACAGAGAGACAGTGGAACGTGTGGAGAGTGAGAGAGGAAGGTCGGAGGGGGAAGGATACACACAGAGACAGAGACAGGGGACAGACACAGCGACGAAAAGAGGAGACAGACGGACAGAGACAGACTGACACAGAGACAGAGATGAAAGGAGGAGGAGATAGAGACAGGTAGACAGGGGAGAGAGAGAGAGAGAGAGAGAGAGAGAGAGAGAGAGAGAGAGAGAGAGAGAGAGAGAGAGAGAGAGAGATTTTCATTCAGAGGATAATAGAATAAGCAGCAATTGCATATCTACATCCAGCTTCTGGCCAAAAAACACCAACCAACCCGGGCCCCCCCCCAAAAAAAAAAAAAAACACCAACCCCCCCCCCCCCCCCCCCCCCAAAAACCCCACCAAGAAACAAAACAACAACACCCCCATAAAAAAGCACAAACAACAACCGAACCCCCCCCCCCCCTTCCCATGGCCTCTCCCCTCCCCACACTGCCTCTCCCCCCCAAAAAAAAAGAAAACAACCCCCCCCCCCGTAAAAAAATCAACATGAAAACTTACCAAATGCACACAGTAAAACAGATCTTTGTCTATGCTACTTCCATGTACATTCCTCCATGTGAAAGTTTTTCTAATGTGGTGCTTATAGTAGCCTCAGTATAACAAGCACAATAATGATAATGGTTTAGGTGCAGTTTTGACTCATCTTCAGGAACAAATAAAATTTATTATTGTGCTTTAAATTAAAGATGTAATGCTATTTTTATCTTTATGAGTTTTTGGTAATGAGTTCCAAACAGTTCCTCCGGAGTGACGAAGGCTTGTGTTGTAAAGATGGAGTCTTGGTTTCGGTATTGCTATGTTAGTTGTGCACCTTGCCTCCTTTATTGGAAGCCTAGTAGTCAGTGTAGATGGAGCCAGACAATTCATTGTGCGATACATTATGATTACTTTATTATATTCCAGATGATAAGTTGGGGGAGAATGTCCAATTTAATATAGTCTTGGGGTAATAAAGTAGAAGACATAAGGAGTAGTAACAACAACAATAATAATAATAAATGGAATTTATATAGCACTATATCTTGCACACACAAAAATCCCAAATCAAAGCGCTTGCATCCATTCCACTCCCACACATGTAACCAACAATGATTAACAGTTTAACAAATTCAAATACACAAAAACGCACGCGCATGCACACACACACACTCACACACACACACACACACAGATTATATGCTTCAGCAGGGTGATGGGAACTTAGGCCATTGAAGGCAAGGACAGACAATTATGAGATGAAACTATAGGGGGAAGTCTTAGGTTTGAAATAGGTATGTCTTGAGGCTGGATTTCAAAGTAAGCTTTTCGCGAAGGGAGAGAGGGAGGTCATTGAAAATGGATGGACCAGGAACAGAGAAAGAGCGACGGCCAAGGGTGGAGTGGTTGAGTCTAGATATTCCTAAGCACAGGGTATCTGCAGCCACTTTAAGAGCTCGTTTATGGATTCTTGAAAGAGGTTTTAAGCTATTAGCACTGCACCCATCATATAATGTTGAGGCTTAATCAATAAATGATTAGATATAAGCATAGTAAAACTGTCTACGAGAATCTAGGTCTAGAAAGTGTTTGATTTTAAAGAGTTGAAATATCTTGAGAGATTCGTTTGTATAAGAAGTCAATATGGGGTGATCAGGAAAGATCATTATCAATAGGCACTCCTAAAGTTGAGAGAACACTGAAAAGTGTTATTGTATTTCGGGCTTGGGCACTATATATATAATTATATATATATATATATATATATATATATATATATAATAT
>CM054139.1:7174852-7257352 GCA_028751875.1 Rapana venosa | reverse complement strand
TACTGTGCTGTGGGGTGCTGTGTTGTGTTTGTGCTGTGCTGTGCTGTGTTGTGTTTGTTGTGCTGTGTTGTGCTGTGTTGTGCTGTGTTGTGCTGTGCTGTGTTGTGCTGTGTTGTGCTGTTTGTGTTGTGCTGTACTGTGCTGTGCTGTGCTGTACTGTGTTGTGCTGTGTTGTGCTGTACTGTGTTGTGCGTACTGTGTTGTGCTGTGTTGTGCTGTACTGTACTGTGTTGTGCTGTGCTGTGTTGTGTTATGCTGTACTGTACTGTGCTGTACCGTGCTGTGTTGTGCTGTATTGTGCTGTGCTGTGCTGTGCTGTGTTGTGCTGTACTGTACTGTGCTGTGCTGTGCTGTACTGTGCTGTGTTGTGCAGTGCTGTACTGTACTGTGCTGTGCTGTACTATGCTGTTCTGTACTGTACTGTGCTGTGCTGTACTGTACTGAGATGTGCTGTGCTGTACTGTGTTGTACTGTGCTGAGATGTGCTATACTGTGCTGTGCTGTACTGTGCTGTTCTGTATTGTACTGAGATGTGCTGTACTGTGCTGTACTGTGCTGTGCTGTACTGTGCTGTACTGAGATGTGCTGTACTGTACTGTGCTGTTCTGTACTGTGCTGTGCTGTACTGTGCTGTGCTGTACTGTACTGAGATGTGCTGTACTGTGCAGTGTAGTGCTGTCCTGCGCTGCGCTGCGCTGTGCTGTGCTGTGCACAGTCTGTCCCGGTCTACGTATTTGGGCACTTTTGATGCCTTCCTTCCTTCCTTCCAGCTTCAGCCACTTGGCCTCATTGAGTTTTATTCTTCCTGCACTGCCTGTACACGGCCATAAAGTGGAGCAGATCGCCGACAGCGAGAGAGGGAGAGAAAGAGAGAGAGAGAGGAGAGAGAGAGAGAGAGAGAGAGAGAGAGAGAGAGAGAGAGAGACAGAGAGAGAGACAGAGACAGACAGACAGTCAGACAGACAGAGACAGACAGTCAGACAGACAGACAGTACAGATATAGAGACAGTACATCTGTTTAGGCGTTTGTGCTGACTCCCAGGCATTTATTTCATTTACTTTGAAGATGCAAAATAAAAAGCACAGGGAACCCATGAAAGGAAGTGGCAAAATGCAAGACACAACCTCCTCCTCCTCCTCTTCCTATTCAGGCAGATGTATTCAAACAGTGACTCGACAAGGAACACGGACTCAGAGCATCTCAAAGAGAAGAGAACAAAACAACAGAAAACGGGAAACGTCTAGTTCCTCTTCACATTTTTTTTCCAAATTTCATTTCACAACACCCCCTCCCCTTAAAAACAAGGAAAAAGAAGCTATATAGGTTGTAGAAACAAGACGATGATCGTGTTGTGATTTCTGTTTGATTTTCTGACACCACAAGCCTGCCATAAAACAGACGATGCTCCTCACTGGGCAACACGTAGAGAACTCAGCCTGCCACTGCTGGGCGTTTTACACACGCTTCCTCTCTTCTCTCCTCTCCTCTCCTCTTGCTGGGTCTTGTGTTTCAAGATGAAAAATCAGTTCCCATGCTTGAAAGCCTGCAGGGGAAAGGGACAGGCAGGCCTCTTCCTCGTCTTCCGATCCTCTGAGAGAAGGCCTGGACTTTTTAGCTTGCGCTTTTGTGTGCTCTGTGCCTTTGAATGGCCGCACACGACTTTCCACAGCAAGAGACACTGCACTGGCTGCACTGCACTGCAGGCCTCCCGGGACCGTGAGACAGCAGATGAGAACAAACCAGAGCACTGCACGGGGAGGGAGGGAGGGAAAGGGAGAGGAGAGAGAGAGAATTAATTAATTTAAATTTAAAAAAAAAAAATTTTATTTCGAGGATAATAAAATAAGCAATCGTAGGCTTCTTTACATCCAGTCCCCGTGTAAATTGTGTCATCCGTTCCACCGGTATACAATGGCCTACTCTTCGAAAAGGCGGAACGGGTTTTAACATGTGCGCAAGATGTTCTGCGTGTGTTCGCACACCGGACCGAGAGAGAGAGAGAGAGAGAGAGAGAGAGAGAGAGAGAGAGATAGAAGAGAGAGAGAGAGAGAGAGAGAGAGAGAGAGAAGACATACAGACAGACAGACAGACAGAAAGACAGGCATGCAGACAGAAAGACAGACATACAGACAGAGACAAAGAGAGAGACAAGACAGAAATACAAACAGACAGACAGGCAGACAGATACCGATAGAGACGGAGAGACAGAGACTGACATAGATACAGAGACAAAGAAATAGAGAAAGAGACAGACACAGAATACTGATACACAGACAGAGAGAGACAGAGACACACAGAGAAAAAGAGACAGAGACAGAAACACAGACAGAGAGACAGAAAACGAACACCACAAAAAGGAACAATCAGCTGTGATAAGATATTGCAACCCAGTCACAGGGAACAGGGGAAGGGAGGCTGTTCATATCTTGAACATGTCAAAACAATATTAACACATCAGTAACAAACACGACACGGTTAAGATACCATGAAAAGGTATCACAGCACGGCGCTTAGCAGAGACAATAGAAACTGTCACATCACTTTTCTCACCCTCTTTTCTCACCCTGCCTTCTCACCCTCTTTTCCCACCCTGCTTTACAGTCCGCAGTGGATCAGTCAGGACACGCCTTGGCCAGTGTTCATTGTCATTGTCAGAGTTCTGCTTGTTTGTACATAATTTAAATCACAGACATCGTACATTTTCTTTCTACCAATGTCTTTCAACACATCACCTACTTTTCAATCATCCTCCTCCAACTCCATCACTTTGCCTTTATGCGATACTCTGTGTGTGTATGTGTGTATGTGCGTGTGTATGTCTGTGTGTGTGTTGGTATCTCCTATTGCTTGTTCCTGCCCTGTCCCTACCCCACCAGCTGTTCCAGTCTTTTCTCTCTCCCAGCACTGTAACCATGTCTTTTGGTATGAGGATATTGCATGCGCTTATCAATCATAGAATAACTCATTCATTGATTCTCTCTCTCTCCACACAAACGCACTCTCTCTCTCTCCTCTCTCTCTCTCTCTCTCTCCTCTCTCTCTCTCTCTCTCTCTCTCTCTCTCTCCACACCATCATCACCACCACCACCACCACCACCATCACCACCACCAACTTCGTAACCATCACCTCAATCACCACCACCGCCACCATTAGCCACCACCACACCACCACCACCATCCCATTCCCTTCCCCCACCATTACCACCCACAACCGTCACGCACCCTCACAATCACCATCCCACCGTCGCTAACACCCCCCCCCACCCCCCCCCCCCCCCCCCCCCCTGATTACAGCAACGCCCATGCCACCCAGCAGACAGCGGCAGCGGCAGCAGCAGCCAGCTGCATCCTCCACGGAGGGCCAGGCAGGAGGGCTCACGGCTGACTGCCCCTGTCTTGTCACACTCACCGACAAGTCCCTTCTCTGCGCGTTCCGCATGGGTGAGGGCGGTGTATGAAACCTGTCACGCTCCACGAGTCTGACGTGCCATTAGCCAGAGAGGGAGAGAGAGAGGGAGGGAGAGAGGAGAGACAGAGAGAGAGAGAGGAGAGAGAGAGAGAGAGAGAGAGAGAGAGAGAGAGAGAGAGAGAGAGAGAGAGAGAGTGTGGGTGTGGGTGGGTGTGTGATGAGGACCCCCCCCCCCCCCCCACCCCCCACCATGCCCTTGTCCTATTCTCTCCTCTTCTGTAACAGCCTGTACTTTGGTATCGTATTGCTGTGCAAGCTTGTGTCAATTAGTTATGCCTAATTATTTTAGGGTTTGGCGCTTTTTGCTCTGTTCTGTTCTGCACCGCTCTCTCTCTCATACGTACACACAGCATATATATATATATATATATATATATATATATATATATATATATATATATAATATATATATATAATATATATACATACATACATACATACATACATACATACATATATATACACACATACACACACACAGGTATGCACATACATACATACATACATACATCATACACACTCATGCGCGCGCCCGGACACACACTCACACACACTCTCTCACTCACACACACTCTCTCTCACTCACACACACTCACACACTAACACCCATACACATAATGCCTGGGGAAGGGATAGCCTGGTGGTTAGAGTGATGTATTCGTGATCTGCTGACCCGGGTCAAGTTCAAGAGGATTTTTTCTCTGGAGTTAACACCAGTGCCGACTCCACTCCCCCAAAAGTCCTTTGGATGAAACTGTAAACCGAGGTCCCATGTGCGAACGCATGCAGAACATCTTGCGCACACGTTCAAACCCGTTCCGCCTGTCGGAAGAGTAGGCCATTGTGTGCCGGTGCAAACGGATGACAACATTTACAAAACCCCTTAAACACGGGGACTAGATGCAAAAATAAGCATGAGTGCTTATTCCATTATCCTCGAAATAAAAGAATAAAATACACACGCCCGCACACACGCACGCACGCGCGCGCTCGCGCGCAAGACGCACACACACAGACCCACACACACAAGCCTCCATCCTAGCGCCACAACATGGAGGGAGTGAACCAGGCACACTGTGAATTATGTATCTGCTTAAGCTGCCAATGATGGCATGGGTGATGGGGAGGTCTCTGTACTCCTCTTTGTAGAGTTGTTCTTCCCTCTGTGGGTTGGTTTTCTCCTGTCGTTTGTTATGCATCATGAACACTCTGGGTTCATTGCTATTTGTGTTGTGAGGTTTGAATAATAACACAGCAAAACTGACAAAAATAGGACAAGGATGACAGCGATGATGACACTACTACTAGGCTACTACTGCTACTGCTACTCCTCCTCCTACTACTACTGGTACTACTACTACTGCTGCTGCTGCTGCTGCTGCTGCTTCTTCTTCTGAAACAACAACTACTACTACTACTGCTACTGCTACTACTATTGCTGCTGCTGCTGCTACTACTACAAGTACTACTGGTGGTAGCGGTGGTAGTTGTGATGGTGGTGAGGGTAGTGTGGTCATGATGATGAGAGGAGGAGGAGGAGGAAGAGGAGGAGGAGAATAAGGAGGAGGAGGAATAACAACAACAAGAACAACAGCAACAGCAAGAACAAGCAATAAGCCCAAACCGAATCACTCCACGATGACCTGCTCGGTAGACACGAATTGTGGCTAAAACGTCCCTATAGTTGTAAAGCACTAGAACACTTAGCATGGGAAGTATTCCTTCTCTTGTTGTTTCTCTCTCTCTGTCTCTGTCTCTCTCTGTCTCTCTCTCTCTGTGTCTTGTCTGTCTGTCTGTCTGTCTGTCTGTCTGTCTGTCTGTCTCTCCCTCTCTCTCTCTCTCTTCTCTCTCTCTCTCTCTCTCTCTCTCTCTCTCTCTCTGTGTCTCTCTTTCTTGCGTTATTACACACACATGTGTGACAGCATTCATGCGAGCATATAAGGGGGAGGGGAGGGGAGGGGAGGAGATAGGAGGAAACATGTAGCCAGTGATAACCACTTTATAACAACAATTCACCTGGAAACATCAACGAACGGCCAATCTTTGAAGTGACATATTTGTGGCAGCAACTAGTGTATTTTACATACGGACAATTCATTCTGCCTGAACCGGTACACGACGGGACAGCCTGGTGGTTAGAGTGATGCGCTCGCGATCTGCTGACCAGAGTTCGAATCTCGTTCAAGAGGATTTTTTTCCTCAGTGTCGACTCCACATCCCGAAACGTCCTTCGGATGAGACTATAAACCAAGGTCCCGTGTGCGAACGCACGCAGAAGATCTTGCACGCATGTCCCACTTTTCGGAAGAGTAGGCCATGTGTGCCGGTGCGAACGGATGACAAAATTTACAAAACTACATGCACACGGGGACTAAATGTAAAGAAAAGCACATTCCATGCTTATTCCATTATCCTCGAAATAAAAAGAATATAAAAAAGAGAATAAACGGCCGTGTTCAGAGGCCCCAGGCTGCACAGCGTGTGGCCATACCCAGCATGCAGGATGCCTCACAGGCTGGCTCCCTCACGTGCTGATTGTGGGGCCGGGGGGCTCGGCGGACCGAGTCCTGCCCTGCCTGCAGCATGCGTTGGCTCACAACAGGCATAGCTAAACACCATGGAAGCAACCTACCAACAAGGAAGGACCCTTCAGGGCGGGTGGCCTCGTGGCGGCCTGACACTGATGAGTTTTTCGTTGACTTTTACCAGGAAAAGCCGAGGTGTGGATAGGGCGGAGAGATGGGAATGAGCGGCGTAGGACCAGCAGGACAGAGACAGAAACAGCGAGGCAGAAACAGGGGCTTCCACCATACCCCAGACCTGACATAAGCACCATCACACAGTACAGGCGTGTCAACGTCTTCACAGAAACGAAGCAAGCACATTGTACAGTATCAGAGTTGTCATCAAAAATAACATCAGAAAAAAGGCGACAACAGATACTGACAAACAAAATCGCTAACAAATAGTGCTAGAGGAATACAGCTGTCTACAGACTGACCGATCAGCTCTGAAATCTGCGTTATAATCATGGCCCTAAGCATCAGTGGACCTAGTTCAGCAGCGGGGTGGTGGCTATGCTGCTTTCTTCACAACCCCGCACAAGCCAGCCCGTTTTCCTGGCGATAGCCCCTAGAAGCAAAGAAACCATCTTGATACTGACAATACAGCGGAACATTTCCTGCACAGGCAGACAGACAGGCAGACCAAGGTGGCGCTGTTTTTGTAGCCACACGCTCTCCTCGGGATATCAGTGAAAGTGTCATACAAATCAAACGATACAATACAATAATGATACAATACAATGCATTACAATACAATACAAAACAAAACAATGCAATACAATACATTACGATACGGTACGATATGCTACGATACAATGCAATGTAACGCAACACAATGCGATAGAATACAATACGACACAATATAGTACGATACAATCCGATACAATACGATGCAATACAATACTGTACAATATGATACAATACAATACATGAACCAGCACCATAAAATGCAATACAATACGATACAACAGTGTAAACAATTAAATAGGAAATTTAGAGAAAGGTGTTCCATAACCTATGTGGTCTAGGGGGGAGGGGGGAGGGGGGGGGGAGAAATCAGAGACCTCAGCTTCTCTAGGGGCTAGCAAATTGAGGGCGGCACCCATCTCCTCTCCCTCGCTGCTGTACCTTCCCTGACCCTAAAGAGAGCAGGTACCCATTTACAGCTGGGTGAACTGGGGGACTGTACTGAAGCCAAGGCGCGCAAACGGTGCTGCTTAACCTTTGCCTGGGGAAAGCGAGTTCTCTGACCACTGAGCAATCTTGTCCCCCCCCCCCCCCCCCCCCCCCCCCCCCCCCCCCAAAAAAAAAAAAGACAGATAAAATGAGCTCCATGAAATGTCTTTTACTCACATCTCGAGAAGAAACGGTTTGCCACCTATGTATGAAGATAATTATTGATGGATATTTAAGGAAACATGTAAACGGTTGTATTGTCAGTATATATTTTAATTACGGAAACAAGCGCAGCTTTAAAAATACAACAAAATACTCATGATTTTTGCTAAGACTGGTTTTGAAACACCTTATCATATCTCTGTGTGTGTGTGTGTGTGTGTGTGTGTGTGTGTGTGTGTGTGTGTGTGTGTGTGTGTGTGTGTGTGTGTGTGTGTGTGTGTGTGTGTGTGAGTGTTTACAAAGAACGAATACACGATTTTTTGCTGACAAAAGTTGCATGCCAATTAATCAAAGGGGTCAGCCATAAACGCATCGCCATTGTTATGGATGTGAATTTTTTCGTTCCTCGGCTAAGTACTGAGGCTCACCAAAGGCGAGGTTGTGCGTGTGACCGTGTTCAGCCATCCTGTAGGCAGCCGCATTTCGACTGAGGGGCGATTTCTAACCACGACCCCAGTGTGCACGCGGTTAGTCTGTTTTTATCTTGTCACCCGTTCCTGCCGGCACACACTGCTCCACTTTTCCGAAAGAGGAACGGCTTAACGAGAGGGCGAGGTGTTCTGAAGCACATACGGCACTCGGTCTACAGGCTCATCCACATGACTTTCAGGTCGGTACTGGTGCTAACTCCAGAAGAAAAATCTCATGGAACGGGGGCCTCGTGGTGGCTGGAACCCGGGCCTCTGACGATCCGACATCACGACCTCAGTGCTCTAACCACTAGGCTACACCCCTCCCCCCCCTCCCCCCACCCCCGTGATATGAGTAGACATGAATAATGATGATACGAGATATTAACAAACATAGAGAGTTCTTAAAACCTATTTCCTGACTCATTCGTAGACTCGTAGACTCTCTCTCTCTCTCTCTCTCTCTCTCACTCTCTCCTCAGTTCTTTGTGCTGTTTTTAATTGACATAAGTTTTACAATGACGAAAACGGAACTTGACATCATTCCTGTTGTTGTTGTTTTTCATTCATCACGTCATCACACTATGCAAAAGACCCACGAGGAAAGCAAAGGCCGAAATATTTGGAAAAGCATCATCACATTTCACCCTGTTGTTCTTTCACTTTATCTCACACACACACACACACACACACACACACACACACACACACACACACACACACACACACACACACCGTCACACATCACCTCCTCCCTTTCTCTCTCTCGCCATCCATCCAGCTGCATCCTGCACGCACCCTTCTGATTTTATAAATAATAATAATGATTGCCTTATATTATATAATGTACGTCACACCACTGTCCCCTCCTTTGGCTTCTGCTTAATATGTCTTCTGTTTCGTCTGTACGCATGCACACAGGCCTGGACAACCATGACACCAACAACCACACACAAAGCTTTCGTTCCAGTATGTCAGCAGTAGCGAAGGACATGGCAGCAATGTTTGGAGTTGGTTGAGTAATGTTGTTTTTTTAGGTAGGTCAGTCTAGTGTGCTTATTGTCTGTCGGTCGATGTACGTGCAACAGCTTGGTACAGTTGTTCTAGGTAGGTAAGGTTTAGTGTAGGTATGGTAGGTAGGTAGGTGGTTGGGGTAGTAGGTTGGTAGGTAGGTGTTGGTAGTAGTTGGTAGTAGGTAGGTAGGTAGGTAGGTAGTGTTGGTAGGTAGGTAGGTGGAAGTGGTATGAGGTGTGTAGGTAGGTAGGTTTGGTAGGTAGGTAGGTTAGGTGGATAGGTGGTTGGTAGGTAGGTTGGTTGGTAGGTAGGTTGGTAGGTAGGTAGGTTGGTAGGTAGGTTGGTTGGTAGGTAGGTGGTAGGTAGGTTGGTTGGTAGGTAGGTTGGTGTAAGTTGGTAGGTAGGTAGGTAGGTAGGTAGGCTTGTTTGGTAGGTAGGTAGGTAGGAAGGTAGGTTGGTAGGTAGGTAGGTTGGTAGGTAGGTAGGTTGGTAGGTAGGTTGGTAGTAGGTAGGTTGGTAGGTAGGTAGGTTGGTAGGTAGGTTGGTTGGTAGGTAGGTTTGGTAGGTAGGTAGGTAGGGTGGTAGGTAGGTAGGTAGGATGTAGGTTGGTAGGTAGGTAGGTTGGTAGGTAGGTAGGTTGGTAGGTAGGTTGGTTGGTAGGTAGGTTGGTAGGTCAGGTTGGTAGGTAGGTAGGTAGGTAGGTAGGCTGTTTGGTAGGTAGGTAGGTAGGTAGGAAGGTAGGTTGGTAGGTAGGGGGGTAGGAAGGTTGGTTGGTAGGTAGGTTGGTAGGTTGGTGGGTAGGTAGGTTGGTAGGTAGGTTTGGTAGGTGGTAGGTAGGTAGGTAGGTAGGTGGTAGGTAGGCTAGTTTGGTAGGTAGGGTAGGTAGGAAGGTTAGGTTGGTAGGTAGGTTGGTAGGTGTAGGTATGGTAGGTAGGTTAGGTATGGGTAGGTAGGTTGGTAGGTAGGTGGTAGGTGGTAGGTAGGTTGGTAGGTAGGTTGGTAGGTAGGTAGGTTGGTAGGTAGGTTGGTAGTAGGTAGGTTGGTTGGTAGGTAGGTAGTAGGTAGGTTGGTAGGTAGGTAAAAGGTTGGTGGTAGGTAGGTAGAGATTGGTTGGTAGGTAGGTAGGTAGGTAGGTTGGTTGGTAGGTAGGTAGGTTGGTTGGTAGGTAGGTATGTAGATAGGTTGGTAGATAGGTAGGTAGGTAGGTAGGTAGGTAGGTAAGTAGGTAGGTTGGTTGGTAGGAAGTTAGGTAGGTAGGTAGGTAGATAGGTTGGTAGGTAGGTAGGCAGGCAGGCAGGCAGGGTATATTGTTGGCAGTTTGTGAAAGGTGACGTGACGCTGATGTGCCTGTCTTAGGGCTGACTGACGTCATCTCTTGCCTTCAATGATCAGTCAGGCATCCAGCTTGCTGTGTCTCCCTCCCTCCCTCCTCCCTTTCTTCCTCACCCCATAGAATCATTCTCCACTTTGGTTTTTGTTTCCCGCCATTACCATCTGTCTGTATCTGTCTCTCTGTCTGTCTCTTCTCTCTCTCTCTCTGTTTCACTGTGGGAACAGATGACAGAATTTACAAAACCGCATACATACGGGGACTAGATGTTTAAAAGCACATAAGTGCTTATCCCATTATCCTCGATAGAAAAGAATAATATAAAATAAAATAAAATAAAAACTGTCTCTCTTCTGTCTGTCTGTCTCTTCTCTCTCTCTCTCTCTCTCTCTCTCTCTCTCTCTCTCTCCTCTCTCTCTCTCTCTCTCTCTCTCTCTCTCTCTCTCTCTCTTGTCTCGGTCTCGATCTGTCTGTCTGTCGCTCGGTCTGTCTGTCTGTCTATCTAATCTGAATTTCAATGTGTCCCTGTCTGTTTATCTGTCTGTCTGTCTGTCTGTCTGTCTGTCTGCTTCTCTCTCTCTCTCTCTCTCTCTCTCTCTCTCGTCACACACACACACACACACACACACACACACACACACACACACACACACACACACACACACACACACATACACAGGGTACGGGATAGCCTGGTGGTTACAGTGATGTATTCGTGCACTACTGATCCGGGTTAGATTCTCGTTCAAGAGGATTTTTCCTCTGGAGTTAACATCAGTGCCGACTCCACTCTCCCCAAAAGTCTTTCGGATGAAACTATAAACCGAGGTCCCGTGTGCGAACGGACGCAGAACATCTTGCGTACACGTTAAAAACCGTTCGGCTATTCGAAAGAGTAGGCCATTGTGTGACGTAGAAACGGATGACAAAATTGACAAAACTGCGTACACACGGGGACGGATTGGAAAAAAGCACATGAGTGTTTATTCCATTATCCTCGAAATAAAATAATAAAATAATTTTATTAAAAAAGCACAGACACACACAGATTAATACACACCAATACCAATACTTGACTATCTAAGTAAACAGAGAAATGTATGTGCATATACCAGTAAACAATAAACAAACAAAAATACCACAGAAAGCAATCAGCTTTTATTTTAAGAATTACACACACGCACACACACACAACACACACACACACACACACACACACGCACGCACGCATGCACACATACATACGCATACACACACGTCAATACAAAAACGATTACAGATATCTGTTCGTATTGTTCATCTATTTGATGGACATTTGTTCAGCTGCTGCCCAATCTTGCATATAAAGATGTTAGAGTACTGAAATAAGCATTGCTTCTTGTATTCATTTCATGATTTGGTGCTACGTTGTTTCTGAACTAATAAATCTGGTTTAAACCAACACGTCATACAATAGGAGCACTATATAACACTAAAAAACCCCAACAAAAACACACACTGCACTCACTAATAAAACGGATGCCTACTGGTCCTTTGCTGAAAGCATCCCCTGTGCTGGCTGTAGGTGGGGTTGATCACATCCTGCACATGCCCCTCTCTCTGCTGTCTTGGGTTTGGTTTTGGTAACTAATTTGTTTTTAAATTAATGACACTTTTTACGGATTTGCTAATGCTTTAAATGCTTCTTTTTTCGTATGACTTCTCTGTCTGTCTGTCTGTCTGTCTGTCTGTCTGTCTGTCTGTCTGTCTGTCTTCCTGTCTGTCTGTCTGTCTGTCTGTCTCTCTCTCTCTCTCTCTCTCTCTCTCTCTCTCTCTCTCTCTCTCTCTCTCTCTCTTTTCTACATTTTGTGCGTTTTTCAATTTTGACATGCAAAAACGTGTAAGTTGACTGCTTTACCTGACGCCATGTTTTCTAGGTTATTCTTGGCAACGTACCGGGGTTTTTTTGTTTTTAATATAAATTTGCCTATTGACTTCATTTTCTTGATGCCAGATTTAGACTGAACATTTAATCATAATTGCTCGTATTCATAACTCACTCTCTCCCTCTCTTTACGTATGCGCGTGCGTGCGTACGAGCGTGCGTAAATATAATAAATTTATATGTCTTTTCTAGTCAATTCTTGTTTTTAATAACATTGTATTCCTGGAAGAACTGACACATGAGATGTCCAGATATCATTGGCACATCCTTGGGCTCTGCGAAGTCAGGTGGAAAAACATGGGAGAAACAACGACCCAGGAAGACCACAAATTATACTACAGTGGAAAACAGGATAAACATGAACACGGCGTGGGGTTTCTCGTTCACAAAGACACCGTGAACACCGTCATGAGCTGTCCAGCCTGTGTCCAGCAGACTTATTACCATCCGCCTGAGAGCAACCCCCTTTAACATAACTATAGTACAGACATACGCCCCTACATCAGACTGCACAGATGAAGCCGTAGAAGAATTTTATGACCAGCTACAAGAGGTTCTGAATCAAACACCCAAGAAAGACATCCTCGTTGTGCAAGGCGACTGGAACGCCAAGGTAGGAGAAGATGCATGGAAAGACTGGGAGGGCGTTTGTGGGCCACATTGTAATAACCAATCAAATGAAAGAGGCTTGAGACTCCTGGAGTTTGCCAGTAACAACCACCTCCAGCTAGTGAATACACTTGGCCCACACAAGAAATCCAGAAAATGGACATGGCATAGCCCAAATGGAGAACACCACAACCAAATAGATTACATCATGGTGAAAAGACGGTTTCAGTCTAGCGTTAACATCGCACAGACACGAAGTTTTCCAGGAGCAGACATAGGGAGTGATCATGATCTTGTGATGATGACTTTCCGACTACGTCTAAAGAAAATCCACAAGCGGAACAACATCAGGATCAAATTTGACCTCGAGAAGCTGAAGGACCCAGAGGTATTAGAAATTTTTCAAGCAAGGATAGGTGGAAAGTTTGCAGCACTCACTGTGATAGACTCAGACATAGATACACTGACGAATAGTTTCAATACAGCAGTGACTGAAACAGCAAACGAGCTTCTTGGCAAACGCCGACCAGTCAAAAAACCATGGGTCACACCTAACATCCTACAACTATGCGACAAGCGTAGAGAGTTGAAGAAAAAGAAAAATGAAACAAAAGAAAGAGCAGAACAATATAGGGCAGTCAACAAAAGAATCAGGAAGTCCATGACGGAGGCAAAAGAGAAATGGATCGGTGAACAGTGCCAAGACATTGAAGAGAACATCAAGAAAAACAATAGCAAGAAAGCATATCAGCTGGTGAAAGACCTGACTAGCACGAAACAGAGAAAAGGTTTAACAATCCAAGACAAAAATGGGAAGTGTCTCACTGACGACCAGGATATTCTGAACAGATGGACAGAATACTGCTCCGACCTGTATAACTATAGAACCGCAGGAGATCCAGAAGTCCTTAATGTACCCGAAAGCAAAGACACAGACAGTCACCCTATCCTCCGAGAAGAAGTGGAAACAGCAGTCAGATCGCTGAAAAAGGGGAAGTCAGCAGGGGCTGACAACATTCCAGCTGAGTTGGTCCAAGCTGGAGGGGAAGCCATGATCAGCGCCCTACTAAGAATCTGCAACAAGATCTGGCAGACAGGAAAATGGCCAACACCATGGACGCAGTCGCTCATCATCACCCTCCCCAAGAAAGGAAATCTACAACAATGCCATAATTACCGCACAATCAGCCTCATATGTCACCCAAGCAAGGTCATGCTGCAGATAATATTGAATAGACTGAAGCCACAAGCAGAGACCATCATTGCTGAGGAACAAGCAGGTTTCAGAGCAGGGCGCAGCACAACAGAACAGATATTCAACCTCAGAATACTATGTGAGCGGTACCTTCAACATCAACAAGACCTATACCACGTATTTATCGATTTTAAGAAGGCATTTGACAGGGTGTGGCATGCAGCTTTGTGGGCAACCATGAACTTGTACAGCATCAATGCAAACCTGATCAGAGTCATCAAACAGCTGTACAGCGAGGCCACCAGTGCAGTGTACTACAACAACAACATTGGAGAATGGTTTCGAACAACAGTTGGAGTAAGGCAGGGCTGTCTACTCTCACCCACTCTTTTCAACATCTTCCTTGAGAGAATCATGGCTGATGCACTGGAACATCATGAAGGATCAGTCAGCATTGGTGGCAGAACGATCACAAACCTCCGCTTCGCAGATGACATCGATGGAATAGCAGGATCAGAAAAAGAGCTTGCCAGCCTAACAGAACACTTGGATAAGGCCTCCAAAACATACGGCATGGAAATCAGTGCAGAGAAGACCAAACTGATGACTAATAACACCAACGGCATTAGCACTGATATCAGGGTTAATGACCAGAAGCTGGAAACAGTTCAAAGCTTCAAGTACCTGGGAGCCATTGTATCCGACCAGGGATCCAAGCCAGAAGTAGTATGCAGGACTGCACAGACAATAACAGCTCTGTCAAAACTAAACACCATCTGGAGAGATAAGAATATCCCACTTATCTCCAAGATCAGACTAATGCGCTCCCTTGTCATATCCATATTTCTGTATGCCTGTGAATCATGGACCCTGACTGCAGATTTGGAGAGAAGAGTACAGGCAGTGGAGATGAGATGCTTTCGGAGACTCCTTGGCATCTCCTACAAAGACCACATTAGCAACGAAAGCGTGCATAACAGAATCCAGCAAACCATTGGACCCTATGAGAACCTTCTAACGATCGTGAAAAAGCGTAAACTTAAGTGGTATGGGCATGTCACAAGATCCCAAGGAATTACAAAGACAGTTTTGCAAGGCACTGTCCAAGGAGGAAGAAGAAGAGGCAGACCAAGGAAGAGCTGGGAGGATAACATCAGTGAATGGACAGGCCTAGAACTCAACAAAACCCTGAGAAAGGCAGAACAGAGAGAAGAATGGAGGGAACTGGTTGCTGAGTCTTTGAGGGTGCCCCCACGGTCGTCAGACTACGGGACAGATAGATAGATAGTATTCCTACATTGATATGTGTGTGTTTGTGTGTGTGTGAGTGTTTGTGTCTGTGTGGTGTGCGCGTGTCTGCTTTGGTGTGTTTGGGGTGTGTGTGTGTGTGTGTGTTGTGTGTGTGTGTGTGTGGTGGTGTGTGTGTGTGTGTGTGTGTGGTGTGGTGTGTGTGTTCGTCACATTTTTATGTGAAGTTATCTTGGAATGTTCATATCAATGTGCCTGTCAGTATTGTGATTGCCCTTTATGGGATAACTAAAGTGTTTTTGACTTGACTTGACTTGACATGACTCTCTCTCCCTCTGTCTGTCTGTCTGTCTCTCTCTCTCTCGTGTCTCTCTCTCTCCGTGTCTCTCTCTCTCTTAAAATAATTGGTTGTGCTTATTAATGACAGTTCTTATACAGAGCAAACACCAGATGAATGAGGCATGCCAATACTGATTTGTAACCCTTAGGAACAAAGATCATCAATCAATTTCTGTCTCTGTCTCTCCCACGTACTTTTTTTTTAAAAAAAAAGAAAGACAGCGTGCCACGCATTGGCTCATCATGATTCTAAATAGATTTCACTATCTCAGACACATGACAACCTTGAGAACAGATACGATCAGAAAAATAAGGAGAAGGAGAAGAAGAATTGCGAAGAAAAAGAAGAATTGCGAAAAAGAAGAATTGCAAAGAAGAAGAATTGCGAAGAAGAAGAAGAATTGCGAAGAAGAATTGCGAAGAAGAAGAGGAAGAAGAAGAAGAAGAAGAAGAAGAACAAGAAAAAATAGAAGACTCTTTTGACTCTCAGAAGCAACGTGTCTCCACTTGAGGCAACGCGGGACCAAGTGTGTGCACTTCCCAACACTGCCATGTAGATGATGGCCTACTCTGCATGCTCTTTCCGCCCACACAGCGCACACTACGCAGTTACTCTTCTTGCTGGAGCCCTAAGCTTTGATGTGCACGGGTCGTTGGGCTTCAGATGTTCAGCAGCACCTGCTCCGCTTGCCTGGCCGTGATGACCTGCACTACACACACTTCTCCTCATGGGGGCTGGCCGGCCTCCCTGTTCTGAGGGTCTGTTTGTTGTTGTTGTTGTTGTTGTTGTTGTTGTTGCTGTTTTAAAGGAGGCAGACACATTCGGCCAGGATTGTGGGGTGAGTTCAGGATTTGGTTTTAGGTGGCTTTGTGTTTATTTGTTTTGTTTGTGGTTGTTGATTTTGTTGTTGTTGTTATTGTTTGTTGTGTGTTTTGAGGGGGGGGGGGGCGTGATTCTTATTCTTTTTTTTTCTCGCAAAATGACTTGCAGACGCATGTTTTGTGTGGGTGTTGTGGGTTTTTTCATTGGTTTTTTACTAAGTTTGGGGTTTATTTTGTTTATTTTTTTGTTTTTTATTTGTTTGGGGGGGGGGTATTTTTTATTTATTCTTATATTTATTCTTTTATTTCGGGGATAACTGAATAGGCACTCATGTACTATACCCAGTCCCCGTGTGTACGCAGTTGTGTAAATTATGCCATCCGTTCCCACCAGCACACAATGGCCTACTCTTCCGAAAAGCGGAACGGGGTTTTAACGTGTGTGCAAGATGTTCTGCGTGCGGTCGCACACGGGACATCGGTTTATAGTCTCATCCGAAGGACTTTTTTTTAGGGGGGGTGGGGGTGGGGGATGGGGGGCAGAGCGGAGTCGGCACTGACGTAACGCAGGAGGAAAAATCCTTTCGAACGAGAGTTGAACCCGGGTCGGCAGATCACGAGCGCATCACTCTTCCTTTTCCCCAAGGAAATAAGATATAGTAGCCATGGAAGGATGTTAAGTGGTTTTCTTCTTCTGGGTTTGTTTGAGGGGGGGGGGGGGGGGTTGCGTTTTGCTTTGGTTTTTGTTGGGTTTTTTGTTGTTATTGTGAATGGCATCCAGCGATAGGGTTTCTGTGTATGTGTATGTGTATGTCTTGGTCTGGCCAACAGCGGCGACTAGGCACTGGAGGCCCTCATCAGGACGCCGCTCTATGGAGGAGTAGTGACTGATCCCACCTTGCTCCTTTGCCGCAATCTGTGTCCAGTTTTCTTTGTCAAGGAATTCTGACTAGAGGTGGTTTTGTGTTTGAAGTGGTTTGCATGCAATGAAACCCTGAACAAAATCAAGAAAAAGTGCAGCTGAATTGCAGCATCACTGGATGAAGCCAACATCAAAGTCCGCTTCCCTTTCTTCTGCTTCTCCTGTGCGTGTTAGGATCGCTTTCCGCTATGACTGCGTCCTCTGCTGTGTTCTGGTCATGGCACACAATGACATTTGACTATTTCGGATATTTGACCAGAGTTTAAAAAGTACATTTTGAGAAAATTCTTCTTCTTCCTCCTCCTCCTCCTCCTCCTCCTCCTCCTTCTTCTTCTTCTTCTACTCCTTCTTCTCGAGTTTATTTTAGTTTGTATAAACGAGGCCTTTTCTTGACTGAATTTTACCGCTTTCTGTTTAAAACTGAAACTTCGATTTTCTTTTTCTCCTAATGTTCTTTTCAGAAACAATAGTTTCCTTAATTAAATTTGTTTTCAAGTTAGTGTTTTTTGTTTAAAAAACCAAACTTTTTCGATGTTTCCTTTTTCTTGTTCCTTTTCTTTGCCGAGGAGAGGTGTGTGGAAAAAACCAACACTTTTTATGCCTACATCTCATTAAAGATTCAACCAGTCAGTCAGTCAGACCGGCAGGCAGGCAGGCAAGTAGTCTTCTCCTCCTCCTCCTCCGTTTCATCTTTTTTTAAAATCTGTCTTCTTCTTAATCTTCTATTTCTCCTTACAAGGCTACTATATATACTTTATTTCCTTGGAGTGTTTACTAATGTCGGTGTAAACTTTGAGATGTTTTGTTTTTAGCGTGTGATAGCTCAAAGCCCGAACATTCACTTATTTCAAAAAGCAATAACAAAATGCTGGCAGCGTCAACGTAAAAGTCATTGATAGCTAGACATATGGTAAGAAATAATTATAGGAACAGCACCTGAAATCACAAAAATGAATAACTAGTATAAAAAAACAAAAACATTTCTGAACAAATAATAAATCAATGAAAAATGGCTTGTGAACCGCACAACCTCTCTAAGCCGCATAAGATATCTGGCGCAAAGCAAAGTATGCAAACAGTTTGCGCGCGAGCGGCGCATACAAACACACAAACACACAATCCCTTGAGAAGAAAAGGCATACAACGCATGCGCGCGCTCGTGCGTCTACATATGCCTATGCAGGAAGCACAAGATACAGACACAGTCAGTGATCATGCTAGTTACTGAGTGGTGGATGGTTATGAACAGGGAAAAGTCAGTTTTCCAAAACTCTTGTGAAGACTGAGCCTGACTCAGAAGGCTGTCAGGCAGAAGGGAGAGGGACCACTGCAAAGAGACACTGCAGCATAGGAAGACACACGTAGCCGTAAGATGTCAAACCAGACACTGACATGGAGAGCAGGACTCAAGGTGGCGAACAGGTTCAGACAACTGAAGAAGATCGGACAGACAAGATGGACAAAGCTGACACAATTCGACAGTTTAAAAAAAAGGTAAAGGTGTTCCATAAACTATGTGGTCATAAGGGAGCGAGACGTCAGAGACCTCACTTCTCTAAGGGCCAGCATATTGAGGGCGGCGCCCATCTCCTCTCCCTCGCTGCTTTACCTTCCCTGACCCTAAAGAGGCAGGTACCTATATACAGCTGGGTGAACTGGGGGACTGTACTGAAGCCAAGGCGCACAGTCACCCATCCTACTGGTAACCACGCTCGATGCTGCGTAACCTTGGCTGGGGAAAGCGAGTGCTCTGACCACTGAGCTATCCCCCCACCCCCACCCCATTTGACAGTAAAAAGAAAACTTAGGGTTTAGGTTTATTTGTGCAGGTAACCAATGGACAGAAAGTAGTTCAGGAAAGATGAGGTCAGGTGTAGAAGACAAAAGACCAGTAGTGTTCTACTGTATGTGCAACTGTTGCAGATGTTGGAATACACCTTGAAGAAGAATGCTATGACAACAGCCAGGCCTTAGAAAAAACAAAGGCACAGGGTTGGGTTTTGGGAGCATCTTGAGACACAACAAGAGCTATGAAACGATAAGCATGTGCGTAGTTTAGGGCAGAAAACATCACACACTCTAGAAAGATGCTGGTCAAAGGGTAAGTGTTGACCAAACAATTGTTGCAACTGGTCACAAATTGAAAGGGCAGACGCAACTCTCTCTCTCTCTCTCTCTCTCTCTCTCTCTCTCTCTCTCTCTCTCTCTCTCTCTCTCTCTCTCTCTCTCTCTCTCTCCTCTCGTTAAAAGAAGCTTGTTAATTGTTTTGAAAAAATTACGATTATTGAATAATAATGCTTTTGACTTGTTGATTAAGATATTTGATGCACAAATACAACCCACTGTGTTATATGGCGCGGAAATTTGGGGACTGGATGCAGCTGTAACACATTGTGAAACAGTACACCTCTTTGCTTTAAAGTAGTTTTTAGGCTTAGATAGACGTACACCTAATGATCTTGTTTATAGTGAAATCAATAGATATCCTCTCTCTATCAATGCTGCTGTAAGATGCACTAGATATATTGGATTAAGATTCTGCATATGGATGAGTGCAGGTTACCTTTTAAGTCTTACAAGATGCTTTATGATCTAGAGGTCAAGGGAAAAAGCACCTGGGCTTCACAAATACGTACCTGTTTATGTGAACTTGGCTTTGGGTTTATTTGGCACAATCAGGGTGTCGGAAATTGTAGAGAGTTTATCAAAGTTTTCAGGCAAAGACTGATTGACTGCCGTTGGCAGCAGTGGAGTGGTCATATACAAAACAGTGAAAGATTTCAAATGTACAATTTATAGGTTCACACGATGTCAAACCTTATCTAAAGCTTGATATGGACATACATTTGAAAAGAATTATGTCTAAATTTAGACTTGGTGTATCAGAGATAAATGTTCATAAAATTTAGATATATAGACCATGATGATGATGACCTCAGGTTGTTATGCCCATTATGTAAGAAAACAGTGGACGATGAAGTT
Organism: Rapana venosa; assembly: GCA_028751875.1. Taxonomy (NCBI): domain Eukaryota; kingdom Metazoa; phylum Mollusca; class Gastropoda; order Neogastropoda; family Muricidae; genus Rapana; species Rapana venosa. The sequence continues at coordinate 7,237,125 of CM054139.1, read as the reverse complement.
CATTTTGTGCTGTGCTGTCCAGTAATAAAAGATGTAAGACAGAATTACATTCCGGTAAATTATAGTAGACAGCCTAATTTTTTTTAGATTCTCATGGCATCTAGTCACCCTGAGATTGTGCGCAGCCTTGGTTTATATTTGTGTAAAGCCTTTAGAATAAAAGATATCTTGGTTTCGTAAGTAATATTTTTTGGGAACTGATTTTTATTGTGGTAGTTGTGGGTATACATTAACATTTTTGTGTGTTACTCATTTTTCTCACTAAAATACTAAGCAGCACTGGACTTCAGGGCAACATGTGGCTGCTTCGTTGCAGTCTTTCATTGAAGCGAGCAAGGCAGAAGCGGGCCATGTATTTCGCCATGCTGAAGCTGACACGCAGAGCTGACGGTGTCATGGTAGGCCTGCTCCTCTCACTTCTGTTTTGGGGTGGGCTACTTCTTCGATGTGGCGACATTGAAAGCAACCCAGGGCCCAACCCATCCCAGGGCAAGGAAAACCTGAGACAGTCCCGGCTCACAAGCACAAGGTCAAGCAGCAACAGGACAAGCATGGAAAGACCAGGCACCCTTTAGGCAGCCCTGCCCCTGAGACACCCACAGTGCCTTCTCTGACGGACATAGTAGGCATGCTTCAGGAGCTGAGCATGAAGGTGGACACCAAGATTGCAGAGGTGAAGGACGAAATCCAATCCCTGCGTGAAGACTACGGGTCCATGCACGACGAGCTGAGGGGCCTGAGGGAGGAGATCACTGGACTTCGCCAGCAGAACCAGCAGCTGCAGAAGCAGAATGAAGACCTCTCGGAAAAGATGGAAGCCCTGCAGAGGAAGACTGACGATCTGGAGGGGAGGTCAAAGAGGAACAACCTCATCTTCTACGGCCTGCCGAGGGACGACAATGAGACTCCAGCCGAGTGTGAAGGTATCGTGAAGGACCTCATCACAGACACTTTAGAGCTAGCACATAGCATTGAATTTGATAGGGTACACCGCATTAATGGGAAATCAGATTCCCCTGTCATTGCCAAATGCGTATTTTACAAACAAAAACTTGAAGTGTTAAAAGCAAGAGGCAAACTTCGGGGAACGCAAATCTTTGTCAGTGAGGATTTTCCCAAATCTGTGAGGGAAACCAGAAAGAAACTGACACCCCACTTAAAGACAGCTAGAGGTGATGGAAAGCGGGCCACGATGGTCTTTGACCATCTCCTGATTGACGGACAAAAGTACACTGTCAATCAGAACGACCAGCTGGTGAAGATAGGATAGGAGGCCGGCCGGCCCTATTTTGACGGGTGTAAATTTACCCCACTTGTAGAGGGGGCAAATAAAAAGAAAGCACCGTCTGTACCGTTGCTGGACAGGACGGGGGACAGGGAGTTAGCACGTGCTGATCGTGGCACAGCTGACACGCTGTGCTCTGCCACTCGTTCAACCGACACTTCATTTCAAAATGTAAACAGTAAAAATGTGTTAAGTGAAGATGTCGCAGTTTTCGATGTTTTGGTACACGAAGATGATGTGTGTAATGATGCTGTCTTGCCGAATGAAAGTGATGTACAAGTGTGCACCCTTGTAAATAAAGATCAGTCCTTTTCCTTTCTTCACTGGAATGTGAACGGGTTGCTTCCAAAATTGAATGATAAAGATTTTGTGTCATTCGTTTGTTCTTTTGATTTTGTATGCTTGGTGGAAACATTTGTTGAGAACTTTTATTCTTCAGTGTTTGTTGGGTATGATGTTTTTTGCAAACCTGCCATCAAGCTTTCTTCCCAAGGGAGACGATCTGGTGGTCTTTTGTGTCTGGTTCGTCACAAGTTTAATTCCCTTGTCAAATTGATGGATGTTGAATCAAATAATTTCTTTGCTTTTGTCTTGGACAAATCTTTGCTTGGCACAACTAAAAACATTTTGTATGTATGTGCTTATGTGCCACCAGTAGACTCCCCATATTACACTTTTTTTGATGTTGAAAATGGAATAACTTTACTTGAAGAATTTATATGTGATTGTGTTTTTTCTGAAGATGATGTCCACATTTTACTGAGTGGAGACTTAAATAGTAGAGTTTCAAATATTTCACAGGATATAGAGGAAAATGCTTTGTATTTTGATAACCAGTATTCAAATGGACCATTATGTGTCAATAGAAACTCAGAAGATAATGTGCTTAATAATTATGGCAAAATGCTGATTGATATGTGCACTGCTCTGGATATATGTATTCTAAATGGTATGTGTCAGGGTGACTGTAATGGTTGCTACACATATATATCTCAAAATGGAAACAGTGTAAATGATTATTTTGTTATGTCACGTGACATGTATGCGACAATGTCGGAATGTTGTGAGTTGCGCGTGTGTGAAAGAATTGAGTCCGACCATATGCCTGTAACACTAAACATTAATTTTCCAGACAGCCTCCTAACCAGGCAAAGCAAAGATAGCTGTGGAGTGATTGAAAAATTCGTATGGAATGAAACGTATGACAATGTTTTTATGAATAAAGTATACTCGCCTGAAATTCAGCAGAAAGTAGAGACAGCTATAAGTTTAATTGATACAGATATCAATAGAGCCCTTCTCATGTTTAATGACTGTTTAGTGAATGCTGCAGAGTGTATGAGAAGACGGTTTGATGTGAATGCAAAAGTACGGAGGGATGACTGGTATGATGTAGAATGTCGTGTGAGTAAAAGAAATGCACGTAAATTATTAAATAAATATCGCCGCACTAAATCCCCAGCAGATCATTTATTGTACTCACAGGCTAGACGTGAGTATAAACAGCTTTTGAAAACAAAATGTAAACAATTTAGTAATGCATTATTGGATCAATTGATTACTTTACTTTACTTTACTTTTGTCTTCCGCTTATACCCGAAGGTGTCGCGGAGAGATATAGCTGTCTGTCGGCAGCGAGGCGTGTAGCCTGGAGGAGGGACATGCTGTGGGCTTTTAGGGTGTCGGCCACGGAATCATTCCATCTTCTTCTTGGTCGTCCTTTGGCTTTCCGTCCTGAGTGCCGGGTGTTGTAGGCCCGAAGAGCTGGCTGGTTGTGAGGCATCCGTGTCAGGTGTCCGAACCACTTGATCCTCTGCTGGTCGATGTGTTGTAGGACTGGTGTTGCACCTACCATGTCTCTGATGACTTCGTTTCTGATTTTGTCTCTTCGGGTCTTGTTGACTGCTCTTCTTAGGCATTTCATTTCACACGTGACTAGTTTACGTCTGAGGGCCTTTGTGAGGGGCCATGTCTGACACTGGTACGTGAGCGTTGGCAGGAAGATGGTGTTAATCAGTTTTGCCTTTGTGTCCATGGGGATGCTGGGATGTTTCAGGAGAGGGGCGAGCTGGTAACTGACCGCATTAGCCTTCTGACATCTTGTTTCAATTTCACGGTCTAATCTTCCGTTCTCTGCAAATACACTGCCCAGATATTTAAATTCGCTGACTTGATTTAACTGGGATCCATTGATATTGATGTCCAGAGTGTGTGGTCTCCTGCTGACTGTCATGACCTCGGTCTTACTGACACTGATTTTCATGTCATAGGCCTGGCAGGTGCTGTTGAGTTGATCTGTGTGCTCCTGGAGCTGTGCCTTCTTGCTATGTATTATTGCCTGGTCATCAGCAAACATGAGTTCGTTGAGTGCCTCAGGATCTGGGTTGGCCTCCTTTGCAATCTGGTCCATGTAAATGACAAAGAGCAGAGGGGAGAGGCAACAGCCCTGTCTCACCCCGGATGTAACTGGGAACCAGTCAGATGTTCCACTGGTCGTGCGGACTGCGCTCTTGCTGTTGGCATAGATAGCTCGGATGTTGTCCAGCAGCTGCCCCTTCACGCCATACTGCTCCAGCACCTTCCACAACTTGTCTCTGTTTACTCGGTCAAAAGCCTTCTCTTGATCTACAAAGATAAGGTGGAGATCTCGGTTGTGTTCGATCGCCTTCTCACACAGCTGTCTGAGAGCAAAGATTGCATCTGTGCACCCTCTTCCTTTCCTGAATCCAAACTGAGCATCACTAAGGAGATGTTCCGTTTTTGTTCTAGTGCGCTGGTCTAGGATCTTTGCATACATTTTCCCTACATGGCTGAGGAGTGATATGCCTCTGTAGTTACTGCAGTCTTTCTTGCTGCCCTTCTTCTTCCAAATTGGCACTACTATTGCATTCTGCCAGTCCTCTGGTACTTTCCTCTCCTCCCAAGCTTTTTTGAAGATGGTGGTGAGCCACATTATACCTGTTTCCCCACATGCATGGATGGCTTCAGTTGTTATGCCATCGTCACCTGCTGCTTTCCCTTTAGGGCTGGTCTTCACTGCTCTTCTGACTTCACTCTCCAAGATGGTCTGGGTAGTTGGGGGTGAACTGGAACTGGGTGTTCTGTGCCTGTTGTCCTGCAGGGTTGAGCAGTTTCTTGAAGTACTCTTTCCATCTTTTCACTATCTCTTCTTCCTCGTTCAGGCCTTGTCCTTTTGCATCGTTGATTACAGTGGTGGGGTCAAAGGGTTCGTCTCGCATTCTCATTGCTTTCACACTCTTGTAGAACTCTCCTAAAGTCCAACCCCTCGTCCTCGTCGTGGGAGGTGGTAACAGCTATGCTGGCAAACGGGGCTCTGGTGAAGCTGCGACGGGCCTAGCAAGCCGGCAGTGGATTTCATAAACCGCTCAAGAAAGAAAAAGGAGATATAAACGGACTGATTTCAACGGTAAACAACTTGGCGAGAAAAACGGACAACGAGTAAGGAATTGTGACAAGATAGGGACTTGGAACATCTGTGGTTTGACAAACAAAGAACCTGAGCTTGTGGACTTTATGACCCAGCGTAAGATCTCTATCCTGGGTATCACTGACACTAGACTGAAAGGAACAGGTACAAAGGAAATACACTCAAACTTCGTTCTGGTTTGGAGTGGAGTGAGCAAAGAGCAGAGAGCAACACATGGTGTAGGTTTCATCATACACCCAGATATAGCAAAGAGCCTAGTGAGTATGGAGCATGTTTCAGAAAGAATCACTAAAATCAGCATTAGAGAGGGCGACAGAATTATTAACTACATACAGGTTTATGCACCTTGCAATGACTCCTACTCAGATGAGGTTAAGGACTCGTTCTTCGAAAAGCTCTCTGATGTTATCAACGGTATCCCTGACAAAGAAGATCTATATGTCATGGGAGACTTCAACGGCCGGATTGGGGAGAGAAGAGCTCCATGGACAAAACATCTTGGTCCACACAGTGACCGCAGAACACCATGCAACTACAACGGCAACCTGGTACTGGAACTATGCGCGGAGCATGACCTGATAATCACCAACACCTTCTTCCAACATCGAGCTACTCAGATTTATACCTGGTACAAATGGAATGACATAAACGTCTCGTCCCAAATCGACTTTGTGTTAACAAGATCCAGCATACGGAACAAAGTTGCAGATTCAAGAGCTATCACAAACGCTGGCCTGGACACAGACCACAGGCCAGTCATCACAACGCTAACCACCAAGAAAAAGAGGAGGACCACCAACAGAAAAAAGCAGCCTGAAAGACTTAATATGCACAAGCTGCAGAACGAGGAGGTCAAGTTTCAGATAGAGCACACTGTAAGAGAGAAGTTGGACTCTGTTGACACCACATCACTGGATGCAGAGCAAATCTGGCACACTTTTAAAACCGCTGTGCAGGACTCTTTGAAAGAAGCATGTGGTGTGAAGAAGACTAGAGGAAAATACCGAAAGGCAACAGCTTGGTGGAACAAAGAAGTGAAAGAAGCAATCAGAGAGAAGAAGAGTCTTTACAAGACCTGGATTAAATCAAAGAAAGAAGAGGACTACATCAGGTACAGAATTGCACGAAGACACACCAAGAAAATAAGTCAGAACAGCAAAGGAAAATTCATGGAGAAAATATGGAGAAGAGCTAAGTGAAAAGTGCAAAACCTCCATAAGATCAATTGATTAGCTCTGTAAATAGTCAGAAAGAGTTTTGGAATTCAATGCAGAAAATCCAGAATAAAAGAAAACAGCCTTTAAATGATATTAGCTTAGATGACTGGTTTTTGCATTTTAAGAATTTGCTTGAAAAAGAAGATAACTTATTAAGTACTTCAAAGGAACAGGTAGACGATAGTATTCATGATGATGATATTGACAGTAACCATTTTTTTAATCGCCCTGTTTCTAAAGAAGAGATCTTATTAGCTTTGAGACAATTAAAGAATCGTAAAGCTGCAGGGCCAGATGGAATTATTGGGGAGATGATAAAATATGCATGTAAATCTGAAATGATAAAGGAATTTCTGTTTAGACTTTTTAATGTTTTATTTGACAAGGGTATGTTTCCTGAAATATGGACCGAATCAGTTGTTCTCCCCTTACATAAAAAGGGTGATGTTAATAACCCAAACAATTATCGTGGAATATCGTTATGCAACATAACAAGTAAACTTTACAGTGCCATTATTAATAGAAGACTTCAGGAATGGGTGGATAAAAATAATATAACTGGGGAATGTCAAGCGGGATTTAAGAGAAATTACTCAACTGTAGACCACATGTTCACTCTAATGGCATTTATACAAAAACAGTTCTGTTTAAACCGTAAACTTTATGTAGCTTTTATTGATTTTGAAAAAGCTTTTGATTCAGTAAATAGATGTATACTTTGGAATGTTTTGTTTAAGAACGGAGTGCGTGGAAAATTGTATCATAGTATTGTTAGCATGTATCATTCTGTTAAAGCTAGAGTGAGATCTGGTTCATCTTTAACTGAGTATATAAACTGTACATCTGGGGTAAAGCAAGGAGACGTCTGTAGCCCTATCCTATTTTCTTTGTTTATCAATGAATTAACAGAAGAGGTTATTAGATCTGGAAGGCATAGTGCAACACTTGTAAATGATGGTTTGGAAATGTTTATTTTACTACTAGCTGATGATGTTGCTTTGTTGTCTGAAACAGTAGTTGGCCTGCAGATACAATTAAATAGCTTAGAAAGAGCTGCTGCTTCTCTTCAGATAAAAATAAATATGAGTAAAAGTCAGATAATTGTGTTTAGAAAAGGTGGTTATCTTGCTGATAGAGAACATTGGACGTACAATGGAAGTGATATGCCTGTAGTGAATGTTTATAAATATCTGGGAATTTATTTTTCAACTCGTTTAAGTTTTACTTTTGCTTGCAAAAACCTTGCAAGTAGAGCGAAACATGCATTACTTTGTATTTTAAGGAAGCTTTCTTGGTTAGGGAATGACTCATTGAAGCTACTCAAAGATATTTGACTGTCAAATTCAACCTATGATACAGTACGGTGCAGAACTGTGGGGTTTGGACCCAGCGGCAATGCACACGGAAAAAGTTCATCTGTATGCACTGAAAAGGTTTCTTGGAGTTTCGTTGCAAACACCCAACGATTTAATATATGGAGAAACAAACAGATACCCTGTATATTTACGTTCAATAGTGACTTGTATTCGCTATTGGATAAAAATAGTTCAGATGGAGCCACACAGATTGCCACACAAGGCTTACAACATGCTAGCAGAATTAGATGCCAGAGGAAAAAACAACTGGGTTTCAGGTGTACGAATGACATTGTATGAGTATGGTTTTGGCTTTGTATGGATGAATCAGGGTGTAGGTGATATGAATGGTTTCATTGGTGTGTTTCGACAACTTCTTATTGATTGTGGTTGGCAGAGATGGAGTGCTCATATGGAAGACAGCAGTAGATTTTATGTGTATAATATGTTAAATTCCTCGCATTATATTCCAGAGTATCTATCAGTACAATTGGATAGATATTTGAAAAGAACTATTACAAAATTTTGATTTGGCATTTCTGATATTTTTGTGCATCGTTTCCGCTATAGAAGAGTACCTGACTGTAACTTGATTTGCCCATTATGCCTTGAGTCACAAGAAAATGAAGTACATTTTGTTCTTACTTGTCCTGGATTAAGTGATCTCAGAAAACAATTTATTCCATGTAAGTATTACTCGCAACCTTGTCTGTTTAAACTAATATTGCTTCTGACTACAACAAACGAGACAACTATAAGGCATTTAGCATTGTACTTACAGAAAGCGTTTAAGATAAGAAACACAGTGTTAACATGAGTAGCAAATATTGTACTGTTGCATTTTATGTCATGAACATATTGTTATGTTTATCCCCCTTCTAAGGGGCTGTGGCCTTTATGAATAAACGTCTGCGTCTGCGTCTGCGTCTCTCTCTCTCTCTCTCTCTCTCTCTCTCTCTCTCTCTCTCTCTCTCTCTCTCTCTCTCTCTCTATCTCTCTCTCTCTCTCTCTCTCTCTCTCTCTCCTCTCTCTCTCTCTCTCTCTCTCCCGGCCCTCAGATGGAATCATCTACAGAAATCCTTCTGAAAGAGTTGACTGGCTTATCAAATTTCTTCACAGCAACTCTACACGGGATAGCCTGGTGGTTAGAGTGACGTATTCGTGATCTGCTGACCCGGGTTCGAATCTCGTTCAAGAGGATTTTTGCTCTGGAGTTAACATCAGTGCCGACTCCACTCTCCCCAAAAGTCCTTCGGATGAGACTATAAACCGAGGTCCCATGTGCGAATGCATGCAGAACATTTTGCGAACACGTTAAACCTGTCCAAATCACACAATAAGCATAGACGTGAATTCAAAGACTACTACTACTACTTAAAACCCCTTCCACTTTTCGGACGAGTAGGCCATTGTGTGTGTTGCTTGGGAACGGATGAGAAAATTCACAAAACTGCACACACGTGGGGACTGTATGTAAAAAAGCACACAAGTGCTTATTCCATTATCCTCTAAATAAAAGATAAATACATAAATAAATAGATAGATAAATAAATAAATAAAGATAAAACATGTGCCAGAGAACTTTTATTACTGGGTGATTTTAATATAAATCTACTTAAATCACCGCGTCATGGGTAAACAGGTTTACTCCTTACAATCTCACAAGCTTTTTACAAACCCACGCCTTTAACCTTCTCTAATGACACACACACACACACACACACACACACACACACACACACACACACACAGAGAGAGAGAGAGAGAGAGAGAGAGAGAGGAGAGAGAGAGAGAGAGAGAGAGAGAGAGAGAGAGAGAGAGAGAGAGAGATAAAGAGAGAAACTTTACAAACGAAAGTAAACCACATGAAACAACTAAATTTTAGCACAATACTAGTGGCAAATAAAGATGCATGGTTGCCACCTACCGATATTTAACAAGGTGTTGTGGAAACAACCTTTCTCCATTTCCGTGAGTTTTTTTGGTGGTTGACGTCATTCTGAATTAGCCAAGATCGCCAACATGTTTGAATTACCAATAGCCACTTGCCTATTATTGCCTGTTCAGGATTTTGTGTGTCTCAGAGTGCTTCACTGTCAGGTTTGTGCTGTCTCAGAGTGCTTCATTGTCTGTCAGGTTTGTGCTGTCTCAGAGTGCTTCATTGTCTGTCATGTTTGTACTGTCTCAGAGTGCTTCATTGTCATGTTTGTATTGTCTCAGAGTGCTTCACTGCCATGTTTGTATTGTCTCAGAGTGCTTCACTGTCAGGTTTGGTATTGCCAGAGTGCTTCATTGTCTGTCATGTTTGTATTGTCTCAGAGAGCTTCATTGTCTGTCATGTTTGTATTGTCTCAGAGTGCTTCATTGTCTGTCATGTTTGTATTGTCTCAGAGTGCTTCACTGCTATATTTGTATTGTCTCAGAGTGCTTCACTGCCATGTTTGTATTGTCTCAGAGTGCTTCACTGCCATATTTGTATTGTCTCAGAGTGCTTCACTGCCATGTTTGTATTGTCTCAGAGTGCTTCACTGCCATGTTTGTATTTTATCAGTGCTTCACTGTCATGTTTGTATTGTCTCAGAGTGCTTCACTGCCATGTTTGTATTGTCTCAGAGTGCTACACACTGTCATGTTTGTATTGTTTCAGAGTGCTTCACTGCCATGTTTGTATTGTCTCACAGTGCTTCACTGTCTGTGATGTCAGAAATATTAACTGTCAAGACTGAAGATAGGCGAATGTTGTTCACTGTGTTCGGAGTCCATTTGTTTTGTGGCCTTCTTCCGTTCTGCAAAATGGGGATGCGCGCGCCGCGCGCGTGCGCGGGTGTGTGTGTGTGTGTGTGTGTGTGTGTGTGTGTGTGTGGGGTGTGTGTGTGTGTGTGTGTGGTGAGTGTGTGTGTGTGTGTGTGATTTTGTATTGTTTTAAGTTATTTTATTATTTTGTATCGAGGGTAATGTGTGTGGGTGGTAGGGGGGGGGGGAGGTGATGTATGTGTGCGCGTGTGTTAGTGTTGGCGTATTTGTATTAGCGTGTGTGCGTGAGTTAACAATAATGTGTAATCCTTGTTGTGTTTACTTATTTAGGATAATTTTATATGCATTTACTTTTCATATTTGTATGCATGGCTTTTACACATATTTTCAAACTTATTTTCAGGCAAAGAGAGGTAATCGGACTTGTGACTAAAAAGACAAGTGCTAACTCCTTTGTGTGCCCGATAGATAGTGGACAAAGGTCAAGATACAGCACGTGTTCTCTACGTCATCACACCGCTCACGAGCCACGGATACATGTATCCTTTTAAAGCTTCCTTCCTTCCTTTGTTTGACTTCTCTTTCTACAAGGGAATTTATGAATCACTCAATCATCTGTTCAAACATGTCCATAAAGCATCTCTATCTATTTATCTATCTATCTATCTATATCCCTCTCTCTCTGCAAAAAAAGTGTTGGGGATGTCAAAAGGTTTTGGAGTATATTTCTAAAGAGAGACTTATTCATATGCCTAGCCAAGAATGGACAGGAATTTTAGGGATCGTGATAGGAATCAACAGTTTAGATCACTCAAGACGATTTTCGAAAAATAAATTTTTGTTTTGGAGATGGAAATGTATTGCTCTCGTGTTGCCATTACTCAAACAACGTTTAATGTACTCCCACTTAATAACAATGCACATCGCTATATGAATCTTCTCATGATACATGTTGTCCATTTTGTAAAAACTACATCAAAAATGAAAAACATTCGGTGCTATTTTGGGCTTCGTATGAAGATTTAAGGGTCACATTATTTTCTCAAAGAATCCAAAGGACTTCCTCTGCACATGGTACTCAGAGCCACTGATCCTATCCCCAGATATGATTTATCTAAGTATGTGTTTCATGCAATCAATAGGCGGAAGACAATACTGTGTCTATTAGGTAACGTGTGAAGTACTTCTGCTAAAACATGTTTACCCTTGTGTATCTATTGCTGCGTGTTGTTATGACTTCGTGACATAACATGATTGTTCTGCATTACCTCCCCCTTCTATATTAAGGCCTATGATTCTGATCATTTTTGTCTTTGCAAGATGTAGCGCTATAATAAGTTCCATTTCTTATTAGTAGAAGTGAAATTGAGGTTAGATAACTGTCCTGAAGATTTGAACAGTGGTGCCTACGAGATGTATAATATGAGTTTAAGCCAACTAGAGATTGCACATAGATAGAGGATGTTATATAAGATATTATCTTTGTTTTTCTATATTATATTCTGGCCTAAGGCCGATGTGCAATTCAACCATTTCAGAATTCGGAATTTTCTCTCTCTCTCTCTCTCTCTCTCTTCTCTCTCTCTCTCTCTCTCTCTCTCTCTCTCTCCTCTTGCTTTCTCACTCTAAAAACCACACAAACTTACATAAACGCGCCCGCGCGCACATACACATCCACAGAGAGAGAGAGAGAGAGAGAGAGAGAGAGAGAGAGAGAGAGAGAGAGAGAGAGAGAGAGAGAGGAGAGTGAGAGCGAGAGAGAGTAGAAACACACACATACACACAATCAAAATACACACACAAAATACACATACATGCGCGCGCACACGCACAATGCACGCACCGGGAACGGATGACCAAATTTACAAAATTGCATACACACTGGGACTGGATGTAAAAAGCACAAGAGTGCTTATGCGTCATCATCGAAAAGAATAGATAAATAAAAATACATAAATAAAAATACATAAATGATGCGACTGCGCGCGCGCGCACACAGACACACACACACACACACAGAGGTAAACACACTCATGTACACGTACACACGCGCGCGCGCGCGCGCACACGCACACAAGCATACTCACAGAATCACTTGAAATTTTTACACGAGTCCTGCCTTCTCCAAGCATAAAACACTTTACAAGAAAGACAACTTTGGGAGTCTGGCCTCTTTTCATTTCTTTCTTTCTTTCTTCGTTCACTTGGGGGACCCACCCCACCTCGGACCCCCCCCCCCCCCTCCTACCCCCACCCTTCCCCTCTTTGCCTCCTCCTTTCAATAAGGAATTTTGTGTTTTACTTGTTTATATTCATTTGATGATCATGTTTAGACCCAACATACAAGTGAAAAGACTGGAAGCGAAGGTTCACACACACATACACAACACACACACACACAAACACACACACACACACACACACACAACCCCCATACACGGACAGACACTACAGATAAACCGACAAAGACACACATGGGAGAGAGAAAGAGAGCGAGAGAGAGCGAGAGAGCGAGCGAGAGAGAAGAGAGAGAGAGAGAGAGAGAGAGAGAGAGAGAGAGAGAAGAGAGAGACAGACAGACAGACAGACAGACAGACAGAGTCAGACATACAGGCAGATAGACAGACAGGCAGGCAGAAAGTCAGACAGACAAACAGACAGGCAGACAGAGACACACTCAGATAAACAGAAAGACAGAGGGAAGAGGAGAGAAAGAAGACCCCTTACCTGTATGAGGCAGGAACACGCTCAGAATAATCCATGCAGCCAAAAGTCAATGTCAGTTATTCAACTCCCACACCGCCAACAGTACAGCACAGTCAAGTTGTCTGTCGCCCAAGATGCAGTAACAAGATATCTATCTATCTATCTCACACTCCACCTTCACCTTCACACAAACCACGCCGTCTTAAACCAGCATCGATCATCTCGACACACTTTTTTTTAACCCTGTACATAGATCACAACAACACGAGTCGTTTTTCTCAACAAGTTTCCAAAAAAAGCTATCTTGTCAAACACTCCACAACACAAAATGGAACCCTCTGCCAAAGTAGCCCCGCTCTCTGAAGGCCACTGGACACTTGTCCACACTGCCACTGTGCCCCGAGATGGGCAGCACTGAAGGGGTCCTGGGACTCGGTCGTTGCTGGCACAGCAGAGAGTTTCTGCCTCCCCATCCTCAGACGCAGTGCGCGGAGCACGCGCCGGTTGCAGCCTGGGCCGTCTCTCTCTCTCTCGCGCAGCGCGTTTTTCCGCTGTGAAGAATTGTTCAGGGTGTGTGGCGGTAGTTCAGTTGGGGGAGCGGGAAACTGCACGCTGATATCGCCGACACGGCACGTGCTGTGCATGGTTTGACTTCCGCAAGAGGGAGGGGAAGTCGAGTTTTGGCTGTTTGTGTTCAGTTTAGATGTTTGTGAACAACTGTTGTCTTCCTTTGCTTGTCATTGTTGGCTTCTGGTGGGGGGAATAATCATTCATCGTCGCTATTGTTTTCAAATCGTTTCCTTTTGGTTTGTTTCGTTGTTTGGCTGTTGTTGTTTTTTAGTTCCATCTGTTTTTAGAATCTTTATTTTTGTGCAGTTTTGACGGTATGTTTAAGATATATTTTTTTACTCGTTTTAAAAAAAAATTACTAGTGTTTCTTTTTGATCAGCATTTGCTGGTTTGCTTTGTTGTCATGTCCTGTGCTTTGTTATCATGTCCTGTGCTTTGTTGTCTGTCATGTCCTGTGCTCTGTTGTCATGTCCTGTGCTTTGTTGTCATGTGCTGTGCTCTGTTGTCATGTCCTGTGCTCTGTTGTCATGTCCTGTGCTTTGTTGTCATGTCCTGTGCTTTGTTGTCATGTGCTGTGCTTTGTTATCATGTCCTGTGCTCTGTTGTCATGTCCTGTGCTCTGTTGTCACGTGTTCTGTGCTCTGGTGTCACGTGTTCTGTGCTCTGTTGTCACGTGTTCTGTGCTCTGGTCTCACGTGTTGTGCTCTGTTGTCACGTATTCTGTGCTCTGTTGTCACGTGTTCTGTGCTCTGTTGTCACGTGTTCTGTGCTCTGGTGTCACGTGTTCTGTGCTCTGTTGTCACGTGTTCTGTGCTCTGTTGTCACGTGTTCTGTGCTCTGGTGTCACGTGTTCTGTGCTCTGTTGTCACGTGTTCTGTGCTCTGGTGTCACGTGTTCTGTGCTCTGTTGTCACGTGTTGTGCTCTGTTGTCACGTGTTCTGTGCTCTGTTGTCACGTGTTGTGCTCTGTTGTCACGTGTTCTGTGCTCTGGTGTCACGTGTTCTGTGCTCTGTTGTCACGTGTTCTGTGCTTGTGGGAACTGTAGCTCACTCGCCACTTACACCCAACACCAAGCTAAAGCTAAAAGATTCGTTCAGCAGTAACAGGAAAATGCCCAATATTGCTGCTGCCTCCTCTCCATCAGCTTCTATTGCAAAATACACACAGCATTTACGCGCGTGCGCGCGCGCGCGCGCGCGTGTGTGTGTGTGTGCGTGCGCGTGGGTGAGAGAGGGGTTACCTTTTTATTCCCTTTGAGTCAATACAAAGAAATTGCAAATGTCAGTTTGGGCGTTTTTTATTTATTTATTTATATCACTTTAAGTCACGTCAGATTTCTCTGCGTGAAATTCGGGCTGCTCTCCACGGGGAGAGCGCGTCGCCACAGAGCAGCGCCACCCATTTTTTTCTGTCTACAGCTGCATTTCTTTCCCTATCAGAGTGGCTTTTTCTACAGAATTTTGCCAGGGACAACTCTCTTGTTGCCGTGGGTTCTTTTGCGTGCGCTGAATAATTTTTGTGTAACACACGGGACCTCCGTTTATCGTCTCATCCGAAAGACTAGCGCCAAAGACCACCACTCATGGTCTAGTGGATGGGGGGAAAAGTTTCGGTCCAAACGGGATTCGAACCACCGCACACTTCCGACCGGGGCTTTTCGCTTTCTAGACAGGCGCGTTACCTCTAGACCACCGATCCACCTTTTGGTGTTACTTTTTGCGTCATTTGTTCTCTTAACACCGCACCTAAAAGGAAACTTCTCCCACATCATATCCAACTTCAATCTCTATCCCTATCATGATGTATCCTGCAGTCTAACTCATCATTCACTGCCACGCTTTCATGTAGTGCTGGAGAATCTGGAAACAAAGTCTCCAATGAAACCCTGCCCCTCTTCTCACCAAGAGACCTCTCCCTGTCTGCTGACTGGGCTGCCTCGTTCCCTCCCTCTCCATCCTTGCCTCTCTTCCTGTTCTCCCTCTTCAGCAAGGCTCATAATCTCCTCTGCTTTCTAAAGGCCCCAGATTGAATGCTTGCTGCTAGTCCACATCAAACTATCAGCAATCAGGTTCCATTCAGCCACACGACGCAGCATGGGAGAACACGCATGAAGGAGAACACGCATGAAGGAGAGCTTGGCCAGACACAGGCTGGGCCTGACCATCAAAAGCAGATAACGCACCCTGCGTCATCCAGGTGGACAGGTGGCCACAATAGGCTTGACCACATGTGGCCAGCGGTCAGAAGGATGGCGCATCAC
This sequence comes from Rapana venosa, assembly GCA_028751875.1. Classification (NCBI taxonomy): domain Eukaryota; kingdom Metazoa; phylum Mollusca; class Gastropoda; order Neogastropoda; family Muricidae; genus Rapana; species Rapana venosa. The sequence goes on along the minus strand of CM054139.1, from coordinate 7,221,530 downwards.
GTTTGGCCTTGTTGATGACCCACGTGACGGAGCGCCATGACAGCCACCACAATGATGCTGCATCACGCTTCACTGGTACCATCAAGACGCCATCCAAACCATGGCAGTGTTGTGTGTGTGTGTGTGTGTGTGTGTGTGTGTGCGTGTGCGTGTATGTGTGTGTATGTGCGTGTATGTGTGTGTTGTGCGTGGTGTGTGTTTGTGCGTGTGTGTGTATGTGCGTGTTTGTGTGTGTATGTGTGTGTAGTGTGTGTGTGGTGTGTAGTGTGTGTGTAGTGTGCATGATGTGTATGGGGTGTATGTGTGTGTATGTGTGTGTATGGCGTGTGTGTGTGTAGTGTGCGTGGTGTGTATGTGTGTGTGTATGTGTGTGTAGTGTGCGTGGTGTGTGTGTGTGTGGTGTATATGTGTGTATGTGTGTGGTGTGTAGTGTGTGTGGTGTGAAGTGTGTGTGTGTGTATGTGTGTGTGTGTTGGTGTAGTGTGTGTGTAATATTTATTTTTTTTATTCTTTTATTTCGAGGATAATGGAATAAGCACTCATGTGCTTTTTTCATCCAGTCCCCTTGTGTATGCAGTTTTGTTAATTTTGTCATCCGTTCCCACCGGCTCACAATGGCCTACTCTTCCGAAAAGCGAATGGGTTTTAACATGTGCACAAGATGTTCTGCGTGCGTTCGCACACGGGGCCTCGGTTTATAGTCTCATCCGAAGGACTTTTGGGGAGAGTGGAGTCTGCACTGATGTTAACTCCAGAGGAAAAAATCCCCTTGAACGGGAATCGAACCCGGGTCAACAGATCACGAAAACATCACTGTAACCACCAGGCTATCCCGTCCCATGTGTGTGTGGTGTGTGAGTGTTTGTAGTGTGGTTCGGTGTGGTGGTGGTGGTGGTGTCTGCGTGTGTGTTTATGTGTGTGTTATCAGAAGGCATGGTTTATGCAAGGGCAGGGGCAATGTGTACTGCTGCTCAATACACGTGCTGCTCATGACCTTGTCATCCTCAGCACCCTGATTGATCTTCGTACCTAGTCTACATAAAGAAACATGCTGGATGCCGAGGTACTGACACCTGATGGACTATGACATGACATACAGAAGTAAAGGGATGAAATCCACGTGGGGGCTAAATGCTGAACTGGTTGCCATCTCACTGCACTCGAGGGGTAGACGAAAGTGAACACCCACAACAATTAAGTGGGTTACAAGCCAAAGCAACAAACATGAACAGTTTTCACTTTTACGTGTGTGCGCGTGCTCTCTCTCTCTCTCTCTCTCTCTCTCTCTCTCTCTCTCTTCTCACTTCCGGTCATAATGGAGACTAACCGATGCTAAACGGTAAATGATGTGAACAAAGAGATCTGCACAGTGTGGCCGAAATGACGTGTACACCAAAGGAAGAAAGGGATTTTTTACAACGTAAAACAAAGCAAGCGTTCTGCCTTAGGATATCAAGGAGGGCACATAAGAGGTAGGTCACGTTTGATAAAGCAGAGAAGCAGTGAGACAATCCACAGATTCCTGTCCTTGTGTGTCGGGTGAACCTAGAGACAAATACGGAAAGTACCGGGAGGAAGAGAAGGGAGACAGAGCTGAGCAGGAAGCAACAGTGGGAGTAGAAGAAGCAGAAAGCAGGAACCTTCCGCCAGTGGGGAGACAGCAGACATGTCTATGGGAGGGAAGAGTAGAAGGCCCCACACTGAAGTGCAGTGAATATGAAGAATTCACCTGGCCTGCACCTCACTGCCACAGCACCAGCTGTGTATTATCGTGAAGTCCTCACAACTATACACATGCAGAAAGTGTGCAGAGGCAAAAATCCCATCAGACTGTTTTAGAAGAAATGAAAAGACAATTGGCAGCCTTAAATGATGCAAACCTCGAAATGACGTCACCCATAACAAAAATGACAGGAACAATGCCCACAAACTTGAATCTAGAATTGATGAACTAAAAACAATGGTATGTGATGTGGAACAGGCAATAACCTCAATGGCAGAACACAGGCATTCCTCCTTTCATGAGTTGAGGGAACAATATGGCGGCTGGAGTCGGCTCCAAGTCACAGAACAGCAGTGCCATGTCAGAAAAAAATGTCAGTCTTTCCCAGAAAAGTTCACCCCAGCTAAGAACTGATGGCGGACAAGGAAAACTTACTAGGCTCATCCAGACAAGACGAGTTTATAGGAGGCACGTCCATTCCGCCTGGATTTTGTGTGTATGGAAGAGCACACAAGACAGATCTGGGACAATTTAGAGCAGGATGTTGAATAGGCCTAAGGTGCGGAGATCTAAATGTGTGTACCGAAAACTGACTATTTGATAGAAACGGTTTCACAGCACAATTATTACCATCTACCAGAATGTTCTATGTTTGACAATTTTATCATAGATGTACTAAAGACAGCAGTTCAGAAATATGGCAATACCTTAGTAAATAACTGCTCAGAGGATCAACTCTTTATAGTAAAGGACAATCGTTGGATCTACAAGGAAATTTCACGTGTTCTCAAACACAAGGCTGTAGCCCGCGTTGTCTTGCTCACATTCTCTAGATCTAATTAAGGAAGGGAAATATATCAGTACAATGTCCAATTGTCCAATTGATCCAAACATATGTTTGCCGAACTTTGATGACGTTTTCTTACAGAAGATATCAACGCCAAAATAGAATACTCACAAAGCGTTACTTACTGACGCCCTGTTCACTTTGCTTTTCTGGTTCACTTTGCTTTTCCTGTTGCAAGCTTCACTTAAAGCGCCAGTGGCGCCAAGCCTTGTTTGAAAACAAAGTGACACCAGCGTGCTGTGCTCAGTCATGGGGAAACTAACAGCCCCACCATGGGACAGGTGAAAAAACGAGTGTCATGGAAATAAGTGTTCTTCACCTTCGCCTATCCCAGTCTTGTAGACCTTGGGGCACCGCTGAAGATATGGCCAGTCCAGATGCTTGCTGACTGCCTGTAACCACTTCAGTCTGCTTGTTTTCAATCCTGGTTATGACTTCTTCACTAGTGATGTGATCTCTGTAGGAGATCTCAAGAAGTTTGCAAAAGGCTTCCTCTCCATTGCCTGTATCCATCGCAGAAGCCGTGACAACTTTTACCTGTCAGGTGCCTACAGTTCAGGACATGGCTGGTGAGTGTACTTCCCTTTTCTGAGTGTCTGTCCTTGTACAAAGTATATGTACAATAATGTCACAATGCTGTTCGTTCATTTGTTTGTTTGCCATTGTGTTGTTGTTGTTGTGTTGTTCTTTTTTTTTTTTTGGGGGGGGGGGGGGTGAATTTTCACTGATATTCCTAAGTGATATCTTATTACAGGATTTTTTGTGTGTCATCCCTAGCGTCACTGTTTTTGCCGCGAACGTATCATATACCCACCCCTGAATATGCCCATTTTGTGGTAATGATAGGAACAGTACTTATTTAGAACATGCCATACTTGAGTTGAAATGTTAAATCAAGCACAAAAGCAAAGTCTGCCTAAAAAAGTCATTTTTTCAATATCATACCCAGTCACAATTTTAAAAAAAAGGTAAAGATGTCCCATCACCTATGAGGTCGTAGGGGAGCGAGGCGTTAGACGTCAGCTTCTCTAGGGCCAGCATATTTAGGGCGGAGCCCATCTCCTCTCCCGCGTTGCTTTACCTTCCCTGACCCTAAAGAGGCAGGTACCCATTTGTAGCTGGGTGAACTGGGGGACTGTACTGAAGCCAAAGCACGCAAACGGTCACCCATCCAATTGGTAACCTCTCTCTCTCTCTTCTCTCTCTCTCTCTCTCTCTCTCTCTCTCTCTCTCTCTCTCTCTCTCTCTCTCTCTTGTAACCACGCTCGATGCTGCTTAAACTTGGCTGGGAGAAAGCGAGTGCTCTGACCACTGAGCTATTCCTTTAACCACTGGGCTGTGGCTATAGCATCCTTTGCTGCACAGACTGATGCTGCAGCAAATGGAGGGCATGTGACGTGTTGATTTATTTCACTGGGAGAGAGGTGGCAGGAAATGTGCACTGGCTGGCTGGTGTGAGGTGCATGTCTGTCCTGTCTTTGTCCGCTGTCTTCTTTTGTGCTCAAACTAATGGAGACTGGTTTCACTTGATTTCTTCTCTCTGTCTGTATCTTTGTCGGCGCATGCATGTATTTATGGATGTGTTGATTTGTGCCGTCATGATGGCTTTACACGTTTGCCTGTATGTACATATCTTTGTGTTTGTTTGTATGAATATATGTATGTATGCATGCATGCACGTATGTATGTATATGCGGGCGGATGTATGTATGCATGTGGGGATGGATGGATGGGGGTGTGTATATCTCATATTAATCTTAATATCTGCATTTGCCTATATTCCTCTAAGTAGTGCTCTCTCTCTCTCTCTCTCTCTCTCTCTCTCTCTCTCTCTCTCTCTCTCTCTCTCTCTCTCTCTCTCTCTCTCTCTCGCTCTGTATCCCTCTCTGTCTCTGTTTCTTTATCTCGCTGTCTATGTCTGTCTGCTCTCTCTCCCACTCTCTGTCTGTCTGTCTGTCTCTCTCTGTCTCTCTGTCTGTCTCTCTTACTTTCTTTATGTCTGTCTGTCTCCCTCTGTCTCTCTTTCTGTGTCAGTCTCTCTGTCAGTGTGTGTGTGTCAGTCTCTCTGTCTGTCTCTGCTTTGATTGTCTGTCTGTCTGTCTGTCTCTCTATCTATCTATCTATCTATCTATCTATCTCTCTCTCTCTCTCTCTCTCTCTCTCTCTCTCTCTCTATATATATATATATATATATATATAGAGAGAGAGAGAGAGAGAGAGATATATATATATATCTCACACATAGTGAAAGCATGACAACCAACATATATAGATGTTCCCCAATATTTCGGCTTTCGCCTTCCTCAAGGGGGCTGGGGGGTGGTATTATATTATATATATATATATTATATATATATATATATATATATATATATATATATATATATATATATCACAGACACACAGACACGCACAAACACACACACACACACACACACACACACACACACACACACACACCACACACACACACACACACACTACAGAGAGAGAGAGAGAGAGAGAGAGAGAGAGAGAGGATGTGTGTAGGTGTGTGTGTGTTGTTGTGTGTGTGTGTGTGTGTTGTGTGTGTGTGTGTGTGTGAGAGAGAGAGAGAGAGAGAGAGAGAGGAGAGAGAGAGAGAGATAGAATGTGCGTGCACCTGTGTGTGTGCATGCGTGCGTGCGTACAAGTGTATGTGTGTGTGCGTGCGTGTGATATTTCCTGTTTGTGTTATTGAATGGCAGCAGGGTCAGAAGACAGAGTATGTGTGCCCTGTCTGCCTTTCCTGCGGCTCCAGAGACAGAGAGCAGGATGGCAGTGTCGTGTGCGTTCCGCCCTGTCTTCCTGTGCACAGCTCCGCTTGACACCCCGGCTCTGCCTCGCCTCTCCTCTCTCCTCTCCTCTCTCCTCTCCTCTCCTCTCCTCTCTCCTCTCCTCTCCTCTCCTCTCTTCTGTAATGCACACGTGTTTCTGGCCATCGCATGGCGCACCGGAAGTTGTGTGTGTGCGTGCGTGCATGCGTGTGTGTGTTTGTGTTTGAGTGTGTGTGCGTGCGTGCGTGCGTGCGTGGTGTGTGTGTGTGTGTGTGTGTGTGTGTGTGTGTGTGTGTGTGTGTGTGTGTGTGTGTGTGTGTGTGTGTGTGTGTGTGTTGGGGACAGTGGTGGTAGACGAGTATACATGAGCTCAAAATCTAGGGTTTAGAAAGCAGTCGAGCGCATTCAGTCCATTCTGACCATTTCTGAATAAGTGCTGTAGTGTGAGGACAGTCTTGGGGATGTTATTTCTGCTGAATGATTCCAGATGTGTCTGTGATTACTTTAGTCACATCTTTGTTTACAGTCTGCTGCAAATTCACGTCGGGTGGTGAGTCAAGGCAGTGTCTTTATTAGCAGCAATTTCAGGATGGCTATTTTGAATCGATGAAATGTACCATCAAATATTTTGGTTATATGTATTTTTATAAACAAAACTAGTTTTGTAATGGATAACATTTTCATGATTATATGACAGTATCTGGCTTGTACTTGAAAAAAAGCACTGATTTATGCCGGAGTTAGGGAGTGGAGGGGGGGGGGGGGGATGCAGGATAGCCTGGTGGTTAGAACGGTAAGCCCGGGTTCCAGCAGGTCATTAATGTTTCCCTGGAGCTTCATCAGTTTCGACTCCTCTCCCCCATCAGTCCTTCTATCTATCTATCTGTCCCGTAGTCTGACGACCGTGGGGGCACCCTCAAAGACTCAACAACCATTTCCCTCCATTCCTCTCTCTGTTCTGCCTTTCTCAGGGTTTTGTTGAGTTCTAGGCCTGTCCATTCGCTGATGTTATCCTCCCAGCTCTTCTTTGGTCTGCCTCTTCTTCTTCCTCCTTGGACAGTGCCTTGTAAAACTGTCTTTGCAAGTCCTTTGGATCTTGTGACATGCCCATACCATTTAAGTTTATGCTTTTTCACGATCGTTAGAAGGTTCTCATAGGGTCCTTCAGATGAGACAATAAACAAAAGCCCCGTGTGTGAACGCACGCAGAAATCTCGTGCACACGTTAAAACCCGTTCCATCTTTCAGAAGAGTAGGTCATTGCGTGTCCACAGGAACGGATGACACCATTTTGAAAAACCGCATGCACACTAGGGTCCTGTGTAGACACCGCCCCCCTCCAGTGGGGATCAGGGGCACAGGGTTGGAGCACAGACATCTCGCCTGGGGTGAAGGTTGGAGCTCTAGAGCAGGAACGTACCTCCCCCACCCCTCCCCGCCCCGCCCCGTCCTAAAACAAGCACCGAGCAAGCAAGCAAGCAAGCAAGCGAACAAAACCCCAAAGCCAGACAGGGCTGAAGAAGAACTGGGGAAGGACAGCCTCAGCCAGCCCAGTGCTATCTACCCATGGTGGAGAGTTGTTGCCCTGCCAACATAGACATCATAGCAGGGCTGTCATCTCCTGAACATTCAAATATCGGATTAATACTCTGCAACTATGCACACAAACCCGCACGCGCACAGCACGCACATACACACACACACAACACAACACAACACACAGACACACTCACACTACTCACACACACAAACACACACACACTCAAACACACACACACCAACACACACACACACACACACACACACACACCACACACACACACCACACACACACACACACACACACACACACACTACAGAGAGAGAGAGGGAGATAGAGAGAGAGATGGAGCTGATCAGAGGCTGGGGTAGGTATGTCACAGAGGAGGAAGGGTAGAGCGATGATGGTGTTTCAGAAAAAGTGGGGATGTGGTTTGTCTTTGCTGCTGTTCGTACAGAGGAGTGCAAATGAGGGAGTTTTCACTTATCAAGTCAGTTATTTTTACTGTCTGCCTGTCTGTCTGTCGGTCTGTCCCATGTCTGCCTGCCTGCTTGTCTGTCTGTCTCCCTGCCTGTCTGACGGTCGGTCGGTCCGTCCGTCCGTCTCATGTCTGTCTGCCTGCCTGTTAACCTGTCTGTCTGTCGGTCTGTCTGTCTGTCGACCTGTAACACACACAACATATGCACGTCTGAGAAAAGTCATACAATCTACTGACAACATGACGTCTTGAACATGACGGAATGCCACGTTCATTCCTGGCTCTTTCTTTCCAGTCCACACTTACTAAGGGGACAAACAAACTCAGCGTTTGGCAAATTGATTGAGTGCAAGCGCTTCGATTTGTTTGTCTTTTTACAAGATTCAGCGCTATATAAATTCCATATATTATTATTATTATTATTAAATTGCATTTTACGAATTGCGGGGCCAGCTCACTGAGTGGCAGCACTTAAATTACTTAGCATAGTGACAGGGCTTAACCTAGGTGCCATCCAGTTCTGCAGAGGTGGATATATGTCATGTCACACAGTCATGAGGGGGTCAGAACTGTCACTAGATGCTGGTGGTTGATGAAGACTCCTGCCAAAGAAACATTTTCGCACTCCACTCCTTTTGGCGCTTGAGCATCGTCTTCTCTCTCCTCTGCTCTCTTTGCCCGTCCAGCACTTGGCCTCACTCATTCATTACTCGCTCAGTCCCTGGTCCATCGGGCCATGAGGGAACTGGACGTACCGTAACGTCTGCAGCAGACTCGGCGAAGGCTGTTCACCGCCATCTTTGCTGAGTGGCCGCAAGCTGACGTGACATTGGAGTTGTGTCCACGCCGTGACCTTGGTGCATCAGCTCTTCTGGTGGCGAAGCGTCGTGGATTTCCCTTCCAACAAACGCTGCTCCGCGCGGCCTCCTCTAGGCTCCCCTCCTTCTCTTGTCCCGCCTCCCTCTTCTTCCCCCCACCCCTCCTAGTCCTTCCAGCAGGTCGCCTCTTTCCCCTCCTTTGTGCAGGCATGGCCATGAAAACACTACTCCTGACCTGGTTGTACCAGAAAAGAGCACACACACACACACACAACACACACACACACACACACACACACACACACACACACACACACACACACACACACACCAACATTGACGTTTGCTTTGTTCAACAGTTTTATTACAAAGCAATTTTGCCTTTTCATAAGAAAATGATTTTCTGACGTTTTATTTCTTAAATATACTTTATAGGCAGCTTTTTTGTCATTCAAAACCTTTTGACATGCAGGATTCCACCATATATTTCCGAATGCTCTCGTATCTCTTGGAACAAAAAGAACATACGTTGGTATTGATGCTATTTCAAATGAATTTTTAAAACAGCTGCCAGAAAATGGGATAATGTTATTACTAGAATTATTTCAAAGTTGCTGGTCTCAAGGGGTCATTCCAAGCATATGGAAACATTCCATTTTAGTGCCAGTTCCAAAGCAGGGTAAACCTAAAAGTGATAAAAACAGTTACAGACCTATCGCGTTAACCTCTCACACAGGAAAACTTATGGAAAAAATAATTTTAAACCGACTAATGCATTATTGCGATAAAAACAAAATAATCCCCATTAGCCAGGCAGGTTTTCGAAAAGGTAGATGCACAGCAGATCATCTGATTAAACTCAGTACGCAAATGAAACACCAATTTGCTAGTAGGAAAAATGTGCTTGCCACCTTTTTTGATATAAAGAAAGCATATGATCAGGTCTGGCATAAACGATTTCTAAATAAAAAAAACCTATTGGCTTATCTGGTAATATGTATCATTATATTAAAGCATTTCTCTCAGAAAGATGTATGCAGGCCAAAGTTGGAAATTCCTATTCTACTTTACGGTTTCCAACAATGGGTATTCCACAGGGATCAGTTATCGCTCCATATCTTTTCAATATTCTTCTTTATGATCTTCCTCAGTGCCTCTCCAGTAATGCCATCCACGTCCAGTATGCTGATGACATTTGTATGTGGATGAATGCTACGATGAAAAAGAAAACACCAAAGAGGCATCTAAACTATATAAAAAATAAGTATCAGCTTGAGCTAAACAAACTTAATGACTACATTTTTGAGAATGGTCTTTCATTGTCTCCTGAAAAGACTAATCTCGTACTTTTCAATAATGACACTACCCCCCCCCCCCCCCCCCCCAGTTCTACCTGTTTTCCAAATAGATGGGAAAGTGTTGGAATATAAAACTTTGGTGAAATTTTTAGGAGTATATTTTATGTCTACACTAAGTTGGAATTATCACATTGATTATTTAAATACTAAGGCTCGGAAAAGTCTTAATCTTTTTAAAGTTATTAGTAAACAAGTGTGGGCTTATGATGTAGCTGTTTTAAAACATTTGGCATTATCTTAAGTACGTTCCAGACTCATTTATGGCCAGGAAGCATTTTTCAGTGCTCCAAAATATTTATCACAGAAAATGACAAGACTAGACTGCAAGGCTTTTCGATTAGCTCTGGGGGTACCTTTTCATGCATCGTCCATGGGTACCTATAAGGAGATAGGAATTTTGCCATTAGACAAAAATCGACAACTGGCTGTGGCTAAATATCTCTTACGTTGTTCAACACAAGAAACCAATGTGGACAACGAAATTAGTATAAGATCTGATGTCAACGTTCCAAAAAGAGCACATTCTATTCGCTTTGTTACCACAGCTAAAACCTATACTTCTCAATTATATGATCAAGCAGATATATTTCCCACAAAAATAGCTAAATCGAAGATTCACTCCTCGCCTTGTCCCCCATGGGAACTTAAGAGAACTAATTTTGACGTAAATTATTCCTCTTTAACGAAAAAAGGTAATGAAAATATTCTTAGCGCATCAGTAAAAGAATATATACAAACTACATATCCAAATCATTTTAAAATCTACACAGATAGTTCCCTTTTGAACAATAATGAGGTGGGTGCAGCGTTTGTCATACCATCTTTGAAAATAGAGAGATCATTTTATGTAGGAAAAATCGATCCATTTTTACAGCTGAATTGTCTGGTATTTTGATGGCTTTATATTATCTTCTAGATTTTCCTAAAGACATATTTCAAATGCTTTTCTGTGTTGATTCCAGGTCAGTCTTACTTGCCCTGAGAAACTTCAGTTCAAATGTGAGACAAGATCTCATAATTGAGATTAGTCATCTAATTCATTTTCTGATGGTACGAGGCACTGGTGTTACCTTTTGCTGGATACCCTCGCACTGTGGTATTTACTTTAATGAAAAAGTTGACAGAAAAGCAAAATGTGGAGCTGAGCATATCGATGGGTCTTGCAGCATAAGTGTTCCTCTATCCATCCATGAGGGCTATAGCATGTTACAGAATGCATGTTGGAAACACTCTAAAAAGAAACTACAAAGTACCGGTTTTTCCTGGAGTGATGATGTAGCCCATGTATTATCTTTTGATAAGATCAAATATCGTAATTTACATGAATATGAAAGATGAATATTTACATGAAATGTTGTATCTCTTATCTACAGGTTTAAGCTCAATGCTTTTAGAACTATTTTTTTTTTAAAAGCAACATGTATCTGTGGTGAAAATCTTACCAATGATCACATTCTTTTACGATGCAGAGATCTGAAAAACATCTTACCTGCCTTCCCAGTCCGTAGCTTACAGCAAGTTCTAAAAGACATTTCATTTATGAAAGAAATTGTATTGTCATTAAGCCATACTCCTATTTTCAGACTCCTCTAATATAAGGATAGCTTCAAGTTATATGAATTGGAAAGTTAGTATTTTTGCTGTTTGATGTTTTGGGGTTTTTTGTTGTTGGTGGTGGTGGTGGTGGCGGCGGTATTTTGTTGTTGTTTGTTGGGTTTTTTGGGTGGTTTTTTTTTCAGAATTCTTGTTTATGCTTTTTTCATAATAGTTGTTTATTGCGATTGATTAGTTAGTGCATACCCCTCCCCCCTACACACACACATGCACATGCGCGCGCGCGCACACACACACGCACGCACGCACACACACACACATACATACACACACTTTCACATCTGATATCACTATTTAGTGGAAGGACGTTAAACTGAAGAACTACTACACACACACACATGCACGCACGCACGCACGCACGCACCTCACATCTGGCTGGTTGCACTAATTCTCTGACAATCCATTATTCACACCCACGTGTCTACACACAGGCATCAAAGTGGTGGGGACAGAATGCTGAGTTTGGGGGACAATACTTCTATCTATTATTTAGACAGAAACACTTAAAGCTCACAGAAAACAAAGTAGTTTGCGCTTTTCGAGGAGAGAAAGTGATTCAGAGACACAGAATGAGAGAGAGAGAGAGAGAGAGAGAGGAGAGAGAGAGAGAGAGAGAGAGAGAGAGAAGAGAGGAGTGAGAGTGTGTGTGCTGTGTGTGTGTATGTTGTGGTGTGTGTGTATGTGTGTGTGTGTGTGTGTGTGTGTGTGTGTGTGTGTGTGTGTGTGTGTGTGTGTGTTCGATTTCGTTTTACGTCTCTTCACTTCATATGATATTAGACACAAAAAACCAGGGGTGAGAGTTGGGTAAGGGGTTAATTTACTCAATCTACAATATAAAAAAGTAAGAACACGTAAATCTAAAATAATTCTTCAGTACAGAACTGTCAAAATCCGAATTTCTAACAGAATCTAAATGCAATAAAACAATATTTTTAGCTACACCCAATAAGAGAAGTGTGTTGTGTGTGTGTGTGTGTGTGTGTGTGTGTGTGTGTGTGTGCGCGCGCGCGCTAGTGTCACTGGGATACCCGTTATAGTCTTCCTACACTGCATCATTGGGCGTTCTCAGAACGGACGGCCGCTGTAGCTCAGTGGTTAATGCCATTCCACTTCAGCCCCCTGTGTCCAGAAGTCGGGGGTTCGAATCTTGGCGGTGGCGTCTGGTGAAATAAGGGTGGGGTTTTACGATCTCCCAGGTCAACTTCAAGTGCAGAACTGCCAGTGCCTTATTCCCTTTGTGCATGTGCACATGCAGAAGATCACATATGCACATTAAAGATCCAGGTAGTCAGCGTTCTGTGAGTTAGGGAAACACAGACATACCGTACCACGATACGCCCCTCAAGTCGGAATGCGACTTGCTTCATGGCTGGCGAAAACAGTCACATTGGCCAAATCTCCCCATTGGTGAACCTCGGAGCTCTAGCCCAGGAACCAGAAACGGCAACAACAAACACCTACAGCTACTTATGGAGAGAGACCGACAGACAGGTAGAGGCAAATAGAAATAGACAGACAGACCGGGGAGAGAGAGAGAGAGAAGAGAAGAGGAGAGAGAGAGAGAGAGAGAGAGAGAGAGAGAGAGAGAGCGAGCGAACGAGCATTTTTAAAGAGTTGGGCAAAGAACATGATACATGCACACATGCACATTTCTTAGAAAATAAAACGCTTCCCTAGCTAGCCTCCAACAAACCAAACACGATCCACGGCAGTGATGGTGTGAATGAACACTGTTTGGTTTGTTGTTTGTTGTTGTTTTCTTTCTTACACAAAACCAGACTGGTCCATGCTGGGGCTGCTTAATTTCAATTCTTGGTCGGTCATGTATCGTGATCATAAATCCCATCTTTCCTAAGCTGCTGCTGAATCTACAATGACTGTTTTCTGGAATGTCCAACTGTTCTCTTATGGTAGCTGGCTGTTTCCTTGCTTGTCCATCCATCTTGGATCGCAAGTCTCTTTCCCTGTTCAATGGACATTTATTTCTTATTCCTTCTCCCTGCTAAGCATGTGCCTTCATAACACAGCACGACAGGCATGAACATGATTTGATAAACGCTTTCTTTTCCATTGTTTAGGACTTGTGTTCTAAGTGTTGCTTTCATTTGTTGGTACAATAACCACCGTGTTAAAAACAAGAATGGTCTTCAGAGAATTGTCAAAATCAGCTACAAAAATAATCAAGACGTTCTGCAGTCTTGCCGATCCCTCCCATGCTCTGTTTTCAGAATTGCATTTGTTGCCTTCAGGACGCCGTTTTTGGTGCCCCTACACCAAAACAAACAGACAAAGAAATTCGTTTGTGCCTGTAGTAGTTCGAATTCTAAAGTCACAATAACACTGACCACCCAGTTTTTACATTTTTTTCTGAAATACTTGTCTGATTGTCATTCACATCGTGAATGCAGTGTATAAGCAAATAATGATGTGTGTGCGTCTTTAGCATGCACGCGCATGTAAGTATAAGCCTATGTGTAAATAAATATGTAAGTGGGTGGATGTGGGTGTGTTTGTAGGTGTGGGCATGTGTTCTTGCCTTCATGCAATAGAAAGATAGTTCTTGTGTTTGCATTTAAATTGATCCCCCCTCCTCAATATCTGCTTATGTTGTCTTGAAACGCCGGTGTGTGTGTGTGTGTGTGTGTGTGTGTGTGTGTGTGTGTGTGTGTGTGTGTGTGTGTGTGTTGTGTGTTTATTTATTTATTTCGAGGATAATGGAATAAGCACTTATGTGCTTTTTTTACATCCAGTCCCAGTGTGTATGCAATTTTGTACATTTTTTCATCCGTTCCCACCGGCACACAATGGCCTACCCTTTCGAAAAGCGGAACGGGTTTTAACTTGTGCGCAAGATGTTATGCGTGCTTTCGCACACGTGGCCTCGGTTTACAGTCTCATCCGGACTTTTGGGAAGAGTGGAGTGTGCACTGATGTTAACTCCAGAGGAAAAATCCTCTTGAACGAGATTGAACTGGGGTCAGCAGATCACGAATACATCGTGATCCATGCATGCATGTGTGTGATTCAGATTCTATTTTTTCAGATTCAGAATATTTTATTGCCATTTTAGTCAAGTAGACTTATTTGACACCAAAAACAAGCAAACATCAGTTATAATCATCTCTTTGGTTTAAAATGATGTACACTAACAAAATGATGTTTGTGTTGTGTGTGTGTGTGTGTGTGTGTGTGTGTGTGTGCATGCACGCGTGCGTATGCTCACGCATGCGCTAGCTCATGCAAATAAGTATATATGTTATTTTTGGGTGATGATTGTATGTATATAGTCAATAATCCTCACTACATTGTAAATGCCTCTCTCGTATCTTCGTCCTTCAAAACCTCTGAAGTCTTCATGTAAAATGTCAGGATTCTGCAGAATTTCTATCGATGCTTCATTGAATCTGTTACGTCTTTTTCTTGAATGATTATGCTGGTATAAAGCCTGAGTATTAAAATCAGAAATGATTGAACAAGATCATAGCTCATTGTTGCAAACTTGTGGGCTGTACACAAATGATATTGAACGATGTGTAGGAATACCGTGTGGGAGAAAGAGCCAAGACATCGTGAGTGAGTGAGGGTATGCATGTGCTGGCTGGACACTGAACTCCTTCCCTCTCAAAAGCCATGCAGAGCGCCAAGATTCACAACGCTATGAAGTAAACACCCTTTTATGTCCACCTTAACTCTGCTACTCAACAAGGACATAGTAGCGAATGTTAGCTGGTCACCATGAGAGAGAGAGAGAGAGAGAGAGAGAGAGAGAGAGAGAGAGAGAGAGAGAGAGAGAGAGAGAGAGAGAGAGAGAGAGAGAGAGTTGCAGCAAATTGGGCTCACGTTTTTTGTACTTCGTGCTATGTGCTTTCATTACATATCTTAAGTGTAACACAGAGCATCATATTAATTGATAGTGCTCTTATTGTATGACATGTTATAATCCTTTGTTCATGTGTGTATATGCGCGCGCGTATGTGCATGCGTAAGTGCGTGGGTGTGTGCATGTGTGTGTATGTGTTTGTGTGTGCGTACGTGTGTGTGATTTTTAAGATTGAATTGTATTAGTTTCTGTGATAAATTTTTCTGTTTGTTGTGTAATATGGCTTGCGACTAACTACTTAAGTTAATAACACACACACACACACACACACACTCACACACACACACACACACACACACACACACACACACACACACACACACACACACACACATATATATATATATATATATATATATATATATATATATATATATATATATATATATATTATATATATATATATACATAACGCAGGTTTTGGTCTTCACGAAAATTTAGATGGGAAGCTGTATTTGTTGCAGTTGCTGTTGTTGATGCAGTTGGTGTTGCAGCTGTTGTTGATGCAGCTGATGTTGCAGCTGTTGTTGTTGCTGTGGTTGTTGTTGTTGTTGTTTCCCACCTTTACATCCTGAGCATTCCCCAGACTCTGCTTCTGCCTCACTGATCCCAGCAGGAAAACACTGTAAGACCATTGGCACACACTGGATGAGAAACTTGTATTTTGCTGTTTTCAAGTACTCCATCAATCAGGTGGCCATTCTCCGACTTCAGAGATGAATTAAGAGGTTGTAACCATTCTCAGACTGAAATCCATCAAGCGGAGGAGAGGAATGCAAATGACCCACTTGGCTAGGCAGCCAGGCTGTGCCCACACTCCTCAGTGATTGTGCCCTGGCGGGGTACTCTCGCTTCCCGCCTCCTGAGCTACCTGCACCTCCTTCCTCTGACCTTCACCCATCTTCAGATTGGCCGTTTGCAGCCGCTTTCCTCACCAGTAAGGTTGCCGCATTTCGACTTCGGGGGATCCTCAGGCTTTTGATTTGCAATGTGTTCGTTTATAACAGGTGAGAGTATGATGAAGTGGGGGAGAAGTCATTTGGGATGGTTTGTTAGCGTGGAAGTGCTCTGTGGACGCGGAATAACTTGTGCTGAAGGCAGGGGAGGGTTGTTATGGCTGCTGGTGTTGATTGGCATTCCTAGCATCACTTGTGGACGGACAGCCTAGGTAGGGGTTCATTAGACACCTTTCCTGTCCGAGATGTCCGAGGAAGAGGAAAGGGGAGAAGGATGAAGAGAGGCCAAAGTCTGCGTGTACTGCAGAGAGAGAGGGGGGAAGAGGGAGAGAGGGGGGAGGAGAGAGGGGGGGAGGGAGGAAGGGGAGGGAGAGAGAGAGAGAGAGAGAGAGAGAGAGAGAGAGAGAGAGAGAGAGAGAGAGAGAGAGAGCATGAAGAAGTGTTTGAGATGCTTGCAGCAAAGTGGACTCGCATTATTTTAACTGAGTGCATTAGGGATTTTATTATAAATTTTATATTTGAAGTGGAACACTACATCATATTAATTGATAGTGATCTGATTGTATGACATGTTATAATCCTTTGTTCGTTGGCATGTGTGTATGTGCGCGTGTGTGTACATACGTAAGTACGTGTACGCGCGCATGTGTGTGTGTGTGCGTGTGCAATTTTTAAGATGGAATTGTATTACTTTCTGTAATAAATGTCTTCGTTTTAACGTCTATCCACTAAAAAAGGTATGTGTGTATGTGTGTGTGTGTGTGGGGGGGGGGGGGGGGGGGTACGGTCATGCCTCCCTAGATACACACATCAGGCTCGCACAGTGTGTTTCTAGTTAACTACCGGTGATAACACTATAGTCCCGTCAGCCACTGATTGTCGCTGATGCATTATGCTGAAGACAGACGCCAGACTTGCCACTCCCACAGCTGAATACAATATCACGACTATCGTCTTGTAATGATGGGAATCAACCTGGCGCAGCATGCATAATGACAATGACAGCTGCACGATCGCTGCTGGTGCATAACGTGTGGGGCAACAGGAGCGCTGTCTCCCGCCTTCCAGCCACGAGGCACTGCAGCCAGCCTGCACGAGCATTGGTCAGCACACAAGGAAACAGGTCGCGGATTAATGTCTGAGCCCTGCCGTGGGGAAACAAACAGTGAGGTGGATAACAAACCAATTCCTCGTTCAGTCAACTCGGAACATACCCCAACAAATAAGGGAAATGCTGAAGACAAAAAGACAAACACGTGCATGAATATAGGCATGTGTACGCATAGTTACACGCGGGTAGGGGTGGGCACACGAGTCATGTTCTTCTGTCAGCGTTGTTGTTTTTACAACAACAAAAGTCAACTAGGCTAATACTCCTAGCAGTGCGTCATTAACTTTCTTTCCGGATCGCGGACTGTCACACTGCAGTCAAGGCGCCTCCGTGTGGGCGAGGACTGGGGATGGTGAGACACCTGACCTGACGTAGCCACTGCTCTCTTGTCCTGCTTCCCAGCATCAGCATCATTGGAGCATGTCTTCATCATGGCGATCACGATCTGCCCCTGCCCTCTGTAGGCACATAAACCGTAGGTGTGGACATGTCCGTCAGGCATTGGACTGAGAAAAACACAGAGAAAACAGGACGTAAAGAGAAGACTTGCAACCTGAAGGAAGAGTAGGCTAGGCCGGCCATGCATGAAGGGAGGGGCGACCCCCGTTGTCTGTTGCATGGTGGACAGTTACCTCCAGGCAGCGGTGTTTCTCTCTCTGCCCTTCACAGGGCGTGACCTTCAGCATGCACATCACGTGTTACGTGCAGCACCAGCCGCCAGCGTGCTGTAGAATGAGCAGTTCCCTTGTGACAAGAGCTTCACTCCGGGCCTGGCTGCCATACAGGCTGTCTTGTAGCATTTTTCTCTCTACACCGCTCCACTGTCACATATAATTAACCGTCATCAGATCAACCATCACTTTTATGCAGATGACTCTCAGATTCTAAACAGTGACACTCCTGAAAATCTGCCTTCTCTCTTGATGAATATGGCGTACTGCTTTCAAGATATCCAAAACTGGATGATAGAGAACAAGTTACAACTAAACGCTGATAAAACTGAAGCCATGCTTGTAGGGACTAAAAAACAAACTCTCTTCCATTACAACAGCTTCAATAGAATTCGGCAATGCATCAGTCCCTCTATCCACTGCTGTAAAGTATCTAGGGGTCATTATTGACAACACACTCTCTATGCAAAAATTCATCACCCAGACCTGCCAGTCCTGCTTCTATCAATTACGGCATATTAGTGCCATTCGAAAGTACCTGTCCACAGACGCAACATCAAAACTCGTGGCATCTCTCATTCTTTCACGTCTGGACTATTGCAATTCTCTTTTGGCTGGTCTGCCAGCATCATCTATCCACTCCCTTCAACGTATTCAAAACTCTGCAGCTCGACTAGTCCTCAGAAAGAAAAAATCTGAGCACATTACCCCTCTCTTGCGATTTCTCCACTGGCTGCCTGTGCCACAAAGAATAAACTATAAGATCAGTACTCTCTGTTACAAATGTCTCCACAAAACAGCACCCTCCTACCTCTGTGAATGTCTCCACCTGTACACCCCTTCTCGTTCCCTTCGCTCTGCTGCAGATTCCTTGTGCTTACAAACACCTAGATTCAACCAGTCCACTGCTGGCCGTCGCTCTTTCTCTGTTTCTGGTCCATCGATTTGGAATGGCCTCCCTATCTCTCTTCGCCAACGGCCTTCTTGTGACTCTTTTAAATCTGGCCTCAAGACATATTTGTTTCAAACCTAAGAATTTCCTCTCCTGTTTCATTTCATAGCTATCCCTGCTTTTCAACAGCTAAAAATTCCATCACCCTGCCAAAGTGTATAACGTGTGTGTGTGTGTGTGTGTGTGTGTGTGTGTGTGTGTGTGTGTGTGTGTGTGTGTGTGTGTGTGTGTGTGTGTGTGTGTGTGTGTGTGTGTGTGCATTTGGACTTGTTAGAACTATTACTTGCTATTGGTTGCATGACTGTGTAAGAATGAGTTGAGTGCAAGCGCTTTGATAAGTCTGTGCAAGATACAGCGCTACATAAATTCCATTTATTATTATTATTATTATTATTATTATTATTGTAGCCTGGCTGACATACAGGCTGTCTTGTAGCCTGGCTGCCATACAGGCTGTCTTGTGGCCTGGCTGACATACAGGCTGTCTTGTAGCCTGGCTGACATGCAGGCTGTCTTGTGGCCTGGCTGACATGCAGGCTGTCTTGTAGCCTGGCTGACATACAGGCTGTCTTGTAGCCTGGCTGACATGCAGGCTGTCTTGTGGCCTGGCTGACATGCAGGCTGTCTTGTAGCCTGGCTGACATGCAGGCTGTCTTGTAGCCTGGCTGCCATGCAGGCTGTCTTGTAGCCTGGCTGACATGCAGGCTGTCTTGTAGCCTGGCTGACATGCAGGCTGTCTTGTAGCCTGGCTGACATGCAGGCTGTCTTGTAGCCTGGCTGACATACAGGCTGTCTTGTAGCCTGGCTGACATGCAGGCTGTCTTGTGGCCTGGCTGACATGCAGGCTGTCTTGTAGCCTGGCTGACATGCAGGCTGTCTTGTAGCCTGGCTGCCATGCAGGCTGTCTTGTAGCCTGGCTGACATGCAGGCTGTCTTGTAGCCTGGCTGACATGCAGGCTGTCTTGTGGCCTGGCTGACATGCAGGCTGTCTTGTGGCCTGGCTGACATGCAGGCTGTCTTGTGGCCTGGCTGACATGCAGGCTGTCTTGTGGCCTGGCTGACATGCAGGCTGTCTTGTGGCCTGGCTGACATGCAGGCTGTCTTGTGGCCTGGCTGACATGCAGGCTGTCTTGTGGCCTGGCTGACATGCAGGCTGTCTTGTCGCCTGGCTGACATGCAGGCTGTCTTGTGCCTGGCTGACATGCAGGCTGTCTTGTGGCCTGGCTGACATGCAGGCTGTCTTGTGGCCTGGCTGACATGCAGGCTGTCTTGTGGCCTGGCTGACATGCAGGCTGTCTTGTAGCCTGGCTGACATGCAGGCTGTCTTGTAGCCTGGCTGACATGCAGGCTGTCTTGTAGCCTGGCTGACATGCAGGCTGTCTTGTAGCCTAGCTGACATGCAGGCTGTCTTGTAGCCTGGCTGACATGCAGGCTGTCTTGTAGCCTGGCTGACATGCAGGCTGTCTTGTAGCCTGGCTGACATGCAGGCTGTCTTGTAGCCTGGCTGACATGCAGGCTGTCTTGTAGCCTGGCTGCTCTGTCTAACGTTACCTGCCTGGCAAGCCACTGCAGCACTGATGTTTCAAACGTCTTGGCGCAGAGAGGCAGAGACATGAAAATGGATAGACAGAGACAGACATACCACGTACATACACGCATTCACATACAAAGACACATAGACATGAATACACACGTGCAGGCAAATGTGTATGCGTGGGTGCAGGCAGGCAGGCAGGCAGGCAGGCAGGCAGGCAGGCAGGCACGCACGCACGCACGCACGCACGCACGCACACACACACACACACACACACACACATACACACACTTGTAATATTTACTGGTGATGATGGTGATCATCATCAATCATCATCATCATCGTCATCATCATCATCATCATTATCATTACTATCTTTATTATGATATTGCCATTCTTACTGTTCTTGTTGTGATAGTGTTCTTATGCCTTGCGGAGGTTTTGCTACTGCTACTGCCGTTTTGTTGTTGTGATTGTGACATGAGTTTGTGATCGTGACGCTTGACGTTGTTACAGTGTATTATCTTTGCTATAACAATGTGCATTCTCATTAGAAAGGAAAACATCCATTTTTGCCTTGTTTTCTCAGACCTTTTTGCTGACAGGTTTATTGGGGAAGCGATGGGGGGTTGGTGGCCTAGATGTAAGGCATTGTCCTAGAAAGCGAAAAGTCCAGGTTCGATCCCGCTTGTGCCCGTTACTTTTCCCATCCACTAGACAATGAGTAGTGATCTGGGTGCTTGTCTTTCGGATCAGACACTGGGAACGTTCAACAACAACAGCAACCACAACAATACGTTACTAATACGATACCCGAATAAATCTGAATGAAAAGTGCAAACAAATCCATAGTCCCCATCTCAGTCTGTTCAGCTTTCTTGCCTGATGTAAAGGAGAAAAACCAGAGAACCGTTTCAAATGAAAGGTGGGACCTGTCTCACCTGGACTGTCGGCGCTACTGGGTACCGCCCCCAACGACACCCACATCCTCCTCCTCCCTCCTCCATGTGCTCCAGTCTTCGCTGTACTACCCTGTTTACTGCATAGATTTTCATGCCACAAGATTAGGTGATGTTGGCGATGAGAGAAGTTGGTAGTCTGCCTATTTTGTTCTGTTTGCTTCAGACTTGCCTTGAAAGACAGTTTTCATGATGTCTGTATCTTGGTTTTGCAGGGCATGGCCCATAATTTTTATTCTTAGTCCTCGTCGTACACTCAGACAGCAGCTAGTGTTGTCTGTCGTATGAGCGAAAATGCGTTGTGCTGCCGTTAAGCGCCTGGCAAGTCAGGCTAAGCGCACCCTTCTTCCACGTGGGAGAAAATTCCTATCTTTCATTCTTTGGGGGAACAAAGCAGGACACTGCACCAAGAAGGCAGGAACTAGACAAGCAGGAGGTGACAGAAGAGAAGGGGCAAGCCAGAAACAAAGACGGGACCAGAAAAGAGAAGGCGGACAGGCCGGCCATGTTTACTGACAGGCCCGCCATCCCCAGGAGGAAGCCTGTGTATATGACCTTCCGTTAGTTTTGTGGTGAAAATGGTGGGCGTTTTTTCTTTCTTTTTTGTTGTTCTTTATTTATTTTGGTTGCTGTTCCCAGTTCCTGTAGTATGCTGTCTGTCATTTGATCTTGTCTCTGTCGGACTGACTCTGAGCAGCCTTCTGAAAAAATCCACACCTCAGCTGCTTTAACTCTTTTTTCATCGTCTTTTCTGTGTGTCCAGGATTCACAGCCATATAGCATGACGGGCCATATTAAGCATTTCATCATTTTAATATTTGGCTGGTAAGGAACGCTGTGATCTTCCCACATGTAGTTCATTCAGTACTGTTGTTTAGTTGGACCGTTCTACTTTAGGTATTCCTTTTCTCTTTTTTGTCGTTGGTATATGATGCGTCATTTGTTCTGAATTACCCGAGACATTTAACGTTGGATTTTTAAAATACATTTTCTGAAGAAGTTTGTCATAAAGACATGGTGTCAATGTTTATTTCATGGCACTGGTTCTGGCAACATGCAGCACCTGTGTCTTCGGCACTGAGCTTGAGACCGGCTCCTCTTCCTGTCACATGTACTCTAGAGACACTCGCTTCATGCTGGCGATGCTGGCGGCTGTTGTACTGTACCACCAGTGTAGTGCAGATGTGTTCTATTTCTGCCAGCTATCTGGACACCCATGTCTTCAATATCAAACTCTCTCTTGACTTTTATGTGTAGATGTCGAAAATGTGAGGTGAGAGGATGCATCCTTTTGAGATATTGAGGACTTCACGTTTTTGATGGCCCCATTTCATTGTGCCCTTTTCATTTTGTGCTTCATAAAGAAAGCAAAATGCTACCAGCCCTTGCTAGAAGCAGACAGGGAAAGGGACTAACTGATGATGCATGTGGCTTCAGTGTCAACTGGCAGAGAGTGCTTGTAGGGTGTTGGCGGCACTAGTCCACACACATCCACAGCACAGCCCTTGCCTGCCTTTTCTTTTCTGTTTTTGAGGATTTCATGACAGGAGCATTTCCATTCATCATTTCTTTTTTGGAGGGGCAAGTGAACCACTCTCACTGTTTGAACAATTGACTAATCCCCCCTCCCCCTTTCTGATGAATGATATTATGCTATTTTTATTACATCTAAAAGTAGTTATAAACAGAGATACACATTGTGACTGCTTACCATTAAATGATTGATTGGGCACACGCTGTTCTTGTCGTTCTTTAAAAAAAAAAAAAAAGATAAATAAATAAATAAATGACGTAGACATAAAGAAGTGTGCCTTTCTTCAAACTTCGTAGACTTTGTGCAAAAAGAGGAAACCACAAAGGCCCTGAATTCTTTTTCAGTCACTCGATAAACAAATGACACCCATTCCTCTCTGTGGATCTAAGTCAGGGAGATTACAACGTCACAAAGTCACAAAAGAACTCTTTTCTCTGTACTTAAGAAACTTGTGCACGAGTGTCTCAGACACCAAATGATAGGCTGCCTGCCAAAGTGGGTCCAGTACTGGTGCTGACAGATGCAAAACTGAATGCTGCTCGACACTCGCTTTGTTTTGCCTCAATGAAAAACGATCGACTCTGGAGACTACTCTTGGCGTGCTTGCTATGCACAATGATGGTGACGAATTCTGGGTTGTAGTACAACTGTAACGATTTGTGGCCGGGCATTGTTGGCTGCCTCAACTAGGGAGTCATTGCTTCTCCCTTCTCTCCTGCCCCCTGAGGAATCCTGTGGCGTTGAAGTCAAACTAGAAAGCTGTCTGTGGACCAGTCAAACTGTCAGAGTCCATTCCCTTCCAAATGGCAAAATGCATGCTGGGTTATTAATGTTACAGGCCATAGCTGGACTATCCCCCCCCCCCCTCTACTTCGGTGAAGAAAGAGAAATAGCTTGTTTAAGGGGTGTTTCAGCTGCTAGTTACATGTGCGCACACGGCACTTTAGTTTATAGCTCCACCCACAGGAGTACGTTTGCACACGACACTTTGCTTTAGAGCCCCCACCCACAGGAAAGGGGAGTCGAAATCAAAGAGATCCATGGGAGAAGAAGAAGAACAACAACAATAAGAAGAGAAAAGAACAACAAAAACAACAACAACGATAAGAGGCTGCAGGAAGAGTGGGATGTCCTGTCCCGTCTGTCAACCCACTCCACAGACCAGCACCGCTCCTTCCTTCCCTAGCATCAGGGCTGTGTCTGCTGAAGACAGTTGCATTGTCGGGGTAGATGAGAAGTGTGGCGGAAACATTTGGCACCGCATGAACAATTCATAAGACATCGAGAAAATCTAATCTACCAGCAAGGACATGGGTTATCTTCCCCCATGCTCTCTCTGCATCACGATCTCTGCTCATCGATCTCTCTCTCTCTCTCTCTCTCTCTCTCTCTCTCTCTCTCTCTCTCTCTCTCTCTCTCTCTCTCTCTCTCTCTCTCTCTCTTCTCTCTCATCCACATACACGCACGCACACACGTACACACACATGTGTACATATGACTACGCGCAAAGGTTGTTCAGTGTGCCTGCCAGACACTATGCCAAATGGTGTATGCAGATCAGGGAAGGTAGCCCATTGTACGTGAATACATAATTATGTTGCTTGCATAATATATTGGTTCAGATTATTACAAATGAGACTACTGCACAAAGCGTATGAAATGTTGTTACAATTTGATATTTTAATATGGTATGCAATGCCGGGTTTCGAAAGTTACGGAAAGAATGTGCATAGCTGTGGTGAAGTGGTGAAGCAGGAGGAGTGAACTGTTTTACAGGGGTTTAAACAGAGGCTTGGGGGCTGGTGTGCCAAAGAATGACTGGCACCATGAGGGATCATGACATAATACGATGATTATAGAAACTTTAAGGTTGTTTTTGGAAAGCGATAATATATTCGGGATATGGATAACGATAACGAATTTTATTTTCTGAGGGTACTAGAATAAGTACAAGACTTTTTTTTACATCCAGCCCTCGAAAAGAAAGAAAGTAAACAGACAAAAATATAAGCAAAGTGATTCATAATAATCACAATAAACATCACCACTATCATCATCGCCGCCATCACCACCATCATCATCACCATCATCATCATAAACAAAATAATTATGATAACATGTAAACTTTATGGAGCTTGAAGGAATAATGAAATGACAAAAGTAGTTTGTTAGCATTCACAGACTCGTACACCTATAAAATCTATGATGCTCCTTCGAGTCATATTGTTGAACAACATTTGCCATAAAAAAAAGTGTCGAGAGAAAGCAAACATGACAGACAAAGATATCATCAAAGCTATGTATACCGAAACGAAATATAATCCGATTATAATATCAGTGGAAAAATATATATGTATATATTATTGTTCTCAATACATCTTTGGACATATTTTATTTATTTTATTTCATTCTTTTATACCGAGGATAATGGAATAAGCACTTATGTGCTTTTTTACATCCAGTCCCCGTGTGTTTGCGGTTTTGTAAATTCTGTCATCTGTTCCCACTGGCACACAATGGCCTACTCTTACGAAAAGCGGAACAGGATTTAACGTGTGCGCAAGATGTTATGCGTGTGTTGGCACTCGGGGCCTCGGTTTATAGTCTCATCCGAAGGACTTTTGGGAAGAGTGGAGTCTGCACTGATGTTAACTCCAGGGGAAAATATCCCCATGAACGGGAATCGAACCCGGGTCGTCAGATTGCGAGCGCAATGTTCTGAGCACTAGGCTATCCAGTCCCATAGACATACACAGGTCAAGTCAGAGAGATCCATAAAGTAATTGTACAACCTGTTTTTCAATTTTTTTTCAGTTTGATTCGGATCTTATGACTTTTGGTAAATTATTCCACAACCATCCTCCAGAATACTTTAGACTAGATTTGCATAGAATAATAGTCGTAAAAGAAAGATTTAGTTTATGTGAATGTCAATATTCATTAATGGTAAACATGTTCTAAAGAACAAATAGAGCATTTCTGTTCAGTATTTTATGCATAAAAATCCCTTTATTATATAGAAGTTTTGCTTCAAGAGGTACATTTCCTTGTTTGTAGTCAGATGCTGTTAATGAAGACGATTTGTCAATAGTAATTTTTATGGGTCTTTTATGAACACAAATCAAAGATTTAAGTACATTTTTGCTAGCTAGATCCCACAGTGTAGAACCATAATCAATATTACACTGAATATATGCATAATAGAAAAGTTTTCTAGAATAAAGGACTACACAGTTTTTTATTTTTCTAAACTGATGCAATTTTGATGCAATATTTGCTGTGAGTCTTTCAAAATGTTTTGACCATGATATGTTATTGTCTATTGTTACACCTAAAACTTTGTGATTTACTACTTCGTCAACTTTTACATTAGAAATATAAAGTTCTGATAATGTCTGAGTAAGGTTCTGACGCTTTTGTATGTTTGTGACCAACATAAATTTTGTTTTACGTGGGTTAAGAGCCATATGGTTTTAATGTGTCCATTTAACAAGGTGATTTATTCTTTTTTGCATGTTATCACAGACTTCATGAGCGTTTGGTTTAGCTATTTCTAAGGTGGTGTGATCCGCAAACATTTCACACTGAGTGCCAATAAATAAAGGAAGATCAGTAATATGCAATAAGAACAGCAAAGGCCTAAAACAGAACCTTGAGGTACACCATAGACGTTTGGAAGAAAATTGGAGATAGATGCGTTCAAAGAAACTCTCTGCTGTCTATCAGAAAGAAAAGATGAGATTAAATCTAGAGTGTTGAGAAATAGTTTGTAAGCTGCTAACTTTTTAAGAAGTTTATGATTTATAACATCAAACGCTTTAGCGAAATCAACAAATAATACTCCTGTAAATTGGTTTTTATTTATGTTTGATAACCATCGATCTATCGTTTTGTTAAAGCTGTATGACATGAGTGATGTTCTCTGAACCCCGACTGATCTGGATGTGTAAGGTTATACTTATTTAGTTGGAAAACAATACGTTTTGAAAGAACTGATAGTATAGAAATAGGTCTGAAGTTGGAGAGATCAGCATTTCCTGATTTAAACAAAGGAATAATCTTTGCTTGTTTTAAGGCCTTAAGGAAGTATTGTTTTTCCAGACAAAGATTGTAAATACATGTGAGAGATTCTGCTATAACTTGAGAAGATAATTTGAGAATTTTACCATCAATTCAATCAATGCCACGAGTACCAGTCAGTCTGTTTTAATCGTTTTAAGGCAATGAAAACTTCTTGAATACTCAGAGGTTGCACTTCAACAAAAGAATGGGTTTTTTCAAGGCAGTATTTTTGTAATTCATCTAAGTCATTGTTATTAGATTCATCAGTTTGTATTATTTGTTTAGCCACAGTGGAAAAAAGGTACTTTAATTTGTCTGCTGATATGTCTTTTGGTATATTTCTTGACAACTTTGCGTTTTTATTAATTATAGCTTTCCAAATAGATCTGCTGAGGATAGATATTGTTTCCATGTTGCAGATACACAAGTACGATTCAATGTCGTACCACTGAACTATAATAAATATAATTCGATATAGTAGTTTAAACACAGCTAAGAATTGCCTTGGTTGCAAAGATCAAAAAGAGAATGAAGAACACATTTTTATCACAGTGACCCATCTAAATCTATTGCACCTGTTACTGATCACTGCAATAACTACAGATATAATCATATAATCTCTCGCGATTTATCTTTCATGCAACCAAAAGAAGAAATAAGTTTGTAGAAATGAATTCTCATGTTAATGAATACGACATGTACGTAAAACATTATTGAATATAGACATGTGATTTGCACTTGTCTTGATCATTGAGGATCCAAGTTCTGGCTGATGTCATTATCTTGTTTCCATGTCCGTTGTGATACACTATCTTTGATCGTATGTTAGTAGTATGTTAGTTCTCAAAACTGCAATAGTTACACCTCTACTCAAAACGCAAGACCTCGACCCTAACATACTGAAGAATTACAGGTCTGTTTCTAACCCGCCTTTCATGTCCAAAGTCCTTGAAAAAGTCGTTCTGAAACAACAGCCATCTTCATTCAAATAGTCTCCTTCCCGCATTCCCATCTGCCTATCGCGTTACACCACAGCATCGAAACCACCCCAGTGCACACGTTAAATACGTTTGTTTACGCTTCTGACTCAGGGAAAATCTCCCTTCTCATCTTCTCGACTTACCTGCAGCATTCCACACTATAGATCACTCCATCCTTCTCTCCCGTCTCCAAAAAACGTTTGGTATCAAAGGTGCTGCCCTCACCTGGTTTAGTTTATACCTCACTGACCTATTCCATATAGTTGCAGTAAACAAGATTCAATCAATACCTGCCAATCTGGAATGTGGAGTCTCATAGGAATCAGTTCTGGACCCTGTTTTTTTCACTCTCTAAACTGCTCCACTGTCATATATGATAAACAGTCACCAGATCAACCATCACTTCTACGTAAGATCCAAAGCAGTGACACTCCTGAAAATCTGCCTTCTCTCTCGGCAAATATGTCACACTACCTTCAAGACATTTAAAACTGGATGATACAAAACAAGTTACAGCTAAACGCAGATAAAACCGCAACCACGATTTTAGGGACCAAACACAAACTCTCTTCCATCACAACATCTTCAATAGAATTTGGCAATACACCAGTTTCTCTATCCACTTCAGTGAAGTGTCTAGGTGGTGTTCTCGACAACACACCCTCTTTGCAAAAGTCAATTACCCAGACCTGCCAGTCTTTCTACTATCAATTACGGCGTATAAGTGCAATCCGAAAGTACCTGTCCGCTGATGCAACATCCAAACTTGTCACATCTCTTATTCTTTCACATCTGGACTATTGTAATTCTCTTTTGGCTGGTCTTCCAGCATCATCTATCCACTACCTTCAACCCATACAAAACTCTGCAGCTTGATTAGTCCTTAAAAAGAAAAAAAATCTGAGCAGATTACCCCTCTCTTGCAATCTCTCCACTGGTTGCCTGTGCCACAGAGAGTAAAGTACAAGATCAGTACCCTCTGTTACAAATGTCTACACAAAACAGCACCCTCCTATCTATGTGAATGTCTTCACCTGTACACTGTACACTCCTTACTCCCTGTGCTTACGAATACCTAGAGTCAACCAATCCACCGTTGGCCGTGGCTCTTTCTCTATTTCTGATCCAATAATCTGGAATGACCTCCTTCTCTCCCTTCATAAAAAGCCTACCGACGACACTTTTAAATCCAGCCTCAAGACATAAGTATTTCAAACCTTACCCTATCCCATCCTGTTTCATCCCATGTCTGTCCTTGCCTTCCACAGCCAAAATTCCCATCACCCTGCTGACGTGTATAACTGTTGTGTGTGTGTGTGTGTGTGTGTGTGTGCGTGCGTGCGTGCGTGCGTGCGTGCGTGGGTGTGTGTGTGTGTGTATGTGCGCGCGCGTGTGTGTGTGTGTGTGTGTGTGTGTGTGTGTGTGTGTGTGTGTGTGTGTGTGTGTGTGTGTGAATGAGAGTACATTTGAATTTGTTAAAAACTGTTAATCATTGTTGGTTGCATGTGTAGAAGTGGGTTGAGTGGAAGCGCTTTGATTTGTTTTTGCAAGATATCTCATCTCATCTCATCTGTTCCCATAACCCCCTCCAGGGTGATGTTGTCTGCCCATTTCTTCTTTGGCCTGCCTCGCCTTCTCTTCCCCTGCACTGCCCCTTGCAGTATGATCTTGGAGAGCCCATCTGATCTTGTTACATGTCCATACCATCTGAGCTTCCTTTTCTTGACTGTGGTCAGCAGGTTTGTAGTGCTTTACTTATTAGGCGATGGTTTGTCGGACTTTTTCCTTGGTAGTATGGTCCATGTATGAAATGCCAAGGAGATTTCTGAGGCATCTCACCTACAAAGCCTGGATCCTCCTTTGTAGATCTGCGGTGGATCGGTGATCTAGAGGTAACGCGCCTGTCTAGAAAGCGAAAAGTCCGGGTCGGAAGTGTGCGGTGGTTCGAATCCCGTTTGGGCCCGAAACTTTTTCCCATCCATTAGACCATGAGTGGTGGTCTGGGCGCTAGTCTTTCGGATGAGACGATAAACCGAGGTCCCATGTGTTAAAATTTTTTCAGCGCACGTAAAATAACCCACGGCAACAAGAGAATTGTCCCCGGCAAAATTCTTAGAAAAAAGCCACTGATAGGGAAACAAATACAGTTGCAGACACAGAAAAGGTGGCGCTGCTCTTGTGGCGACGCGCTCTCCCGGGGAGAGCAGCCCGAATTTCACGCAGAGAAATCTCGTGACTTAAAGTGGTATAAAATAAAAATAAAATTAAATTTTTTTTTTAAAAGGATTCGCATGCCTACAGATATGTGAAGGTGACAGGTGCATGCAGTAGTTTGACCTTGGTCCTCAGAGAGATGTTTCAGTCTTTCCAGATGGCCTTGAACTTCGCCAATGCTGCTACTGTTTGTGCAGCTCTTGTGAGGATTTCGGTCTTTGAACCTTCTTCACTAATAATAGCTCCAAGGTACTTGAAGTGATCTACAACCTCAAGTTCTTTTCCACTGACTGTGATCTTGGTAGTGATTGGTTGGGCACTGCTGACACTTAGGACACTTTTAAATCCAGCCTCAAGACATACCTATTTCAAATCTAAGACTTTTTTTCCCGTCCTGTTTCATCTCATATCTGTCCCTGCCTTCAACAGCGCTATTTAAATTCCATCTATTATTATCATCATTATTATTATTATTATTATTATTATTAAGTAGTAGTAGTAGTAGTAGTAGTAGTAGTAGTAGTAGTAGTATGTTTACAGCACTTGTCATGTGCCCATCCTCAATGACTAGTTTGCTTTTGTATTGTGCCCTAAATCTAATGTAAGTAAAATTCTGAGCTCCCTCGTACTCGTGTGTGTGTGTGTGTGTGTGTGTGTTGTGTGTTGTGTGTGTGTGTGTGTGTGTGTGTGTGTGTGCGGGTGTACTCTGACGGTTCGTTTAGTTTATTTGTGGAAAAAAGTAAGAAATGGGATGCACGCAAAAATACTAAATAAAACAAGTAGTGATATTACGACAAATGACTCGTGTTTTGAAAATGTCTTTGAAAATACCCGTTTTGATGAATTTGAAGAATGAAATCATTTTGTAAACAGAGTTATAGCAGGGGAGGCAGTAGAGCCTGCCCTGAAGAAACGCAACAGTGGCCAAGCCACAGGCCTTGCTGGTGTGTACACCGGTGGAGAAGAGCTTGCATGATTTTAGACAGGGTTGTGTTCTAAGCTACGTGTCCACAAGAATGATCTGAGGTTATTGTTATCATATCTTGACATGAACAGGACTATACAGTCAAACTATTGTAGACACAGTTCCATTGCCATTATCACCACTGCTTCAGCTACACAGTGAGCAGCATAAAGAGAATTCGTCTAGATAAATGATACATGGCATTAATAAAAACCAGCTAGAATTGTGATAGAAGAGGTGCGATGTGAAAGGTAATCCTTATATCCCCACCCCCTCATCCCCCGTTGTCGTCGTCGTCATCGTCATCATCATCATCATCATCATCATCGTCACCATCACCATCACCTAAATCATCATCATCACCTAAATCATCATCATCATCATCATCCTTCCTCCTCTTCCTCTTCTCCTCCTCTTCCTCCTCCTCCTCCTCATTATTAATATTATTATTACTATCATCATCATCATCATCATCATCATCATCATCATCATCATCATCATCATCATCATCATCATTATCCTCCTCCTCCTCCTCTCATCATCATCATCCTTCTTCTTCCTCTTCTCCTCCTCCTCCTCATTATTTTTATTATTATTATTATTATTATTATTATTATTATTATTATTATTATTATTATTATTATTATTATTATCATTATCATCATCATCATTATCATTATTATTATTATTATTATTATTATTATAGTAGTAGTAGTAGTAGTAGTAGTATCACCAGCAGCAGCACCATCATCAGCATTGCTACTATTGTTGTCGTTGTTGTTATTATGATTATTATACTTATTGCTAGAGGGCTGTATGTGAAAAAAATCTGTTAAGCTTATTCTATTGCCCTTAAGAAATAAAAAAATACATATCATTCGTTCGTATGTGTTAGTGCGTGTTCCTACGCACGTGTGCGTGTGTTTGTGTGTGCGTGTGCGCGCGCGCACGCGTGCTGGCTTGCTTGTGTACGTTTGTGTGTGTGTGTGTGTGTGCGCGCGCACGCACGCGAGCCGGCTTGCTTGCGTGCGTCTGTGGTGTGTGTGTGTGTGTGTGAGAGAGAGAGAGAGAGAGAGAGAGAGAGAGAGAGAGAGAGAGAGAGAGAGAGAGAGAGAACATTTTTTTAACAATTTTTTGAATATTTTTTATTTTTCAGAGGGTAGTAGATTAAGCATTACATGCTTTTTTACATTCAGCCCTCAAAATAATAAAGAAAGAAATAAGAAGGGAAAAATATGCATATTGACATATAATTGCATGGAAAACAATACACACACAGACGCACACACACATACTGGAAGGCAAGCAAGATATAGAGAACATCAGAGAGAGTACTTAAATGTACTCAGAAATAATTAAAAACAAACATAATTGAATAGGAATGGATGTTAACAATAACTAACTATACCATGCGAGGAGACAATATATGTAACTGAAACTATTAGCGGTTTGATTAAAACATTTGTGGTGAAAGAAATGTGACATTTTCATGGGTCATTAGAAAATCATAGAAAAGACTCTTAAATCTTGAAAATCCTGTTTCATCTTTTAGAAAGGTTGGGAGCCTATTCCAAAACCAGCTCCCAGAATATACTAGAGTTGATTTAAACAGAGTAATAGCTGGTAAAGGAAGGTTAATTTTATGTGAATGTCGAAAACTGTTTTCGCTGAACATGCTGCTCAAATAAGATGGGGCACTACCATGAAGAATTTTATGCATTAGTACACCTTTATTAAACAGTGATCTTGTTTTGAGAGGAAGAATATTAACATTTTTGTAATCTGAAAATGTTAATGAAGATGACTTATCTATTACTATTTTGACAGCTCGTTTATGTATACTGATTAACGGTTTGAATAAGTTATTACTGGCTAAATCCCATAGTGTATATGCATAATCCACAGAAGACTGAATAAATGAATAAAAAATATTTTTCTCGCATGCAGATTTACAAAGTGTTTGATCTTATTTAACTGGTAGGTTTTGGAGGCAATTTTCTGTGTTAGATTACGTACATGTACAGACCAAGACAAATTATTGTCGATGGTTATCCCAAAATTTTATGACTAGAAACTTCTTCAATTTTGACACTGTTGACGTAAATAGAAGGCAAGCTTATGTTAAGATTTTGACGTTTTTGTCTTGTTGATAACAGCATACATTTTGTTTTACCTGGATGAAGGGCCATGTGGTTCATTTGTGTCCAGTTGACAATTATGTTTATATTCTCTTGTAAACTTTGACATACATGGAGTAGGAGTTTTGTGGCTAGTATAAAGAGTTGTATCATCTGCAAATAGTTCTTTTTGTATAGTTATACTCAAACTCAAAGGCAGGTCATTTATATACAGAAGAAACAACAAGGGACCAAGTACTGATCCTTGTGGAACACAGAAGTGTTGTTTAGATGCAACTTTTGGTGTCTCTCTGATAAGAATGTCAAAATAAGTGTGAGGGTACTAGGAGATCGTTTGTAGAATGCAAGCTTTCGTAGTAGAAGTCTGTGGTCTATAATATCAAAGGCTTTAGCAAAATCAATAAAGAGTATACCTGTAAATTCCTTTTTATTCATACTAAACAACCAACTATCTGTCATTTTTTCAAGAGTAGTGTGACAGGAATGGTTTGCTTTAAATCCAGATTGGTTTGGGTGTAACAGATTGTATTTATTTAAGTGGGCTAATAACCATTTATAAATATGCTGCTCTAATGGTTTTGAAAGAGTGGACAATATTGAAATTGGTCGGTAGTTTGACGGTTCTGAGGTATTTCCTGATTTATGTAAAGGAATAATTTTTGCTTGTTTTAAGATTTTAGGGAAAGTATTCTTACTTATGCAAAGATTGTAAATATATGTAAGTGTTTCTGCTATAACAGGTGCAGATAATTTAAGAATTTTCCCATCCAATCCATCGAGACCACGTGTTGATGATTGTTTCAGACGATTTAAAGCAGTGAACACCTCGTTAACTGTAATAAATGCTATCTCAATTTTCGATTGAATATTCTTACTGTCACAAAAAGCTTTCAAGTTTTTTAAGTCATTGTCTTCTGATTTGTCCTTAGAGATTAACTGGTCTGCAACAGTTGAGAAATGAAGATTTAATTTATCAGCAGATATATCACAGCCAAAGTTTGAGCTTTTATTAAAACTTTTCTTGGGTAACTAGTTTTCCAAATAGATTTACTGTCCCTGTTGTTTTTAAGAAGCTCTTCAAAATGCTTTTTTTTTCTCAGCTCGTAAAAGTGAAGTTACATATTATCTCTGTTTTTTTATAATCTTCTCTGGAACCTATCTTTAATAAATAATCTATGATATATATGTTTCTGTATTTCGTTTGTAAGCCATGGTGGTTTTATTTTGTATTTAACTCTTTTAGTTTGTAACAGAGCATGTTTATTGTAAACACTATAAAAGATAGAATACCAATGTTCAGTAGCTATATTGGGATCAGTAATTTGATAAACATCACTCAAATGCGAATTTAGAAGGTCCTGTAGAAAAACGTGACTGTTAAGTTTGAGAAATTTCTGTAAGTTATAGTTTTATGGCTAACTTTTGGAATTTGTACTCCTTTTTTTGACCACGTAGGAAAGTGATCACTACAACCAGAAAGTGGAACATTTAACTCTACAATAGTCTCTTGATTTACAACATATATATGATCTATTAACGTTTTTGAAATATGTGTGACACGAGTTGGTATAGTTATCAATTGTTTCAAGTTGGAAGATTCAAATGTCTGTATCCAATGATTATTAGGTTTTAATAAATCAATATTGAAATCACCTAGTATAATTATAGCATCATACCAGCCGCCATGGCGCAGTGGTTAGCGCCTTGGGTTACGGACTGGAAGGTCGCGGGTTCGATTCCCATAAGAGTCATAGGGATTTTTCGGACTCAGGCCGGCTCCTACCCAGAGTGAGTGTGCTGTGGGCTCAGTGGGAAGACTGGGACCACACAGTCGAGCTTCATCCACTTAACGGATGCGAGTTTGAGAGTGTTGCTCAAATTACCTGACCAACACTGCAGGTGTTTGTATCTCTCGGGCCCGGTTGACGCCGGGATATATTATGATAGTAAGCGTAGAGTACAACCCTGTCAAGTAGTCTCAAAGCATATGCACTTCCACAGCAGCATCATTACGTCATCCTCATTGTCATCGATCATCATGCAATTAAAAAAATTGCCTCTGATTCGGTGGTCCCAGTTGCTCTGGTCTCATGGTGACCTCAGATTCGGTTTCCCCAAACACTTCTGTGCCTGTGGTGAGTTTGTGTCAAAGCCTTTGGGGTTGGAGGTTTGCGGGGGACGGTCGTTGGAGGGACGTTGTGGTGGTTGCCACCTCGGGTGGGCAACTCACTCAGTCTGGCTCCGCGACTGAGCTAATACTGTCGTTAGTAGGGGGCTTAGTAGGTGGTGTCCTGCGTATGTTAGCTCAGAACAGGCACCACTGAACACCACCAAAGTGACCCAGCAGCAGTGCAGGGCCCCTCTGGCTGGTGGCCCCACGGCGGCCTGATAGTGATGGGCTCCCTGTGGACTTCCGACCCTGAGGATGAGACATAACAAATCTGGGTATGGCTGTGGCGGGGAGATTGGAATGAGCGGCGTGGGAGCAGTGGGACGGGGGACGTCACAGAAGATGAAGCAGCAAAAAAAAAAAAAAAATTATATCATAATAATCTTTATCTATTCTATCCATCATTGAAATATAGTGATCAATCCACTCAATCAATCAATCAATCAATCAATCAATCCAGAGAGAGAGAGAGAGAGAGAGAGAGAGAGAGAGAGAGAGAGAGAGAGAGAGAGAGAGAGAGAGAGAGAATCAGAATAAGAAAAAACCGTATTGCCATTAAGTCAGAACCAGACTTATTTGACGCAAGGCATAAATGTATTCAACATTTCCTAAAAGATGTAGATTCTTATATTTGTGTACTTTGTCTATGCTCTGGCTGTTCTTCAAAAAGAATCATGCACATATTTGATCATGTCTAACAGATAGTCCTCGTTGTGGAAAAACTTACTCACATTCTTGTTGTTATTCATGCCATTCATTTGTTTATTTTTAACATCAGATAAAAAAAACAACCTGTCTTAAATGCTCATATAGTTTACAGTCATCAAGGAAGTAATGTTCGTCTTCTATTTGGTTACACCACTTGCAATTTCTTTTTACTCTCGGCGTATTTGTTATCTCCCTTGCTCTATCATTAAATCATGGGAGCTGGTGCGAAATCGGAATATATATATATATATATATATATATATATATATATATTATATATATATATATATATATAATATATATATATATATATATATATGTGTGTGTGTGTGTGTGTGTGTTTGTGCGCGCACGCATGCACGTCCACATCCCTATGAGCATATGTCTGCGGTAGCCTACACATATAAAATGCTTATGCATGCTTTTTCAGTATATCTACAACACCTCTGATGTGTGATTAAACTTGTTTCATTTTTCATTTCTCGTGTATGAGTACATACAAATCGAGAACTGTTCATGCTTTATGGTTACTTCTATTACACGTAGAGGGTTTGTTTGTTTCTGTTGTCCTTTGATGACAGACTTTTTTTATCTCAACACTTAGGTAATTATGTCTTCCTTCTGCTTATATATTACAAAACATCATCTGCAAATAATCAAGTCTTTCTTTGTCATCAATTTGTTTGTACATAAATGCAAAGCTGTTAACATTCTACATTACAAATTGTTCCTGAATGCAGGCATTGCGCTACAACAGGGATGCGCCAAGCTTTTATACAAAAAAAGCACCATGAACACCAGAAGTGTCTTTTACCATGATAGCACTCCTCATAGCAGCTGTCAGGCTATGAGAAAGCAGCGGTCATGTGCATGTCCCATCCACTGTGTAGCGAAGTAGTTACCACGGCAAAGAGACTGACTGGGACACCAGCGCTGCACAGTCACAGCAACCCTGATGTTACGTGTCTGAGGTATTTGCTGCTTTAGTCTATACACAATGGATCCACTTCTTATCAAAAGGTAGACACAGTTACATACAATTACAGGTCATTCTAAGCTTTATGTCTTAGAATATTGTCATCCATCTGTTATTGGATGGAACGCATACCTTGACATCTGTGGATAGGGTTTGTGGTTCTGAACAAAACGTGCAGAGGAAGTCCTTTCGATTCCTGTAGAAATGTAAGCCTCAACTTATCCTACATAGGACAGGAAGGCAAACGGTGTCGTTTATTTTCCTTATAGGACAAACAGAACTCATGCTGTCAGTGTCAGAGGGGAGGGGGGGTATCCTAGTGGTTAGAGCGTTGTGGATTGCGCTCGTGATATGCTGACACGGGTTCGAATCCCGTCCTCGCCTCCGAATGTCCTTCGGATGAGACTATAAACCGAGGTCCCGTGTGCGAATGCACACAGTACATTTTGCGAACAGGTAAACCTGTTCCGCTTTTCGGAAGAGTAAGTTATTGTGTGCCGGTGGGAACAGACGGTGGGAACAAAATCACATACACACGGGGACTGCATGCAAAAAAAAGCACGTGAGTGCTTATTACATACGCACACATACGCACACACGTATATATACACACGCAGACACGCAACAACACACACACCACACACACACACACACACACACACAACACACACACACACAACACACACACACACACACACACACAGTCACGTACATTACACGCAAGCTCGCACGCGCACATACACAATTCTACCCAAGCATTCTCGCAAGCTTGCAGACAGGCGCACACACGCCCAGACACACACATACATGTGCGCGTGTGCACGCACTTAAAACACTTTAAATGTCATTTGACTCATTTGTTCACATCTGTTCAGCCTATGTAATGCAAAAGAGTAAAGCGTCAATATTTGGAATTGTCATTTCAATGCTGATGCTGATGCTGCTGCAAAAATGCCACGCAAAACTGCAGGGAAAAACAATCGTTTTCTTCATAAGAGCTTTCTGTTATTGTTGCGAACCGTTAGAAGAGAGAAAATAAAAAATAAGACATTAAGAGAGCAAATAACCTATTAAGAGAGAACATTTCAAAGGCAAAAAATAACACATGCAATAAGAAAATAAGACAACAAAACGACATGACAGAAAATTAAAAGCTCAATTAGAAAAAAAAGAATAAGCAATCAGAAAATAAACGGAATAAAAAAAAAAGAAAATGAAAAATAAAACACTAAGATAGAGAATAAGCAGTTGAAACGATAGGACAGAGATTCAACAGAATTAAGAGACACATTTAAATCAGACAATCAGAGGAAAAAGTAACAAAACTAAGGCACCAAGAAAAACAAAATAGAACTATCAGACAGAAAATCAACAAATAAGACAACTAGACAGACAGTCAAAAATAGAACTATCAGACAGAAAATCAACAAATAAGACAACTAGACAGACAGTCAAAAATAGAACTATCAGACAGAAAATCAACAAATAAGACAACTAGACAGACAGTCAAAAATAGAACTATCAGACAGAAAATCAACAAATAAGACAACTAGATAGACAGTCAAAAATAGAACAATCAGACAGAAACTCAACAAATAAGACAACTAGACAGACAGTCAAAAATATAACTATCAGACAGAAAATTAAAAAAAACAACGGAGAAAGTAGCGCGGAAAGCCAGTGCAGGTAACCACTTACAACTTCTCCATCATTTTGAAAATGGATTATCAAAGATTCAACTCAAGCAACTCTAGAAAGTAATACTTTTCAATGACAGTATATCAGGTTTTTTCTTTCTTTTTTTATAGTAAGAACCATGCCTATGGTTTGACCTGACCGAGTTTTGGCTCCTAGATGAGCCTTCATCAGAGGTCCCGGCGTTGATTGAAGAATTTTAAAAAAGAACACGACACAAGTCAGAAAATCAAAACTAGAGCACTAAGACAGAAAGTGAAAATAAAGACAAGAAGAAAGAAGCCTGAAACAAAGTACAACAGTCAGATAGAAAACAAGACACAGCCATGTGGTGATTCTTCACAAACTGCAGTTGGCTACAGACAGACAGAGAGACAGACAGACAGACAGACAGAGGTAGAGAGAGGACTACTGTAGCATTCCCTCCCCCGCCAGGGCGTTATCTCACTGCCGTGAACAAGCAGGCAGCGGGCGTGGAAGCGAAGCACACGTGCTGCAGGCCCTGTAGATGTGGGGCCCTGCTGTAACAGCCCCTGTGAGGCAGAGAGCCAGCAAATGGAGGTACCTGACCATGGGTGTGAAGAGAACAGCAGCCAAGGGCAGCAGTTCTTGCCGACAAGGAGGACGAGGATGGACAGCATCTACTCCATTGCACACAGTTACTCACAATCACAGAGGACAGGGTACTTAATGGTCATAAGAAAACATTCTATTGAAGTGCAAAATCTGCCATGAGCAGCTAAATTTGATGTACTCGCATCTTTCCAACACATAAAATACCCCAAGGATAAGTGGGCAACACACACACACACACACAACACACACACACACACACACACACACACACACACACACACACACACACACACACACACACACACACACACACACTCTCTCTCTCTCTCTCTCTCTCTCGCAATCAAACACTCGCACACAGACGCGTGCGCGTGCACACACACACATAGACACCACTCTTACCCCCCCCCCTCCCCCCCCCCCCCCCCGCCCCCAACACACAAACACACACACACACCGAAATCAGAAGAAAATACACCTGAGCCACTGTACTGTTTGTGGCGTGTGCATACTAAGCCTTGAACAAACACAAATCAGATGGAGAAGTCAGTTCAAAAGCAACACTAGCACCAGCGCCATCAGCATCAGCCGCTCGGCTTGTGGGAGGGAGCAACACCTGCCAAGGTAAACTCTTGATCCCAACTGCTTGGCCACACTGAGGACTTCAGACCTTTTGCGATGCTTCATTTCTTGCCTCCTCATGCATGCCTCACTGAATACCCCTTCCTTAAGCTTCAGCAACCAAGTCGGTAACACTCTGTGTGTGTGCGGACGTGTGTGTGTGTGCGTGCATGCGTGCGTGCGTGTGTAAACCAATACAATTAATATATATATATATATATATATATATATATATATATATATATATATATATATATATATATATATATATATATATATAGTATGTATAGTAGTAGCAGTAGTAGTAGTGGTGGTGGTGGTGTTTTCAGTGCCACACTCCTGCCTCTTCCTATCCATTGCACAAGACCCAGCAAACAGCACTCCAGAGTCAGCTGAACTTCGTGGACAGCAAAGCATGGTTGTAGCAGCTGAATCTGCACTTGTTGTGGGGAGTTTTAGGCCACCCCGATCTGTAGTCTGTCTCACTCCTCACAGCTGGAAATCAGTGTGAGCTCCTAAGTGCATACAGGGTGAAAATGAAAACTCTCCTTGTGTCACTGTTTTCAAACACCTAGCCATGTTAGCAGCTTGGT
The DNA here is from genome assembly GCA_028751875.1 of Rapana venosa. NCBI lineage: Eukaryota > Metazoa > Mollusca > Gastropoda > Neogastropoda > Muricidae > Rapana > Rapana venosa. Next base: position 7,181,063 of record CM054139.1, on the reverse strand, counting down.
TTTGCTTCAGGTTATTAAATTTTCTGATTCCTGTACTGGTTGTGGCGGGAAGAGTTTGTTGCAGATGGAGAAAACATCAACCTCGTGATTTAGAAAACATGTTGATACAGGCCGTGGTTACTGTGGTTCCTTAAATAACTACATACATTGTCGGTTGGGTCGAACTGAAGTGAATTAGGAAGCTATTCTGGCAGGCCACTGCTATGACCTTGGAGAGATGTAACGGCTGTACCTGACTCTGCAAGTTGAATGACTGATTCTTTGCTAGGATCTGTTTAGTCTTTCCTCTCCGTTTCACTGAAGTTTGCACACGTACACGCCTGTTTGTTCAACCATTGCAGTCCTCTCATATCTCTCATACTAATTTCCTGTTTGTTCCCAGTGCAGTCCTATCATATCTATGTATTCACCACTGCAGTCCTATCATATCTATGTATTCACCACTGCAGTCCTATCATATCTATGTATTCACCACTGCAGTCCTATCATATCTATGTATTCACCACTGCAGTCCTATCATATCTATGTATTCACCACTGCAGTCCTATCATATCTATGCATTCACCACTGCAGTCCTATCATATCTATGTATTCACCACTGCAGTCCTATCATATCTATGTATTCACCACTGCAGTCCTATCATATCTATGTGTTCACCACTGCAGTCCTATCATATCTATTTGTTCACAGTGCAGTCCTATCATATCTGTTTGTTCACCACTGCAGTCCTATCATATAATAGTAATAATAATATATGGAATTTATAGAGCGCTATATCTTGCAATTACAAACCAGAGTGCTTCCATTCAATCTGCTCCCACACAAACAACCAACAATGATTAACAATATTCTAACAAATTCAAATGTACACACACACACACACACACACACACACACACACACACACACACACACACACACACACACACAACCACACACATATCATATCTATTTGTTCACAGTGCAGTCCTATCATATATATTTATTAACCACTGCAGTCCTATCATATCTATTTATTCACCACTGCAGTCCGATCATATCTGTTTGTTCACAGTGCATTCCTATCATATTTTTGTTCACAGTTCAGTCCTATCATATGTTTGTTCACAGTGCAGTTCTATCATATCTGTTTGTTCACCACTGCAGTCCTATCATATGTTTGTTCACCACTGCAGTCCTATCATATCTGTTTGTTCACAGTGCAGTCCTATCATATATATTTATTTACCACTGCAGTCATATCAAACCTATTTGTTCACAGTGCAGTCCTATTATATATTTGTTCACCACTGCAGTCCTATCATATCTATTTATTCACCACTGCAGTCCCATCATATCTGTTTGTTCACAGTGCATTTCTATCATATGTTTGTTCACAGTGCAGTCCTCCCTCCTATCATATGTTTGTTCACCACTGCAGTTTTATCATATCTGTTTGTTCACAGTGCAGTCCTATCATATATATTTATTCACCACTGCAGTCATATCTATTTATTCACCACTGCAGTCATATCATATCTATTTGTTCACAGTGCAGTACTATCATATCTGTTTGTTCCCAGTGCAGTCCCATCATATCTGTTTGTTCACCACTGCAGTCCTATGATATCTGTTTGTTCACCACTGCAGTCCTATCATATCTGTTTGTTCACAGTTCAGTCCTATCATATGTTTGTTTACCACTGCAGTCCTATGATATCCGTTTGTTCACCACTGCAGTCCTATCATATCTGTTTGTTCACAGTGCAGTCCTATCATATATATATTCATTCACCACTGCAGTCCTATCATATCTGTTTGTTCACAGTGCAGTCCTATCATATATATTTATTCACCACTGCAGTCATATCATATATGTTTGTTCCCAGTGCAGTCCCATCATATCTGTTTGTTCACCACTGTAGTCCTATGATATGTTTGTTCACCACTGCAGTTCTGTCATATCTGTTTGTTCACCACTGCAGTTCTGTCATATCTGTTCGTTCACCACTGCAGTCCTATCATATATGTTTGTTCACCACTGCAGTCCTATGATATGTTTGTTCACCACTGCAGTCCCATCATATCTGTTTGTACACCACTGCAGTCCTATGATATGTTTGTTCACCACTGCAGTCCTATGATATGTTTGTTCACCACTGCAGTCCTATGATATCACTCTGAGGATGTGACATAACGAACCAGGGTATGAGTGGGGTGGAGAGATTGAAATGAGCGGCGTGGGAACAGCAGAACAGGAACATCACAGAAAATGAAGCAGCACCCTTCCCCCCAAAGAAAACAACAACAACAACAAAATCAATAATGAAACTCATCTCGTATCTTGCTTTCACCACACTTATCACAGACCCTCTCTGCTCTGGGAACATTTCTTGTTCTATTTGAATGTGAAGTTTGTGATTCAAACATCGAAAATTGATAGAAGTTCATGACAAGGATCAAGAGAGAATTGACAGATCTTCAACGCAGAAACACTTTGAAATAGTCATTAGGAAAGATGTCATTATCTACATGAGAAAACCATAGCGCAAATACTGGTCTTGCAAACTCAGTAAAATATGGAGATCAAACCGATTATGCCATATACCACCTAATCATTTAATACACATTCTACAGTAACTAAGTAAGGAGATTTGTGGGCATTAGCGATATACATGTCAGTGTAGCAGCTTATAAGCAATACCTCAACTTTTGAACCCACTCCCTACCTGAACAAGCCTCAAGCAATAGCAAAGTGTGTCTGGGCAAAAGATGTCCTTTGCATCCCACAATAACCCAGTTCTGGATGAGGGGTTTTGCACAACACACCAGAACAGACTGACACTTTTGCTCTAAAGATCGACACCGGCATGATTCCGATGACTTGAAAATGTCAGAGGCTTATTTTCTATTTCTTGTTCCTGGTATTGATTGCTGCTTGACGTGACAGAAGTATTGCTAACGAAAAGAAGAAAGGTCACTGAGTACAAAGTACTTGGAGGAGCAGAGAGCGGTTAAGTAACGCTAAACTTAACTTCAGCCTCCCCTTCCTCCAAACAGGTACAATAAAACAAAGGAAAGAAAGTGTCTTCATTTAAGCACAGCCTCTGTTGGACTGATTTGATTCCCTTGCAGCACACGCACACTTTGAGCTAGAAACTTGATCTGATTTCACCTTCTCCTCTCCCTCTCTTCCACCCCGTTCATCTTCCTTTAACACCTTCCCCCATCCCCGCTGCCCACCCTCTCCCAGTTGTTTGTAGTTCCCGTTTTCACACACACTGTATGTTCCACCCTCTTGAAGTGGGGTTAGGGGTCACGTCACTGCAGGTTTGCCCCACTGCGGCTTAAGCTGCCCCTGCTCAGGCAACCATGCCCAGTTCACCTGTGTCCGTTTTCTTTGGGTCAGTGGAAGAACGAACTGTAGTTCTTCCTGTCAAAATATGGATGTCACCCATGACGTCACTTCTATCGTGACTTAAGGCATGAACATACATCGTACGCGTTCAGAACTGACAAGGAAACAGGAAACAGCAGTTGAGTCTGTTCTTCCTGCCTTCTGTGTTCTTGCCTCACGTCCTTCTTTCCTTCAGTCAGTCTGTCTGTCTATCTATGTGTCTATTTTGTCTGTCCGTCCGTCCGTCTATGTGTGTGTGTGTGTCTGTCTCTCTCTCTCTGTGTCTCTCTCACACACATAGATTAAAGCCTGATGTACCCTTTAGAAGAGTAGACCATTGCGTGCCGGTGGAAATAGATGACATAATTTATAAACCGTATGCACTAGTTGTAAAATGCACATAAATGCTGATTCCATTATTCTATATAAAAAAAAAAGACTACAGAATTAAAGGAATGGATTTATTCCTCTTTGTTTCCCCTATGTCCCATGAGGTCCTGGGGACGGGGTGGCCTAGTGGTTGGCGCCTTGCACTCGTGATCTGAGAGCCTGGGTTCGAACCTTAACCGAGCGTCCGTTCAAGGGGATCCCCCCCCCCCCCCCCCCCCCCCCCCAAGAGTTAGCATCAGTGCTGACTCAACTCCCCTGAACGTCTATATACCGACGTCTTATGTGCAAACGCACGCAGAACATCTTGCGCGTACCTCTTCTGCAAAGCCGTTGTGAATTTTGGAAGAGTAGACCACTCTATGCCGGTGGAAACAGATGACAAAAATTGCAAAACTGCATGCACACGGAGAGTGGATATAAACAAAGCACATGAATGCTTATCAATTATTTTCGAAAATAATTTTAACATATTGATAAATAAAAATCCTTTGGATTATCCATTTAACCTCAATACAATATTTATGTTTGAGCTTTCTCTCTCTCATCAAAGCTTTCTTCAACTTGTGAGCATTTTTGTGGTTTTCCTTGCATGTTTGTTTGCAGTCCTATATCTCTGATACTTTCCAATGCAGTCCTATATCTCTGATACTTTCCAATGCAGTCCTATATCTCTGATATTTTCCAATGCAGTTCTATCTGTAATACTTTGATACTAACTCTGGTACTCGTGTTTGTTGTCTGTTTGTTTCCTGTTCACTTTTATGTGTAACGATAGTGCAGAAGGCCAGTCCCGAATGTTCATTAGTTTGTTGCCAATAGCAGTTACACCATTACTGCTCTGTAATAAGACATTCAGATCTGTTGATTGTCAGTACCTGCTGACTGGCTACGTGTCAGTCCCTTTCACTTCGTCACAAAGTAGTGACAAGTCATGCTTATTTTGATCCTGTTTGTACTTTTAAAATATTATGATAATGACGCTGTTTGTTGCAGAGTTCAAAATAATATCTGTCCGTCCTTTGTTAGCTTCTGCTTGCTGCCTTACACAGTTGTCTTTGTTCTCAGTTGTCTCTGTTCTCAGTTGTCTTTGTTCTCAGTTGTCTCTGTTCTCAGTTGTCTCTGTCCTCAGTTTTTTTTGGGTTCTCAGTTGTCTTTGTTCTCAGTTGTCTTTGTTCTCAGTTTTTTGTGCTCTCAGTTGTCTTTGTTCTCAGTTGTCTCTGTTCTCAGTTGTCTTTGTTCTCAGTTGTCTTTGTTCTCAGTGTTTTTTTTGCTCTCAGTTGTCTTTGGTCTCAGTTGTCTCTGTTCTCAGTTGTCTTTGTTCTCAGTTGTCTCTGTTCTCAATTTTTTTGTTCTCATTTGTCTCTGTTCTCAGGTTTTTTTCTTCTCTCAGTTGTCTTTGTTCTCAGTTGTCTTTGTTCTCAGTTGTCTTTGTTAAGTTGTCTCTGTTCTCAGTTGTCTTTGTTCTCAGTTGTCTCTGTTCTCAGTTTTTTGTTCTCAGTAGTCTTTGTTCTCAATTGTCTTTGTTCTCAGTTGTCTCTGTTCTCAGTTGTCTCTGTTCTCAGTTTTTTTTCTCAGTTGTCTTTGTTCTTAGAAGTCTTTGTTCTCACTTGTCTTTATTCTCAGTTGTCTTTGTTCTCAGTAGGCTTTGTTCTCAGTTGTTTTTGTTCTCAGTTATTCTTGTTCTCAGTTATTCTTGTTCTCAGTTGTCTTCTTTCTCAGTTGTTTTGTTCTCAGTTGTCTCTGTTCTCAGTTGTCTTTGTTCTCAGTTGTTTTTGTTCTCAGTTGTCTTTGTTCTCAGTTGTCTTTGTTCTCAGTGGTGCTGGTCTTGGTTTGCTTCTTTCCCTTTGTCGAGTTGTTAAAAAGCTGTTTTGTGTTGTTGTTGTCGTCGTCAGGTGTTTTCTCAACACTTGCCACTTGTTGTTTGATCAGCCTCACCTTTGCTCTGTCCACATCTTGACCGGGTTTAATTCCAGGCTCTGCATCAACAGGGCTGTGTTTCTCTTCGTTCCTTGGCTACAGCACCGACATTCACCAATGCTGAGGTTTTGCGTATGCCACCATTTTCACCCACCATGAAGGTAGCCGCATTCGGATTTCAGGGGTAGCCATGTTTTAATTCGAGGTGCCATATTGACTGTATTTTGATTCAAGGTACTATGTTTATTATTTTGTTTAATTTAAGGATTTACATTTGCCCGTATTCCACACTGTTTGATTTCCTGTTTCCTGGTATGACATAGCTACCAACTTGCTGGAGATCCATGATTTGGATTTCCTTTGGCCGGTTGATAGAAGCTCAACTGCTGTTTCAGTCATCATTGTTGTGATTGACACTGCTTGTCATGGCTTCAAGTCTTTTCTCAGGTACAATTTGATACACTGATCATGTCACCAACAAACAGACAGGTACACTGATCATGTCACCAACAAACAGACAGGTACAC
>CM054139.1:7157352-7164852 GCA_028751875.1 Rapana venosa | reverse complement strand
ATATCATTACACAGACATAGAACAGCTTAAGACAAACATTTGGAAAACATAATGACCATACCACAAAACAAGTATAAACATTGAAGAGAATTCCACTAGCGTAAGGAAAAAGAGCTTTTCCAAAGAATGATAAATTATGGGCATTTCGAAAGACACAACTTTGAAAGTAGAGGAAGAAAAGAAACACTCCTGAAACTGGAAATTGGTTAAATCCGGAGAGCGAGACATCAAACGTTTGAAGCTTCTGTCTGGTTCTAAGCCGTAGTCACGTCATTCTATTGGAAGTTAAGCAGTAGGCTGGTGCTAGTTCTTCCAATTACACAGTTAATTGAGAACCCATGCCTACATGTTTGCACACACGAAAGAACTCAGGATTGAAAGCCAGTTGCCCTTCACAAAGTGTTGCAAGTCTGATAGACAGATTGGAGAGAATCTAGCTAATGACCAGGCCTGGCCAAATCATCCTCCTGTCTACTATCAGGCGTAGCACCAGATTACCTCATCACTTTTTCTTTCTTTTCTTTTCTTTCCGTCTTTTTTCTTTTCTGTTTCCGTTTCTCTATTCCCAGCGCTTTGTGTTGGGTGTCCCTGGAGGTGCTGTGATATGGATGCTGCTGCTGATGCTGACTGGCACTGCTACTCATGACTTTCAGATCATCCCCTGCCCCTGTCCATCATCCTGACGGGCTGCCAGTGACTGCTGCAGGTCTTAGTGTCTCGGGCCCTCTGTCCTGATCCCATTACTGCCCCTGCCACCTTATTCCCAGGGGTGCTGGAATTAAGTGTCAGTGCTGGGACTTATCCATATGGCTGTATGTCTGTCTCGTTTTACCTCACGTCTGTCTTTATCTCTATCTGCATGTCTTTCTGTATACTGTTTCTGTCTGTTTATCTGTCTATTTGAATGTTGCTTGCCCTTTTGATTTGTTTATCTCTTTGTTTTATGGATGGTTGTTTGTCTTCTTTCTTGTATATGACTCTTTGATTGCTCTCTCTCTCTCTCTCTCTCTCTCTCTCTCTCTCTCTCTCTCTCTCTCTTTCTCTCTCTCTCTTGTGGGCATATTTGCTTAACACAATAAACTCTCTCTGAGTCACGTGACGAGGAGCAAGCTGACAGGGTGCTTTTGGAATCAGCTGCAAAGAAAAACGTCGTTTGTTGGTCACCCTGCCAGTAACTGCACTGCCAGCTGCTGGGAATCTGCCTTGATTTCTCTGTTATCCCACACTTTTGTTTAGAGTTGGAAAATATATGGTGAGGGCCAGAATATGGGGGTTGTACTTTGGTTGCAGCCAGTGGCCGCTACAGTGTCAACAAACATGGCGGAACTTGTGTTAACCGAAGTACACAGGTTCAGTACTTCAGTGAAAAATAGCCCTAAGCCATTTACAACGTGACTAAGAGAGAATGAGAAAAGAGACTGGGAAAGGAAAGAGCAGATGGCAGTGAGTTTGTAAAAGAGGTTGTCAAAGTACCACAGTCAGCTGACACTGTTAGAGAGAAACAATGCCCTGCAGACAGAGTACACAGTACACAGAGCAGAATGCAGACATGTTAGACTGACACGTTTGGGCTCAACCCCTGACAGTAACACTGGCATGTCTCCTCAGCATTGACATTGACAGTAAGGAAACCACCCACAGCACTGTCACAGATCGTTTTGTTGTAGATACAGTACACAATTATGTCAACCAACTGACTGACAAATCAATTCAGAGGTGACTGCGGAATAGACACAGAAACAAAACATTCCACAAAGTAACTGTCCAGCACTCAAATAGTGGAGATGTTGTGCTGTGTGATTCTGAGGACACTGTACTGGAGTACACCTGCAATCAGAACAGCTGTGATTGTACGTACTGGCTGATCAAACAAAGCCACAACAACATGCCATGAGAAGGAGCTGTGAAGCTGTCCTGCCTTGCAAATGAGAAGCAGCTGACTGTCATTATACAGAGAGACCAGGACACACGCTAAACTGAACTGAACTGACCTGGACTGAACGGGATCTGCAAGCTCTGTGTGGCCGATACATGGCTGTGCCGCCTGAATGTGGGGCTTTGCCTTTAGGCAAGAACTGTTTTCAGTGTTCTCTCTCTCTCTCTGAACTTCCTGGTATATAATCTCTATTCTCTGAACTTCCTGGTATATCATCTCTATTCTCTGAACTTCCTGGTTTATCATCTCTATTCTCTGAACTTCCTGGTATATCATCTCTATTCTCTGAACTTCCTGGTATATCATCTCTATTCTCTGAACTTCCTGGTATATCATCTCTAAACTTCCTGGTATATCATCTCTATTCTCTGAACTTCCTGGTATATCATCTCTATTCTCTGAACTTCCTGGTATATCATCTCTATTCTCTGAACTTCCTGGTATATCATCTCTATTCTCTGAACTTCCTGGTATATCATCTCTATTCTCTGAACTTCCTGGTATATCATCTCTATTCTCTGAACTTCCTGGTATATCATCTCTATTTTGTTCCATATTTAGTTTATGTACTCATTATCAATTTCTCAATGTTAATGTCTTGAGTCAGCTGACCTTTACGTGTTTCTTTCAGGAAAACAACGCGATTCTTGAATTTTTTTTCATGTCTCTATGCGTTTTCAATATGCGCGCGCGCATGTGTGTGTGCCGGTGTGTAGTTTGTTGCGCGGGCACATACGCGCGCGCGCGCGTGTGTGTATGTGTGTGTGTGTGTGTTGGCAACATATTTTTTCCTAAATCTTTGTAGGCATTCCCAAAACATCAACATGAACAAGGTGAAAAAACAGTGAGAGAGAGAGAGAGAGAGAGGAGAGAGAGAGAGAGAGAGAGAGAGAGAGAGAGAGAGAGAAGAGAGAGAGAGAGAAGAAGGGGGGGGGGACAAACCCAAAGCCATAGAACACCCAAGTCGTGGTAGTAATCAGTAGACGTCAAAAACATACTGCTTCCCCAAACACACACTGCTGGCCCTGAGCCTTACACACGAAGGGGGGAAGTAACGTTATGGAGTGAACTGCTAGCAGGTCGATGGGTATCGGTTATCGATCAGGGCAAAAGCCGATCACAGCGGATGTGGTGATAGCACTTTCCATCATGGCCTGCACCGTACTGTACATGCATGGCTCCCTGCTCTCCCCTGGCCTGCCTGTCTGTCTGTCTGTCTGCCTGTCTGTCTGTCTGTCTACAGCAGCAGTGTCCTACAACCCCAACATGGTGTTATTGTTCCTGCTGGGGATGGAAGAGGGGTAGTGGTGCAGGTGATGGTGAAGTAATGGTGATGAAGTGGTAGCTTGTGGTGACAGCGACAGAGCTGGTGAGGACGGCTGCAGGGTGGGGACGATGGCTGATGGATGATGCAGCTAGTGCTAGCTTCACCTGGCAGGAAAGGCCAAACCAGTTCAGGGATGACTGAAGCAAAGTAATAACAGCTCAGTGCTTACACTGAACACAAATGGATTAGGAGAGAAAAATGTTGTTACACTTTAAAGCAAAAATACATCACGAAGCATCACAAAAAAGAAGAAGACGCCTCTCTCTCACACACACACACAATCACACACACACACAATCTCTCTCTCTCATACACACACACACACACACACACACACACACACAACACACACACACACACACACACACACACACACACACACCACACAGGGCGTGCACGCCAGCAGGTGCACAGCAAAAGTGAAAGTGGAGACAGAGCATTGCTGACCCGGCTTTTAGCGGTGACCTTGCAGGGCTGTTTGGGAGGTGATCGGTCTGCTCAGCGTGAGCGTTAGTGCTGACCACCAAACAGGGGCCTGCAGTGGCTGAAGTCCGGGGCATCTCTCTCCCTCTCTCTGGCCACACACACCACACCATGATGGACAGTCGTCAGGAGCCAGACGAAGGAATGCACTTCCCCCAGTGACACACACGCCCGCAAGCGTGCAAACACGTCACGCACACACACACACACACACACACACACACACACACACACACACACACACACACACACACACACACACACACACACACACACACACACACTTACTTCATAATTCACTTGCTGGTCATAGTCAAACCTGTATATCCTCCCTCACTCTCGTTCATTGCTTAGTGTTGCTGGAGCAAAAATGTATGGTTATGATAGTTTGACTATTATGACATGAGTATTATATTGTATATGAGGAAATGTACAAGCGTAGGATATGTATCCAGGATGATTGTGTGTGTATGTGCGTACGTAAGTGGGTGTATGTTGTTCTTCAATTTAACGTCTATTCATATTATGTGATATTAGACACAACAAGGCAAACAATTCAGAACAAAAGATTAAGGAACTAAGTACTGTAACCATAAAACAATGACAGAAATGAAATTAACTTGTAAATAACTGTATAACTAATTAAACTACAACAGGTAAACAAAATACACGTCATGTAGTCCACACCAAAAGAACACTGGCAAAAAAAGGTAACAATTTCGAAAACTATACCATGATGGTTAGAATGCCTCTGCTTCAAATCAATAAATGACATATTTACTTGTGCTATAGCAAATTACTAACACAACTCTCTTTCAACAGCAAAGCAGTTTCACAGAGCAATGTAGACTTATTCAAAATCTCATGCAAAGAACTCTCACGAATGGTGGGAAGGTGCTTTTTGAACACTTGACATTCGAAAAGAATATGAATGTTTGAGATTGCGCCACCACACATACAATGCACATTTCTAGAAAATTTTATATGGAAAGCATTTAACTTCAGTCTATTACTAAGACTTATGACTGGCCTTGGGCGTGGTATTTCTAACCCAAAACGAGAAGAGAGAAAGAAATTTAGGTAAAAAATTGAAGTGGTACCATGGGAAAACCTGGCATCTTCTTGTTTTTTCCTAACATGCTTCCAGCAAGCACTTTCTATCAAGTTATAATTCTCATGAATTGACATTGGTATATTCAAGACAGCATCAGAGTTTGAATGTGCTGCCGCATTTTTAGCTGCTCTATCAACCTTTTCATTATAAAAAATATTGCAAAGCGATGGTAATGTGTGTGTGTGTTTTGCTTGGACTTTTGTGGGAGTGTAGTTTGTTTAGGGGAGGGGGTATTGGGGAGAAGAGTTTTTCGTGTTTAATTGGTCTTGTTTATGTATTTGATTTTTCGATTTCTTGACTTAAAAATAATTGAATGAGAATTTGAGTGATTCATTTCACTGATATTTGACATGATCTTGTTCATTAATTCATTGATTTATCATGTTTGTTTTCACTTTTTCCCCATGAGGGCCTGGTGTACAGAAGCCTGTGGCTTATCCAATTACCCTCAGTAACAGATTGGAATTCCTGTTCGTTTTGGCCAGAAAGAAGAAGGAAACAGCCAACTCGTGAACATGAAAAGTGGAAACAACTGACTGCAGCTTCATAAACAACTGCAATGATGCTCATACTGATGACAACGACGATAACAACCATGATGATGATAACGACGATGATAACGATGACGATGATTCTGATGGTAAATATGACAACTAGGGATGAAGTAACGTCATACCACTACTCTCACTACCACCAGTACTAATAATGATGGTGATGACGATGCAGTCACTGGGGCAAAGTCAAAGAAGTTTTCAAAAGTGGTGGTGGTGTTGATGAGACTGCAAGGTGTCGTCTGCTGATGCAGTGGTGAAGCAAGTCTTCCCTCACATCCTCGCTGTGTGTGTTGATGGTGAGGGTCAACCACAACCTGCATGCAGGCACTGCTCACTCAGCACTCCTGCCGGGGTGTCACTGCCAAAGTGCGCATAGATGAGGATACTCTCTCTCTCTCTCTCTTCTCTCTCTCTCTCTCTCTCTCTCTCTCCCCTCTCTCTCTCTCTCTCTCTCTCACTCTTCTTCTCTCTCTCTCCTGGCTGTCTGTCTCTCTGTCTGTCTCTCTGTCTCCTCTGTCTCTCTGTCTGTCTCTCTCTCTCCCGTCTTCCTAACCCATTTATCATCTCTCTCTCTCTCTCTCACACACACACACACACACTCACCTACACGTTAAGAAAGGATGCTTGCTGTGAGCTGTTGCTTTTTTGTTCAAGGTTTACACAACCCTTAGCGCATAAAGAAAGGAAAATGACGGCGAAGAGAGAAAGAGAGAGTTTTTTTTTGTTATATCGAGGATAATGGAATAAGCACGCATGTGCTTTTTTACACATAGTCCCCGTGTGTATGCGGTTTTGTAAATTTTGTCATCTGTTCCCACCGGCACACAATGGCCTACTCTTTCGAAAAGCGGAATAGGATTTAACATGTGCGCAAGATGTTCTGCATGCGTTCGCACACGGGGCCTCGGTTTATAGTCTCATGCGAGAGAGAGAGAGAGAGAGAGAGAGAGAGAGAGAGAGAGAGAGAGAGAGAGAGAGAGAGAGAGAGAGAGACAGACAGACAGACAGACAGACAGACAGACAGGCAGACAGGCAGGCATCAGGCAGACTGACTGACTGACTGACTAACTGACAGACAGACAGACAGACAAAAAGACCGACTGAGAATGGACAGTTGTTTATAGGGTAAGTAAACACACTCTGCTGACAAACCTCATTGATAGTCGGGGTAGGGGTTGGGGGGGGTGTTAACCTGCGCTGCAAATAGCCGTTCATTTTGCTTCAGGAAATCTGCAGATCGAGTTGCACTTCTCCGCTAACACGCTAAGATATCCTTCTGCCCTTGCTGAGCCCTTTGTTGTTGTTGTTGTTGTTGTTGATGTAGGGCAGTATCTTGCTCCAAGTTGATATTGCTGCTGTTGCTGCTTTGTTACCATGCTTGCTTTACCCGCTGCTATGGATGCCGTTGTGCTATTGTGTAGTTGCTGCTTTGTTACAAGTGTGGTATAGCTGTTATTGTTGTTTTAGTTTGGTTTGTGGTTTGTTGTGGGGGGAGGGGGGTTTTGGGGGTAGTGTCTTTCTAGCTGTCTGTTCTCCAAGCAGATGTGGTGTGGTCATTAACTAAGGTGGTGGAACTGATGCTGCTTCTGTTGGTCATTCCGCTTATCCATTTCCTCACCAGCTTCCTTCTCTGTTATTCCTCTTGAAACTATTTCTACCTTCTTCCTTCCTTCCTTCGTTTCTGTCTGTCTGTCTTCGTTTCTGTCATTCTTTCTTTCTTTTTCTCTCTGTTTTCGTTCTTTCTGCCTTTCTTTTGTTCGTTCGTTCGTTCGTTCTTTCTTTCTTTCTTTCTTTCTTTCGTTCTTTCGTTCTTTCTTTCTTTCGTTCTTTCGTTCTTTCTTTCGTGCATGCTTTCGTGCTTGCTTTCGTTCTTTCTTTTTTTCTTTCTTTCTTCGTTCTTTCTTTATGTCTTTTTTCTCTCTCTCCTTGCTTTCGTTCATTCTGATTTCTGTCTTTATTTCCTTTCTTTTCTTCTTTTTGTTTTGTTCGTTCATTTCTTTCTTCTCTCTTTGTTTATTTTTTCTATCTTTTTATTTTTCTACCTTTCTTTCTATTTCTTTCTTTCCTTCTTTTGCTTGCTCTATAT
>CM054139.1:7112352-7152352 GCA_028751875.1 Rapana venosa | reverse complement strand
CTGTCTTCTGATAAAGACTTGTGGAGAAAAATTGAAAGTGAGCTGGACGAGGAGAAAACCACTAATAATACCAAAACAACCTTGGCAGAAGGGGCAAAGAAACGTTTCAGGAAGAAAAACATTGATTAAAAAAACACCTCGCAGAGAGAACTGTGACAAAACGCAAGTCTCCACAGTAAATCCCAAATACGGTGCAGGAAAAGCAGACTACAGATTGGCACAGATTCCAAGAAACAGAGTGAAAGCCGCCACTGCGATTACACACACTACACAGCTGATACAGCAGGCAGAAATGACGTCCCTCCCCGATAGTTGGAGATATCCTGGTGACCACACCCTCCCTATTGTAAGCCTAGTAGAGGCAGCCCCTGAAGGCTGGCTGGCTTGGCGCGCTCCGTTGCTGCATCTCGGGTCATTTCTCTTCCCTCCAGCAGATTCAAAATAATCCTAATTAAACTCCACCTCCTTAGGGTAAGCTGAGTTTTATTACAAGAGTTTTATTATCCATGTCAAGCAAGATTTGATAAGTATTATACTTAGGGCAATGTGACGGGATTCATTCGTAATAATTTAAATCAGTCGTATAGTAGGAGTTGAGGATAAGAGAGTGTCTTCCCCGCTCACCAGCTAGACAGAGGGTGGGGGGGGGGGGGGGGGGAACTCGAAGTTCGAGAGGGAGAGAGAGAGATTTGCCCTCGGAGTTTACTTACTCTTTATGCACCATCATGGATTTGCTGTGTAAAGTTCGGGGGAGAACTGTTGCTGTTCAACCGGAGCTGCCCTGTGTTAGCCTCCATCCTGTTGGCGAGAGAAGGAATGCCCTGTGTGCGGAGTGCACTTCCTTTAACTTGGTGAATGACTGCCTGAGTGGTGTGTTGGCTTGCTTGGTTGCTTCTTGGTTGGTTAGGTTGTTGGACGGTCAGTTGATGAAATGATTGGTTGGTTGATTGGTTGGATACTTTTTCGTTCTCCTCTGAAACACTTGACATTCAGTTTGACTTAAGAAAGGGCAAGGCTGGGAGCTGAGCCGAGAACGTCTTGGTAAACTTGTTAGGCAGATGAATGTCAAAACCATCCTGCCACCCTCCTACTTAGTTGGCTGATTTTTGTGTTTGTGTGTTAATGGAAGCAAAGATGCTTATTGGCCAGTTGCTGTCTACTCATGTAGTTCTACTTCATCAGACAGCATGGCGTGTAGCTAACTACAATGTCCACTTCAAAGGGTCATCAGAATTCAGAGTTGTCAGTCATGATTAAAAGGATTCCCTAACGGTCAGTTTCCATTCTCTCTCTTCTTTCCCTGTGTTTGATTTCTAGCGATAATTGTGCTTAATGTATGACAAAAATCTCTCAGTATAGCACACAGCGACAATCCTTTGGGCGTTTCCAGCAGCAGGATGGGAGAGAGAAAGAAAAGGGTCTTTCCAGGTGTGTGTGTGTGTGTGTGTGTGTGTGTGTGTGTGTGTGTGTGTGTGTGTGTGTGTGTGTGTGTGTGTGTGTGTGTGTTTTCGTTCAATTAGAGGAACTGCATTTAATAGATCTATATCCTGGCTTTGTAACAAGGCAGGGAAAGGGCTGGACCGTTGCAAGGATGGCCAACAGCCAAGCTCGAGGATCGATACTCCTCTTTAGCCTGGCTTAATGCGTAGGAGGAGGCTGGCACTTCTTCCTGCAGCTCTGGAAAAACACGTCACCATAAACAGGAGAGAAAGAAAGCGGTGATTACAGCTGCACCTTTGATTTCACCATTCTTCTCCACTCAGGACATGCACAGCCATCAGCTTTCTTATGGCTGCCTTCTCTTTCGGCCTTTAGGTGTGAGTGTCCTACATAGAGACAGACAGACAGACTTATAGAAGACAGACAGATGGATAAGGACAAAGACTTCAGATTTCAGACTTCAGTCAGTTTAATCATTAAGGCCATAGCCCCATATGACAGGGGTAAAGAAAAATTGTCGTGTGAACAGAACGACTGACGAAAGAAAAAACATTGCAAGTTCCATTGCTATGATAACATAGAGGACAATCATGGCAATAGTGTTTCCCGTAACTGAAAAGCTTTATATCAGTACAATGATAGATTACGCACAAAATGTCCATTATTTGATGTCATTGATAAAGAAAACCGAAATAAGCAAGGCTGCCTATAGAACTTTGCTGGGACAAACTTTACTCTCAGATTTGAAAAGAAAGAGTAGATCAAAACAAAGTTCATCTCATTTCTGTCCTTACCCTCAACAGCCGAAACCCCCACCACCCTGCCAAAGTGCGCATCTTCAATTGATTCTTTGCATAGTAGACACAACGGATCAACTTCATGCATACGTCAGTAGCGATAGACATGAACATTAATTTCAGATATACCAAACCGGAATCTGGTTAAAATAAATCATAAGTGTCTCTCCATAGTAATTGACAGATATTTCTTCAAAATATGCCTTGAATTGTGATTTTTTAAATATATCAAATCTACTACTAGACTGAATGTCAGAGTTTGGCGCAGAGTTTGTACAATTTTTTTTCATCACTTACCCCCTAAAATATCCATGCATACCCCAGCCCCAGTTCGCATATGCGGACGTTAGTTACCCAGTTAGTTTTACCCATTGCATCTAAATTATATATTATATTATAGGCCTTATGTGGTAGTCTATCATCACTCCTTTTTAACAATTAAAACCAATAAAGGACACATTTAATCATGTATGTTTGTCCGTCGTGTCCGACGATGACCTCCAAAACAGCAGACGAGGCAGCTGCTGTTTTGAAAACTGGGCAGAAATTTGATTATAGTGGAGATGCCTTGCCCACAGTACATCCCACTCTCTCGGCCAAGTGGGCATAAGGACAGTCAGCGTTGGAGATGTTCTCCAAAGGCCAACCAGCCCCCAGGGCTGCAGCACATAAGGACTGTGCGAGTCAAGCCTCCTAGTCAGAGAGTCATAGTCGATCACTAAAGACTAAGCTGTAAAGTGGAATTCCATGAGTGGGAAAGCCACTGGTCATACAGCCTCTCACTTTGCTGTTGCCCCCAGCGTCAATGGTTTAATCAAGAACTGTGATAAAGCCCAGGCAGTGCCGACACGCACATTTAATCATAGAATCAATATAAATGGGATATCTATTTGTTTCACCATACACTAAGTCATTTGGAGTTCTCATGTCAACACCCAAAATTTTCTTTAAACCAAATAAATGAACGGACTCACACTGTACAGCAGCACTGTTGTCTAAACCCCATAACTCAGAACCATATTGTACAATGGGCTGTATCTGAGCATCAAATATTTTAAGAAAAAGTTGTACAGAATTATTGTTTATCGACGATAGCTTTCTCATAATAAGAAACAATGTCTTTGCTCTGCTACAGAGGTCTTTACTAGCAGCAACAAAACTCAAACGAGTAGAAAAAATAATACCCAGATATCTATAAGCATTCATAACAGACATTGCAACGCCATCATACACCCATTTCTCTCTGGCTGCCAAAACCCCACCTTTTCTGAAAACAATGATATTACTTTTTGTTCATATTGACTTTTAACTATAGTTCATTAGCTGCATCATTTAAATTATTAAGTTGACATTGCAGACCAACAACAGTTTCTGATAGCAAAACTATATCATCAGCCAACAGTAAAATAAACAATTCTTCAAAATCAACTGTAAATCTTGCACCATGTCTTCCCTTTTCAATCAGTTGTATTGCCAATTCATTTATAAATAATGAAAACAAAATCGGACTACAAACATAATAATAAAAAATGGAATTTATATAGCGCTATATCTTGCAAAAACAAATCAAAGCGCTTGCATTTATCCTACTCTCACACATGCAACAAGTTACAATTAATAGTTTTTACAAATTCAAATGTATACACACACGCGCACACACACACACACACACACACACACACGCGCGCGCGCGCGCACTTTGGCAGGTTGGTGGGGGTTTCGGCTGTTGAGGGTAAGGACAGAAATGAGATGAAACAAGAGGGAAAAGTCTTAGATTTGAAATAAATGTGTTTTGAGGCTGGATTTAAAAGTGTCAATAGTAGGCTTTTGGCGGAGGGAGAGAGGGAGGTCATGCCAGATCACTAGACCAGAAATAGAGAAAGAGCGACGGCCGACTGTGGATTGCTTGAATCTAGGTATTCGTAAGCACAAGATATCTGCAGCAGAGCGGAGGGATCGAGGAGTGTACAGTTGAAGACATTCACAGAGGTAGGAAGGTGCTGTTTTGTGGAGACATTTGTAACAGAGGGTACTGATCTTATAGTTTACTCTCTGTGACACAGGCAGCCAGTGGAGAGATCGCAAGAGAGGAGTAACGTGCTCAGATTTTTTTTCTTTCTGAGGACTAGTCGGGCTGCAGAGTTTTGTATACGTTGAAGAGAGTGGATAGATGATGATGGCAGACCAGCCAGAAGAGAATTGCAGAGAATGAGAGACGTGATTAGTTTGGATGTTGCATCAGTGGACAGGTACTTTCGAACTGCACTAATACGCCGTAATTGATATAGCGTGACTGGCAGGTCTGGATGATGAATTTTTGCATGGAGAGTGTGTTGTCGATATAGACCCTTATATATTTCACAGCGGTGGCTAGAGGGACAGACGTATTGCTGAATTCTATTGAAGCAGTTGTGATGGAAGACAATTTGTGTTTCGTACCTATAAGCATGGCTTCGGTTTTATCTGCATTTAGCAGTAACTTGTTCTGTATCATCCGATTTTGGTTATCTTGAAGTCAGTAGGACATATTAATCAAGAGAGAAGGCAGATTTTCAGGATTATCACTGCTAAGAATCTAAGAGTCATCTGCATAAAAATGATGGCTGATCTGATGACGATTTATTATAAAGTGAAAGTGGAGCAGTGTAGAGAGTGAAAAGAACAGGGCCAAGAACTGATCCCTGTGGGACTCCACATTCCAGTTTGACAGGTGATGATTGAATCTTGTTTACTGCAACTGTTTGGAATCGGTCTGTGAGGTATGAAGTAAACCAGGTGAGGGCTGTGCCTGTAATACCAAACGTTTTTTGAAGACGGAAGAGAAGAATTGAATGGTATATAGTGTCGAAGGCTGAAGATAAATCAAGAAGAGTGAGGAGGGAGAATTTTCCGGAGTCGGAAGCTTGTAGAAGCGTGTTTAACGTGTGGACTAGGGTGGTTTTGGTACTGTGGTTGGCACGATATGCAGACTGAAAAGAGGGAAGGAGATTATTGGAATGAAGATGGTTTTACTCCTCTTGTGCATAATCAGTAAGCTTGTTACCTGATCTGACTCGTGTTTTGACAACATCATACATGCTTCTTATACATTTAAACAGTTTTCCTCTAATTCCATCCATTTTTTATCAAAACAGGCCACAACAAATTTCTATTAATAGAGTTAAATGCCTTCTCAAAATCTATAAAAGCTACATCAAGTTCACGGTTGTAAGAAAACTGTTTTTCAATGAAGGCCAAAAGAGTAAACATATGGTCTATTGTGGAATAGCCTCGCTTAAATCCAGCTTGATGTTCGCCAGTTATATTTGTTTCTTCTACGTATTCTTGGAGTCTTCTGTTAATTACAACACTATATATTTTACTACAAGTGTCAGACAGAGAAATGCCCCTATAGTTATTTGTATCGTTTGCATTACCCTTTTGTGGAAGAATAATAGATTCACACCAGTTTTCAGGGAAAAAAATGCCTAAATCAAATAAAGTATTAAAAATCTTGACAAGAAAGTCTATAATTTGTTCGCAAAGAGCTTTGAAAAGTTCGCCAATAATCCCATCAGGGCCTGGAGCTTTTCGATTCTTAATTTCTCTAAGAGCAAACACAACTTCTTCTTGAGATATTGGGCAATCCATGGCACAATATTCACTATCTAGAAAATCATAACCATTGCTGTCACAAATACAATCTTTATCAAGTAAGGCTTTAAAATGTTTAAACCAATCATCTAACAATATTATTATTCACTGGCTGCTTCTTTTTTAGTGACAATTTACTCATATAGTGCCAAAATTCTTTTTGATTATTAAAAGTTAGATACAAGATCTGCTACCAAATTGTCATTAAATAGTTTTTTTTCTTTCTTATCAATGTGTTTTTGTACTCTCTTCTAGCTCTAACATAATAAAATCTCTATCAGTGTTATTTAAATTTATACGAAAGTTTCTTAACAGGCTACGAACATGCCTTCTCCTTCGTTTACACTTTTCATCAAACCAACTCTCGTCACGGTCACCGATCCATCAGATTGCGAATCCTTTGGGGCGCCTTCAAAGCTTTATGATCCACCTTTCTCCAGTCCTCTCGTCTCTCAGCCGCCCTCAGGGTGTCTCTCAGCTCCATGTCTGTCCACTCTCGAATGTTGTCCTCCCATCTCTTCCTTTGTCTGCCTCTTCTTCTTCCTCCCCTCATTGTGCCTTGTAGAATTGTTTTAGCAAGACCAGAGGAGCGTGTGACATGACCAAACCACTTCAGTTTTCTTTGTCTGACGAGTGTTTGAAGGTCAGTATAGGGACCGATTTCATTGCGGATGCGTCTCTTGACTTCTTCATTCGTGATGTGGTCTTTGTATGAGATGCCTAAGAGTCTTCAGAAGCACCTCATTTCTACAGCTCTTATTCTTCTCTCTAAGTCCGCTTTGAGGGTCCATGATTCACATGCCCATAAGAAGATTGACATGACCAGGGAGCGCATCAGTCTGATTTTGGAACTAATGGCGATTTTTCTGTTGCTCCAGATGGGTTTGAGCTTGGTCATTGCGGCCGTGGTCTGGGCTGTTCTTGACAGTATTTCTGGTTTTGATCCCTCCTCTGTCACGATAGATCCCAAATAATTGAATCTGAACATTTTCAATTTTCTGGTCTTTGATTTTGATTTCTGTGTGAAGTTGCTGTTTTAGTCATCACTTTTGTTTTTTCCCCACTGCTTTTCACACCAAATTTTGTTGAATTTTCTTCTATGCGGTTCACTAAGTCTGTTAGTTCTTGCTTGTGACCAGCTAATCCGTCAATATCATCAGCGAATAGCAAGTTTATGATTGTTCGCCCTCCAATACTCATTGTTCCATCATGTTCTTCTAGTGCTTCTTCCATGATTCTCTCAAGAAATAGATTGAAGCGAGTAGGGGAGAGCAGGCAGCCCTGGCGCACACCAACCGTTGTCCGAAACCAATCATCTGTGTTGTTGATGTGAAATACTGCACTTGTTGCATTCTCATAGAGGCTCTGTACGACTTTGATTAGGTTGACATTGATGTTGTAGATGGTCATAGTTGCCCACAGTGCAGCGTGCCAAACTCTGTTGAATGCTTTCTTAAAATCGATAAAGACACGGTAGAGGTCCTGTTGATGCTAGAGATATTTTTCCATTATGAGTCTTATGTTGAAGATCTGCTCTGTTGTACAGCATCCAGGTCTGAAACCAACTCTGCTGTCTTGTATTGCCATCAACTCTTAACACTTTTCTTCATACACTCTGCACTTTCTCTGATACAACCAAGGAATATATTCAAAGCATCATTAATATTTACATAAATCACTTCCATGACACATTTTATTCTATCATTCATATCTGATTCATGTAATCTACGATAAAAGTCTTTACTATACTCTTTAATCCAAACTAGCTTGTATGTGGCTTGAACATTATTAGCTTGTTCTTTATATATATATTCTTCTGAACTTGAAAACAAAATACGAAATTCTACAGGAATGTGGTCTGATTCCAAGCAGTCAGCAACACGCAATTCACACAAATCAGAAATAACTTCATACAAATCATCAGATAAAATGAAATAATCATTCACACTGCATCCACTATCTCCAGTGTATATGTAGCAACCTTCCTGGTCACCATTACACAATCCATTTAAAACAATCATATTCAGTGCAGAGCACATACTCGAAGAGAATCACCAAAGGAATTTGTGTGAATATCTTGAGAGCAACGACCAAAACTAACAGTACTACTTTTGTACTGACGTTCAATTTCATTTGATACCTGTAATGGCGAAAGAATAATATGAACATTGTTAAACGAAAATAATAAATCGGTCCAACACTCTTCAAGAACATTTATTCCATTATCATAATCGAAGTGTAAATAAAACGGAGAACCCTCTGGGGGTACATAGACACATGCATATGAAACATCTTTTGAGAGACTGCATAACTTTTTATTGATCAAAAATGCACAAATGTTTTCATATCTAGTATTCAGTTCACGAATAAATGAACACATCTCGTTTTTAACTAGACACAGTATCAGGCCTGATTTTCTACCCTGTTTTGAATTTTAAAACAACAAATCGAGTCAACCACGTCTTCAAACGTCTCCAAAAGACGAATGAAATCCAAGGACGGAATGTATGTTACAAAACCATCATGTGTCCATTTTGCTGGCAAGCCATTAACGTTCCAGGAAAGAAAAGAGACACTTCTAAATTTAGCAACAAAGGATGATGTCGTATATCTACGACACAAGGGGGCAATTGCCTATTTTGGAATGCCTTAACGGACAGTTTCTTTCTGAACTATCACGTGTGCAAGGAGAGGACACATCATAAACAAACGAGCTTGAGCTATGGTGGTATCTATGTCACCTCGCACTGCTGGTGGTGCCTGTGTCTGCCAGGTGCTGGAAGAAGGCTATGTATGTTTGCTGGCGAGGTTGCAGGTGCAGAGGTAGATTTTGTTCCCTTATGAAAAATACACCCACCACTTTTTCTTCCAACACAGGGGCCGGCCGAACCCCTATCTGATTTCTCTCAGAGAGTCCTGAGAGTCCAGGCCAAACTTCTTGCCATCTATAAGGAGATGGTCATGCACCATGCGGGCCTGTTTTCCCTCACTCCTCACCTGCTTCAGGTGAGGGGTCAACTTCCGCCTGACCTCACGGACTCTCAACGAACAATCTTCGCTTACAAAGATGTTCGTCCTCTTCAGCTTCTGCCTTGCTTTCAGAATTTTGACCTTCTGCTTGTAGAAACAGCAGCGAGCGATAATCGGAGAATCGGACTTGGAACCAAGCCGGTGAACTCGATCGAATTCAATGGTATCAGCTAGCTCAAGTGATAAGGACAAAGGGAGAGATAGAGGGCAACAGAAAGAGAGAGCGAGAGCGAGAGAGAGAGAGAGACTTAATTTCTACACATTTCATTTAATTGCTACCCCCCCCCCCCCCCCTCACCACCACCACCCCTTCAGTAAAGTATAGATAAGTTTTTAACATTTTCTTGTCACGTTGCCTTCGATTTTCCCCCATTGCAATACTGTCATCTATAAGCAATTCAAAAGTATAATTATCATACTATAATGAAGATCATGGTGGTGTTGGTGTTGACGATTAAAGATCATGGAAGCTGGCGCAAAAGTGTTTGTGTGTGAGAGAGAGAGCGATAGCAAGAGAGAGAGAGAGAAGAGAGAGAGAGAGAGAGAGAGAGAGAGAGAGAGAGAGAGAGAGAGAGAGAGAGAAGAGAGAGCGAGCTGGCGCGAAAGTGTGTGTGAGAGAGAGAGAGAGGGTGAGCTGGCGCGAAAGTGTGTGTGTGTATGTGTGGTGTGTGTGGAGAGAGAGAGAGAGAGAGAGAGAGAGAGAGAGAGAGAGAAGAGAGAGAGAGAGAGAGCTGGCGCGAAAGTGTGTGTATGTGAGAGAAAGAGAGAGAAGAGAGAGAGAGAGAGAGAGAGAGAGAGAGAGAGAGAGAGAGAGAGAGAGAGAGAGAGAGAGCTGGCGCGAAAGTGTGTGTGTGTGATTCAGATTCAGATTTAGAATATTAAAATAAATTTTTATTGCCATTTAAGTCATGTAGACATATTTATTTGACACAACAAAAACATCAATTATAATTATCTATTTTGGCTAAAAATGATGTACACTAAAAACATGTTGCATTCTACTTCTCTTTTTCTCTTTTTTCAAAAAACTCATACACATATTTGATATCTGCTTGATATATATCAACTGTGATTATGTCACTTAATTTATATACACATTTTTTGCGTTCTTTGTCTTTATTTTGATTTTTAATAACAAACTATTTCTGAGTTCATCATATAAAATACATTCATCGAGTAAATGAAATTCATCTTCTATTTTGTTACAGTATGTACATTTTCTGTCCTTTCTGGATATATTTTGGTGCCTCCCTTTCTCTATCATTAAATTGGGACAGCTTGTGCGAAATTTACAGTATGGCTTCTTACGAGTTTTGTTTTCATAGTTTAAGTATGGTTCCAGTCTGTATTCTTTGGTAGCAAAATCATAAAATTTTAGTTTTGCAAAGTTTTTCTTTTGGTAGATCCAAAATGTTTTATACATGTCCTCAAGTTTTCTTCTAGCAGCATAACTCAACCGATGAACATCCAGAGTACTTTGGTTCTTTCAGACATGTTTGAATTCAATTGTGTACAGAATATTTTTTACTGTGTTCATCCATTTATCATAGGTATTCGTCTGATACATATAGTCGTATACTATTCTGATATAAGAGTGGTTTTGATTCTGTCAAATGAATCCAAAAGGATATTATCTGGCTTATGATTTTAAGGGTCAGTGGAAATCTTCCTAATTCACCCAAAGTGGGTAGTACTAATGCTTTTTTATGAACTCCTAGCATTTGTTTACACAATTTTACATGAAAATTCTCATACAAAAACTGATTGGATAAGTATGCCTTGAACAGTTTATTAATATGAAATTCTGTCTCCCCATTAACACAAAAAGGAAACCAAACTTCTGCTCCATAGGTTAAAACAGGGGTTATCAGTGAGTCGAATAAACGCATTATTATAGTAGTCTTTAAATTTTGTCCACGAATTGCTCTTTTAAAGGCGTATATTGCTTTGTTGCTTTGTTTTGCTAAATTGTGTTGCTTGAAATTTCCCGTACTGATGAAAAACGACACCTAGATATTTATTAGTTTCTACTGTTTCAATTACATGCTCTCCACATTTAAAATGAATTGGAATTTTAGTAGGTGATCTCGTAAAGACTATTACCTTTGTTTTTGTTTTGTTTATCTTTAAACACCAATTAGGACAGTATTCTTACAGTTTATTCAGTTTAGTTTGAAAACCTATTTTGGTTGTTGATAGTAATGCTAGGTTATCTGCATAGAGTAAACAAGGAATTCTGTATCTTGCGGTTATATATGGCGAATCTTTCTCATCAATATATTGAACTATATCATTGACGTCTACATTAAATAATGTAGAACTTAATGTATTTCCCTGACGTACCCCTTTTTTGACTATGAATTCATCTGTGTGTTTGCCTCGTATTTTTGTAAATATTGTTGCATTGGAATACATGTTTTTAATGACATTTAAAGTTTTGCCTGTTATTCCTATTTCGTTTAACTTTATAAGAAGACTCTCGTGCCACACATTATTGAAAGCTTTCTGAAAATCTACAAAGCAGCAATAAAGTCTTTTAGTTTTTACTTTCAGTGCACTATCCATTAAATTGTTAAGTAGGAAGATATGGTCCGTTGTTCTGCATGCTTTTCTGAAACCAGTTTGTTCTTTGACAATATTATTGTTATTTTCTAAATATTCAGAAATTATATGGTTCAGTATTTGACCAAAAAGTTTTCCAATAGTGTTTGTCAACGTTATTCCTCTGTAGTTTTCTGGGTTGTATATGCATCCGCTTTTATAGATTGGGACATTCACTCCTACTTTCCAGTCACAGGGATATATACCCGTTTCTAATACTAAATTGAAAGTATTCCGCATTGTCTCTATAACATTAGATGAAACTGATTTGATCACTTCGTTTGTAATTCCATCTTTGCCAGTCGATTTGTTATTTTTCAGCTTTTTGATTGTTTTTGTAATTTCCTCTGTTGTAATTTGTTTATCTAGTGGTGGGTTATTAGATACTTTTAATTCATTGAACCTGCTTTGTACTTGCTTTTTGTGGTCTGGATCTATTTGCGGTTCTTTACCAATAAGTGTTTTTAAGTGTTCAGTCCATTTACTGCTACTAATATGATTATGATGCTTTAATCCATCATCTTTGCTTTCTTTTAATTTTTGTAAAGTTTTCCACAATACACTCGGATCTTCGTCAATGGTATCATGTAGCTGTGATACCAGTGATATTTTGAAGATTTGCTTTTTCTTTTCTTTTTTTATTTTTATTAAAGTATTAT
This sequence comes from Rapana venosa, assembly GCA_028751875.1. Taxonomy (NCBI): domain Eukaryota; kingdom Metazoa; phylum Mollusca; class Gastropoda; order Neogastropoda; family Muricidae; genus Rapana; species Rapana venosa. The sequence continues at coordinate 7,140,192 of CM054139.1, read as the reverse complement.
ATTGTTTTCTTTTATAAAGTATTTTTCTCGAAGTTCAGGTTTATACGTAGTTCTATGTATTGCATTTAGAAGAGAATTTACTTCTTTTCTCGTACTGTTACATTCCGAGTCAAACCATTTTTTATTGTGTTTAATTCTTCTTACAGGTTTTGACTTTCTGGTCTTCAAGCTTAATTGTGCCTCTTTGAGAAAGATATCAGACAGTTGTCTGGAACATTCATTTACTACGTTTGTTGAATCAGGCTGCTTTGTACATTGTTTTATTTGTTTTAATACTGTAGTTGTTCAATTCTTATTTGTGTTATGTGTGATTATATTGATGGTAGTAGAAGTGCCTTTTCAAATTTTCCTTTGGAATTTTTATCCCATACAAAACGTGTTTGTTGTGTCAAATCTTTAGTAATATACTCTGCCTGTGTGTCTTACTATTTTGATAGACCTCTGCAAACGTGTTTTGTCTATATCTGGTATATATATATATATATATATATATATATATATATATATATATATTATATATATATATAAATAATATATATATAAATCTAGTGGAAAATAATCAGAGTATTCCATTAAATTTCTAACTTTCATATGCTTCACCTTTTTCATAAATGATTTTGAACAAATGAAATAATCCACAACACTACAACCTTGAGGTTGAAAGCATGTAAATCTACTCTGTAAATCTCCTTATGTTTGGCCATTTAATATATACGATTGATTGTCTGCACAAATATTAGTTAAAAGTCTACCATATTTTTGTATAATTCTATCCATTGAGCACCTTTGATAACATTGGTTATATTTATTTTCTTCAGATAAATTGTACTAACTTGGTTCTGGATATATTTCTATAAAGTCTGTCAGTCTTCCTGATCGCGCATTTAGATCTCCGCACTGTATTATCAGTATTATTTGTCTTTCAGACAAACTTTCTATGTCTTGTTCTAAATTTTCCCATATTTTCTGTGTATGAACTTTTCCAAAAGAAGAAAATTCGGGTGGAATATATGCACATCCTATAAAAATATTCTTGTTTGATGATCTTAATGAGTTTTCCTGCATCATTTCCATCCACACAATATTCTGAACTATTTTGCGGTAAAATGTTTATACTTGTTCGATAATCTTCCTTAATGAAAACTGAAATACCTCCTGAAGCACTGACAGATCTATTTCTTTTTGGTCTGCAGTAGTGCACAGACATATATCCTGGTAGAGTTACATCTTCTACATTTTTTTAAATCTAAATTTGTTTCTTGTAAAATTATTACATCGTATAATATCAACATGTCTTTTATGTGTACGTCATTTAGTTTGTTTATGTTAATTCCATCCACTTTTCCATAGATACTTCTAATATTCCATGATGATATTCTCATGTTTTACTCATTTGTTAAATATCATTGTGAACACAGAGATCTTTTCAATGTGGTAAACAAACCATGTGCACATCATTTTAATGATTTATAGTTGTTTCTTTTCCGTTTAAATATATCTAACTATAGAAATGCTTTTCATTCTTATCATTGTTTAACTGTCTACGATACCAAAACAACAACGGCAACAAATTACATAATCATTAGAATTTACATCATCAAGAGATCAATTTTACATTAAGAGTGTATTCATAGTTTAACTATTAATTAAAGAACTGGACAAACCTATCCGTTGTATCCGATAAAACAAAATGAAATATAGTAAATGATAACATGTGTGTGTGTGTGTGTGTGTGTGTGTTCTTCAGTTTAACGTCTATTCACATTTAGTGATTTTAGACGGGAAAAAGTAATATAAACAAGAGAATGCAAACGATAACAAAAAGTGTCAATTAACAGTACTTAAAAACTAACTTTAACATACTACAAAAACTGAATTATCGGACTTTTTATCAATCCTAACACAATGTCCAACAGTAACGATGGTTCAGACAAAATCTGATCCAGTGATAAACCGGTATAGCAGGTAAAAATGCTTTTAAATGTCCACAATCAAAAATAACATGACTATTGGTAATCTTCTCCCCACAAATACAGTTTACATCTTTCACGTACTTTGTCCTGAAAGCATTTAGTTTAAATCTGTACATAAGGGATAACATATTTCTACGATTATACCAACCACAGACTTTGTTAGAAATGAAAGCATTTCGAAAATCTATCACATTGCTTGTACAGCCATTATAGAGACAATAGCCAGAATCATATATTTTCTTTCTGAAGTGCTTCCAGCAAGCGTTTTGTAGCAAGCTGTATCCCTCATGCAGAGATAAGGCAACGTTTATTTCACAAGAACTATTTTTATTTCTCGCGCCATATTTTGCAAGACTGTCAACTTTTTCATTAAAAAAGATACCAGTGTGTGAGGGAACCCAACAGAAAGTAACAGTACTACCTCTTAAAATCAAAAAGTGTACCAGATGCCTGATTTCAATGATTAGGTCTTTTCTTACTTTAAAAGTAGAATTTCTTAAAGCATGTAAAACCGATTTAGAATCAACACACAAAAGTATGTTGAATATGTCTTTAGGGAAGTCAAGTACATAGTTAAGTGCCAACACTATAGCAGATAGCTCAGCTGTAAATATAGATTTATTTTTTCCCAGGTAGACAGCTCGTTCTACTTTTAATGATGGAATAATGAAAGCTGCACCAGCCTCATTAGTATTTAAAACAGACCCATCAGTATAGATTTTGAGATGATCAGGATAAGTAGTTTGAATATGTTCTTTTACTAGCGATGTAAGAATGTTAACATTTTCAGCTTTTCTTACAGAAGAATAATTGATGTCAAAATGAGCTTTAAAAAGTTCCCAAGGTGGGTAGGAGCTGACTGTACTGATTTTGCTAATTTATTTGGTTTAAGTTCTGAATGTTTAAAAAGGGGAGAAGTGTAAGTATTAATTGTAGTAAGCGAGCTGATAGTTCTTGCTCTTTTCGGAAAGGGTGTGTGTAGTGTGTGTGTGTGTGTGTGTGTGTGTGTGTGTGTGTGTGTGTGTGTGTGTGTGTGTGTGTGTGAGAGAGAGAGAGCGAGAGAGAGAGAGAGAGAGAAAGAGAGAGATAAAGAGAGAGAGAGAGCTGGCGCGAAATGTGTGTGTGTGTGTGTGTGTGTGTGTGTGGGTGTGTGTGTGTGTGGTGTGTGTGTGTGTGTGTGTGGAGACAGAGAGAGAGCTGGCGCAAAAGTGTGTGTGTGTGTGTGTGGTGAGAGAGAGAGAGAGAGAGAGAGAGAGAGAGAGAGAGAGAGAGAGAGAGAGAGAGGGGAAGAGAGAGAGGAGAGAGAGAGAGAGAGCTGGGGCAAAAGTGGTGTGGAGAGAGAGAGAGAGAGAGAGAGAGAGAGAGCTGGCGCAAAAGTGTGTGTGTGTGTGTGTGTGTGTGTGTGTGTGTGTGTGTGTGTGTGTGTGTGTGTGTGTGTGTGTGTGTTATGGCTTTAATAATAGTTCTAGTCCTCTAAACGTCAATGCTTTTCCACAGAACAACGACAAATATTGCACAGTTTCTCCATGAAATAAGGACATTACTTTAACTTTTTCCTTCCGCTTGTACTCTGTGGCGTTTCGGGGAGATCTAATTGTCTGTCTGCAGCAGTAGGGACATTACTAAGCTTAATTTGAACCAAGGCGGTTGTCAGTAGCATCTGTCTCCAAACCGTCGCCTAGATATCTTAAACCACTAAGCAACCCTTGCATTTGCCAATCAAGCTCCTAGAATTTGCCAGTTGCAAACAACCTGAAGGTAGTGAGCACACAAGCCTAAAACAGGATGCTGGAAATGGCACAGCCCAGGATCACAATCACATTAACTGTATCATAGTAACATCGCTTACTATCAAATTTCAATATTGCAAAGACCAGCTTTTCAGGTGTGAACATAGGAAGAGGCCACGAGCTTGTAATAATGACTTCCTGACTCCGCCTCAGGATGCTTAAGAAACAGGGCAATGTAAGGATCAAGTTCCATCTGGAGAAACTCAGGACCCAGACAGAGTAGAAACAAATCAAAGCAAGGACAGGAGAAAAATGGGCCCCACTCCTCGTTCTTGACAACCAGGACACCGAAGTAGATAATTGACCATCAGCTGCAACACTGCGGTGACTGAAACGGCCAACCCCAAACGAAGCCCTGGGTCACCTAAGACATGCTAAAACTATGCCACAAATGCATAGAAAGAACTGAAAAACGAGGAATGAGGTCGAAGGTACAAAACTACACAGAGAAGCCAATCAACAAGTTATGATACTCTGAACTCTGAACTCTCTGAACTCATCCCTTGGTCGGGACAACCGTTGGGGTACCCGCACGGACGCTGCAAGTGGACCGCCAAATGGTTCTGTCCTGGGCTGTTTTCAGGAGGCTTGGTACAGTGAGGCCGGTCCACTCCTTGATGTTGGATATCCAGCTTTTGCGTGGTCGTCCCTGCCTCCTTGCTCCTTCCACCATTCCCTGCAGGACTGTCTTTGACAGGCTGTTATGCCTTGTTGTGTGGCCAAACCACTTCAGTTTCCTCCGTTTGACTGTATCTAGCAATGGTTCTTGTTTGCCAGCCATTGCCTCGATCTGCTGCCAGACGTAGTCATTGGTTTTGCGGTCTCTGTAGGTGATGTTCAGGATCCGCCTGAGGCACTTCATCTCAAAGGCTTGAATGCGACGTTCTAAATCGGCAGTAAGTGTCCATGCTTCACAGCTGTACAAGGCAATGGATGTGACAGTGCCTTGTAGAGTCTGACCTTAGTGTGGGTTCTGATGTTGTGGTTTCTCCACACTTTCGCCAACTTAGTCATGGAGGAGAGTGCCACAGCAAGTCTGATCTTCACCTCTTGTGTGCTCGTGCCTTCTTTGGTGATGACTGCTCCAAGGTACTTGAAAGTTTCCACCTCCTCTAGTGTCTCGCCACTCATCTTGATGCTGGTGGGAGTGGTCGGTGTGGTACTGTTCACTAGGATCTTGCTCTTTTCCGTGCTGATCTCCATACCGTGGGCATTGGCTGATGTTTCCAGTCTGGTGGTGAGATCCTGGAGTTCTTCTTCACTGCGGCCCATGAGATCAATATCATCTGCGAATCGAAGATTGCAGACTGGCCTTCCTCCTATTGTGATTGTGGTCTTGAAGCCAAGGAGGGCCTCCTGCATGATGTTCTCCAGGAACACGTTGAAAAGAACGGGGGATAGCGGGCAGCCTTGTCGAACTCCAACTGAAGTCCGGAAGAACTCCCCGATTTCTCCACCCATGAGGACTGCACTGTCGGAGCTGTCATACAGCGCCTGGATGACTTGAATCAGGTCCTCGTCGAAGCTATAGTCTCTCATGACTGCCACAGAGCTTCTTGCCACACTCGATCGAAGGCCTTCTTGAAGTCAATGAAGTTGTTGTAGAGCTGTAGCTGATGTTGGAGATGCTTCTCTATGAGCATTCTGATGTTGAAGATCTGTTCGACAGTGCTTCGACCTGGTCTGAATACTGCCTGTTCTTCTGATAGGATTTCTTCTGCTTGTGGTTTCAGTCTGTTCAAGGCAATGCGTAGCATAACTTTGCTTGGATGGCTTATCAGACTGATTGTTCTGTAATTTTGGCACTTCTTCAGGTCCCCTTCTTTGGAAGTGGAACTATGATGGATTGGGTCCACTGTTCAGGCCTCTCTTTGCTGGTCCAGATGCGTTGGCAGATGATTGTTAATGCCTTGATCATCTCTGGGCCTCCGTTCTTGATGAGCTCAGCCGGGATGTTGTCAATCCCTGGTGACTTGCCTCCTTTCAGGGATCTTATTGCTTCTTCTACCTCTTCCTCCAGCACCTGTGTGCTTTCAGGATCTGATGGTCTGGGATCTTGCTCGTGAAGTTTGTTCGGATCAGCCTTCAGCTTGTAGTTGTACAGGTCTCTGCAATATTCTGTCCATCTCTTCATGATAGTGGCGCTCTCTGTAAGGACTGACCCCTCTTTGTCTTCAATAACGGAGGTCTTTGGCTGCTGGGACTTGGTTAGTACCTTGATGGTCTGGTACGCCTCTTTGCTGTCTCCTTTCGCCATTGCCTTCTCAACCTTGGAGCATTGTTCTGACATCCAGTTCCCCATGGCCTCAGTCATCTTCTTCTTGATTGACCTGTTGACTGTTCTATACTCTTCGGCCGTTTCTGGGTTTTTGTTCTTCACTGGCTTTAGCTCCCTACGTTGGTCGCACAGGTCCAGGATATCGTTGGTAACCCACGGTTGGTTCTTTTTCCTCTCTTTCCCAAGGATCTCCAGCGCTGTCTCCTGAATGATCTTGCTGAAGGTCTCAGTGAGGTTGTTGATGTCATCTTGGAGGAAATTCAATGCTGCAAATCTGCCCCCTATCTCAGCTTTAAAGATTTCAGCGACTTCGGGGTCCTTCAGCTTTTCCATGTTGAACCGCAGACGGGGATTTCTCTTCTGGTTCTTGGTCTTCAGCTTGATCTGTAGGGTCATGAGTACCATGTCGTGGTCACTACCAATATCAGCGCCAGGGAAACTTCTTGTCTGGGCTTTGTTGATGCTCGACTTAAATCGTTTGGGGGCCAAGTTATGATAAAGGTATAATAAAAGCAAAGAAAACATGGATTGAAGAACAATGCAAAAGGTGTAAAAGAAAATCCCACAGAAAAACAAGTTAAAAAAAACTGCCAGCGTGTGAAAGACCTGACAAGCTCTAAACAAGGAAGAACCAATGCCTTTCACATCAATGTCATCTGTGATAACTATTGAAGGGCTCTGTAAAGACCTCCAGTTGTTCTTCAGATCCCACACATAGCAGAACGATGTGGTCACTAATGTGTTAAACCAGTCCTCAGGAACTGCATGGGACAACCCGTTATGTTCAGCAGGAGTCAGGGGTGTGGCTGTGGCAGTGTCTTGTTCATCACTATCAAAGGCATGGACTTGTAGTCTAACAATACCACTTTTAATACTCTTGGTTATGTTTTTGATCACGTTTTGCTATGGAAGGTGTGTCAACGCTTTTATTCCATCATTCCAAGTTCCCTCAAGTCCACCCATGTGTAGTGGTAACCAGGCAGTGTTGGAGGGAAGCCACCGGTGCCCATTACGCACATCTCACTGCAAGTGATCTTGATCAACTGTCAGTAAAGTGTGACTGCATTTGCAAGAGTGTGTGCTTTCCTGTACAAGGGTGTGTGCAAGTGTGCTTATGTTTTACATGAGAGCAATAACAGATTTGCTGTTAGTGATCAATCTGAAGTGTGTTTCTGAAACAAAGAAGGTTCCCTATTTCAGATCCAGCTATCAGTGGTGGTGTAGCACCATTCTTATTAACTGGATCAGACAAGGCTGTACACAGACTGGATGGAGATCACAGCACACAGCGTTATTGCCAATCAGACCAACCAGCTCTCTCTCTCTCTCTCTCTCTCTCTCTCTCTCTCTCTCTCTCTCTCTCTCTCTCTCCCTCCCTCCCTCCCTCCCCACCTACAATTGACAGTCTTTACTTTGCCTGCAACTATTTCGAAAATTTAGAAAAAAGAATAGTATAGAATTGTTTGTGATGTTTATAGATTTTTTAAAAGCCTTTGTTCAATACGACACACTTGCAATGTATTATACCCATGGTGTGAAAGATAAGGGTTTTTTTGTGCATCACTTAGAGCTATGTATAAGCCATTATCAGCATTTATACGAGCAAAGTCTGAACTAACCAAAATATTTCAAAACTCCCAGGGGAGTGAGGTAAAGGTAAAGGTGTTCCATAACCTATGTGGTCATAGGAGAGCGAGGTGTCGGAGACCTCAGCTTCTCTAGGGACCAGCATATTGAGGGCGGCGCCCATCTCCTCTCCCTCACTGCTTTACCTTCCCTGACCCTAAAGAGGGCAGGTACCCATTTACAGCTGGGTGAACTAGGGTACTGTACTGAAGCTAAAGCGCGCACACGGTCGCCCATCCAAGTGGTAACCGCGTTCGACGCTGCTTAACATTATGGGAGTAAGACAGATATCTGTGATGGGGCGGTAATTAGATTACCTCCCATGTGATCAGAATCCTGTCGCAGCGATGTGTTTCTAAATCTTGGACACACCTGCGAATTGTGCAACGCTCTGTTTCGTTGGCTGGAGGTTTAGACTTTGTTATTGCATGCCCAATGCCGACGCAGTCCAGTGTAGAATCTATGCAGTCTGTTGTTAGAGACTACATTTGAATTGTTCTTAGTGTGCTGTCTTTGGGGAGAAGTTGAATACAGTTGTAGCTGATCAAAACCCCCGAGATTGTTTCATATTGGTCACCCCAACAGGATCATTGCGTGCTGAAAGTTGGTAAGGGGCCTTTAAACCGCAATAGGTCCATAATTATGACAGAAGATTTGAGACTTGATCATCAAATATGTTGGTCATTGGGACTTGAACCTGCGGTCCCAAGATCACGAGGATCAGAAATGCATGGTCCCCAGCCCAACACTGCATCCTGACCCACAACTGCACTATCCGCTACAATGGGAAGGGAGATGAGTTCACCACTGATCGACATCAGACCTCACACCGACATCAAAACCTGCACATTTCTCACAGTGTATGTATCCATGCACTTGACGAAATCCATTTCCCTCAAGAGGCTTGTGTGGCGGCTGTCGGCTATAGAGGCCTTTATAGAGAGGGTCTAGACTGCTTATAGACAAGTTACATCGTTTATTGAAGACCAATGTTCAGGTACTGGGACATTTTCTTCTGCTTTTGTATTTTAGATCTTTGCACGTTTTTTCATCCTAATGTAAACAAAAAAGCGTTTTACATTTAGTCACGGTAAGCTTCTCTACGTGAAATTCTGGCTGTTCTCCCCAGGGAGGGGCTGCGTAAACCATCATGTTTTCCTGTTGCTGTTTGGATGTGGATTTTTATCCCTTTCTCTGCTCAATGTTGCTAGGGTTCTTTCACGTGCGCTGAAATATCGGTGATGTATGCTACTATTTCTTGTCAAACAGGTTACGAGGCCCTCCCCCCGCCCCCCGAAATGCATTGTATTCAAATAATCAGCCTTTAACAAAAAGAAGTTAATAAGTTGGTGTCCCAAAGGCCTCATCCGAATTTTATGAATTGTATATATAGAAACAGATTCTATTCGAGGTTATCCTTTTATTACGCATAAAACACAAGTAAAGCACCACGGATTTTGTTATCGAAATAAGCATTTTCAGACTTCTTATATGGGTTTTTTCGGGACACAGAACTCAAGAGTAAAGACATGTATGCAGCCTAGCGGCTGTAAAGGGATTTGGATGGTCGCTCCCCATTACTGCTGTGACAGCACTGGGAGAGAGGGAGCTTACAGGCCAGATAACAGATAGGCCCAACCACAAACACACATACACTCCTGCGTGCAACACACACACACACACACACACACGCGCGCGCGCGCGGAATAGGATAGCCTGACGGTTAAAAATTTGTGCAATCCGCTCGCGATCTGCCGACCTGAGTTCAAAACCCGTTAAAGGGGATTTTTTTTTCTCCCGGAGTGCAGACTCCACTCCCCCAAACGTTCTTCGGATGGGAACAGATGACAAAATTTACAAACCTGCATACACAAGGGGACTGGATGTAGAAAAGCACATAAGTGCTTATTCCATTATCCTCGATATAAAAAAAGAAAAAAAGAACTAGATGTAAAGAAGCACATAAATGCTTCTTCTATTATCCTCGAAATAAAAGAATGACACAACAACAAAACCTAAACAATACACAGAAGTGCATGAACAGTTTCATTCCTGACCCTGGGTGAAAGGGCGGCAAGCCTAGCCCATCAATACAAATTGTCCTGACATGATTTACAGGTCACAGTCGCTTTTCTCCGTTAGCTAGGCAAACTTTCAACGAGAAAAAGTCATAATGACTGGCGCTGCTGGATGGCGTATAAAGCTTTAACAGCACTACCGTTTGTCTACCGTTCTCTTTCTGCTGGAAGACAAAGAACAGTATTCTCTGTTCTTTGCTGCAGAGGGATCTTATCATTGTACAAGTCACCATTCCAAAAAGCCTCCGAATGAAAATACATCCATGCCATGATTATTTGGGATTTATTTGTGTTATTTTTGGTATTATAATTATGTGTGTTGTGGGTTTTGTTATATTTCTTCGTTAAATATGCTTTGTGACCAATCCCCTTCCTATTGTCCCCTTGTGAACTGACTTCAAAGCTTACCACAATGAACTACTCTCTCTCTCTCTCTCTCTCTCTCTGAGCCTGCCCAAGTCCATAAATTGTTCTATGACTCATGAGATTGGAAGTGCAATTGAGATGCTAACTACTGCACTATGGCAGCCAGTTTTCTTCCCTCCTTTTTCCTCCAAATTACCACTATCATCATCATCATCGTCGTCGTCGTCGTCGTCATCATCGTCGTCGTCATTATCATCATCATCGTTGTCGTCATCATCATCATCATCATCATCGTGACGATGATCATCAGATGCAGAAGCATATTACCTCCATTATTCTACTACCACTAATAACAACAATAACATCACAACAACAGCAATAACTGCAACACACACACATACACACACACGCGCGCGCTCACACACACACATACACACACGCGCGCGCGCGCGTGCGAATGCACGCACGCTTCGCTCCATAACATCCGCTTTTTGTGTCGCCACATGGGATGGTTAGACAAGGTGTTCCTATTTCTGCTGAAGCCGTTATGCTTGCAGACAATCCCAGAGAGACCTGACTTGTAGAGTTTTCAGACCTGGTGACGCTGAGAAAGTGACAGCAATATCTCTGGTTATGGATTACACCCAACTCAAGTACCCTTCAGGGAGCGATCACCAACGTGAGTTTCAAACTTATCAAAAAGCCAAAAGGACTAGTTCTCACTGATCTGCTTTGTAACATACCCAGAAGAGAGGGTTACATGCTTTTCAGATCTCAACGGAAAACTGAACAGAAGAAAGGATAACCATTTCAACGTACTTCAAAGACAACTGGCATGTACTTGTTTATTGGGTACGTGAGTGCATGACAGGTTGTAGGTGTAGTGGAGAGATTTTGACAGCAATGTTCTTTTGATTTCCTTTCTGTTTTGCCAGCAGCAAATTGATTGTGTGGGTTTGTATGTTTCTTTTCACACACACACACACACACACACCGCACATACTCATCTGCTCTTGGCAACATAAGAAAGAGAGATTGGGATTGATAATCTTTATTCCCAAGAGTTACAGATAAGTATTGACACACTTTTTTTTTATCGTGCTCTTGTCCTGAGAAGGGACTATCCCTAATGATCACAGCTAATAGTTTCAAGTAAACATAAAACAATTGGTTTGAGAGAGAAAATTATCAGGGAAAAAACCCTTTCTATACAAGGCACTAGAAAATCCATGAAAAAGTGTGACAAAAGTCAATCAGTTATTGAAAACAAAGAAGTGGAGAGAAAGAGAGACATATAGGTAGACTGACAGATACATAGATAGCAACATAGAGACAGATACACAGGTCAATATATCGAATTCTACATTAATTACTCAAATATTATAGCAATACATAATACACTACTATGGAAAAAGAAGCAAAATAAGTGTCGTACAAGTACACAATAAATTGTCGATAGTGATATGTGAAGGAGAGAGAGAGAGAGAGAGAGAGAGAGAGAGAGAGAGAGAGAGAGAGAGAGAGAGAGAGAACACTGAACACTGACCAGTGTTGGAGAGAACACCAAAACAAATAGAGTGATCTTATACAAATCACCACTACAAAAAGCCTTCTAAGGAAAAGACAAGTCTCCATTTTGTTTATTCTGTGACCATGCTGAGAGGCAAGGATAGAGGCAGGGTAGGGAGAGTGGAACACACACAATTCTCAGCAACAACAATTCATAGCAACATATGTGTACAGCAACCAGGCAAAAGAAGACTCAGGCGAGGACAGTAGCTTGCGTTGTCACCCCTTTATTCAGCCCTCCAGTACATCTACTGCTGTGGGGTGGGCAGTCTCTTTAGCCACCCTGACCACCCCTCTATACATACACGCCACGCCAACTGCAAAGACAGCACCACCACACTGCAAGCGTCTGGGCCGATTTGGCTCAAGATGGAGGAAGTTTTGTGTTTTCTCATACAGCTTTAGTGGTGATTATCTTGCTGTCCGCGAAGCGAAACTAGACATATCATATATCGAAATAAACTAGAAAACACTAGCATTAAGATGCATTATAATTGCATTTTGCACAAAAATCAATTGGCTGCAAACTATGGGCGATTAATGCCTCTGCCTAAATACACTTTTAACAGCTGCACACTATAACTTACGGTAATAGAACATAACAACTTGAACAAAACTAAATACTTTATGACTAAAAAAAAGAAGGATATGAACCACAGTTTGTATTCATATTCATATTCAATTAACCACAGATGTCTATGAGAGGAGAGATTCATAATTAGTCAGTGGTGCGAAAACAGTTTCTCGTCTGCTACACCCAACCAAAGCCGTTCATATGATCGAAAGTATAACTATCTCTAATACTACAAATTATCCATACTAACATCTTCCAATCTTGTAGTGATTCATATGAACACCCAAAACATACCTATTAGATTTATATTTTTATGTCTGCATTAAGTAAAATTCAGTTCAATAATTTAAACTTGTTTACAACAAAGAACGGCAGTTAGGCTAACTACTATGACTTACACAGCATCTTACGACTGACACCTTACAATCTATTACTACTTAATATGAGCTGTTTTATTTATCCAAATAAAGTTTATTCCACGTGTTCTTCAATGGCACAATAGTTATGAATGATTAAAGATTCTGTTAAATAGGAATTAAAACTGCTTTTTTATTGTAAATATTAGGGTATGTATGTACCTATACCTATATGATGCAATAGGCGAAACATATTGATTTACAACAAAAACAGAGAACTCTCATTGTGGTTGAGATGAATCGATTCAAGATCAGTATTTCAACAATCATATCCACGAATATGAGTAAACAATATGACTTAATAAGGTTGTTATTATTGATTTTCTTTCCTAGATCAGACCAACACTTGCATTTCAGGGAGATAACTCGGGCCATACTATTGAATGACTAAAAAAAATCATTAAGACATTTCATGTAGACAACATTAAAAATAATATAAACAAATAGGTAAAAATACAAACTGATTTACTATTTAGTTACAAAAGACAAACTAACTAGTTACATCAGAATATAGGAAAATTAACATATTTCGATAATATACTAAATATGAAAATACAAATATAGCGTAAGCATAATAATGACAGTTTACATAGAGAATTGAGAAAACTGAATATATTTTGACCACATACTTAATGTGATTTATTGATTTTATGCTAAAAGAAATGTAGCAGTAAGTCCAACCTTGCTAGAAATGTGTTAATAAGCATGCAGACGAAACTCACACCAGTAGGCCTAACATTTTGAATATAGCACACATCTTCAATGAACACATTAGGCTAATAGAGTGAATGAATGAAGACTGATGCTTTAGGTTGTTTGGAGATCCTTTGACAATTAGATGTTGGAATAGCTAGGTCCCAGCTGAAACTAACTTCTGAAAATATGTTCTTGAAACAATCTATGGACAATGTGATTTGTTGTCAGATTAATATTTGTCTTGAATAAATTCATTTTTTTCTCGATCAAATCATATTGACTGCCCAAATAAAATCTTGTTCGTACAATAGCTGCTTAAAACAGACGTCTTGGGTGATTTACTAAAACAGTCTAGCTTTCTTCAAGGAAACATTTTTAAATGATCTGTCAAATTAGAATTTGTCTAGGACTGTCTCTTGGATGACCATAATTATGAATTAATTTTTGTTTAAATGCCAACAGTGTTCCTACATCATCAACGATTTGATATGGCCACACAATGATACACGATGTTTCGCATAAAACTTTTTTTGATTTGGAAACCTATTATTTATCATTTGATGTGTGTATAGGCTTTTCTTTGTTAAACGCACAAACAGCATCTCCAGAGACTGACCAATATTGTGGATTGCAGAAGGCCCCAAGGGGGTCCAAGAGCTTGTCCCTCATCAGCAGTTCAATAGGCCAGACATGGACCCACACGTTTTGGTGTGCTGGACAGGACTGGACCTGACCTTAATTGGGTGACCCAAAAGAGGGCAGGTACCTATTTACGGCTAGGTAGACCAGGAGACTGTACTAAAGCAAGGCGCACGAACGGTTCCCCATCAAAAAGGTAACCACGCTCAATGCTGCTTCCCCTCACAGCTTGGGGGAGACAAACGCCGCCCCTCCCTGGACAGCTGTCTTTTGTTCCCTACCCCACCTTACTGCATGCTCACTTTCACCGTGAACAAGTAAAGTAACACTAACAATAGCCATTACATACGTCCGATATTACACCACTGTTAAACAATGTTCTATGTATTACGACAAACCCCTGTATACTGGAACACCTTAGTGTCATCAATGTGGTGTGTGTGTGGTCTTTTTATCTGAAGTTATTTTGGAATGTATAGTCCAATATCAATCATCTTTCTTTCATCTTTCTTTGTGCTTTTTCTGGATTATGATCCTGATCAATTGAGTGCCTTTCAGTGTTGTAATTGCCCTTCATGGAATGTTTGCAGCGTTGTGACTTTACTTTACTTGAGGGACAGTAAAATGGAAAGACAGACAGACAGACAGACGGACAGAGATGGCCGTAGAAAGGCAGTGACAGACAGAGAAAAGGTATGTACAGAGGGAGAGACAGACAATGAGAGAAGCAGGAAAAGCAAGGCGGGAAAATAAGCAGAAATATCATCAGCAGGAAGATTCACTATCGTGCAGTTTTAGAAGTGGAGGTGTATGGGGTTTGTTTTTAAAGATCCTTGTTTTGATCATCTTCAACTCAATGGTAGAGTACCTCCTGCTTTAAAACCATCTGGTGTTGACATGGATGGAACTATTTCTAGGGCACTAACAGTTCCAGAGTGTTTGCACTCACAGAATCTGAACTTGATGAACATTGTCAGTAAACGGCTGAATGATGTGCCTGAAAATTGAATAGGTTGTGAGCTTTGGTATTCAAGAAACGCTCCAAGTTGGATAACTGGACACCCTGTGTCAGATTTCTTTAAAGATGTGAAAAACGTCATGAGGCTATGAGCTAGGGACAGACAGACACACAGATAGAGAGGCAGAGAGAGAAAGAGATAAAAAAACACCACACACACCACAAATCAATGAATGAATGAATGAGTGAGTGAATGAATAGATGAATCCATCAATCAATTATTTTGAATACTCCCTGATACAGAATGTTGATAAAGTGAAGTCAGTCTTCCAATATGTCCCTGTAAACAAAAGCTGCCGCAAGACAAATGGTAAAACATAATATTGATAACAGCAAGAAAACGTCTCAAAAAGAAATACTACACAGCTAAAACTATTCGTAACAAACAAAAATAAAAGCAACAAAAAAACATGCGTCACGGACATACACATCTGCACGCAAACACATTCACACATGCGCACGCGCGCACAATATGTCTTTCCCTAGGGAGGACAACCTGAATGCCCCATTGGAAATCTATGAAAGTGTAATGTGTATAGTGCTAAAGAACACAGACTGGAACAATAAACACGCACACACTACACTGCAATTCAATGCCGCATAATACAATAGATGCAATACAACACATTACAATAGACTTAACTATACTACAATGCAATACAACACATTACTATACTACAATGCAATATAACACATCACAATAGACTTAACTATACTACAATGCAATATACCACATTACAATAGACTTAACTATACTACAATGCAATATAACACATTACAATAGACTTAACTATACTACAATGCAATACAACACATCACAATAGACTAACTATACTACAATGGAATGCAATGCAAAGGAACGCTATACAATACAATGCAATGCAACACAACACAATAAAATAAAATACAGAGATGGAGACAGAGAACACACAAGCGCGCGCACACACAGACACACACCCCCACACACACACACACACACACACACACACACACAACACACACACACACACACACACACACACACACACACACACACACACACACTCACACACACACACACACACACACACACACACACACACACACACACACACACACCACACACACACACTTTGATGATCTAGACCGTACCCGAACACCGAATAGAACAACAACAAAATAACAAGGCTGTAACAAAAACAACAGCCCTGTAATCTTCCAGCATGCATGCAATCTAAGCATAGATCTTCATGTCTCACTGGAAAAGTCAAGCGAAAGAAAAGCCGTGTGGCAGGCAGGCAGGCAGGCAGGCAGGCAGGCAGGCCCACAGTAGCCTAGCTCGCTGCACAAGCACGCTAATGACGTCCCGGACTGTGGCCCCAAACCAGCAGCCAGCAGTCCATCCATCACTGTACTGACCAGTGTGCAGAGCAACGAGACCAGACCTTCATGCTGCAGCAACACAGGGAGAACTACAAAGAAGCAGGTGGTGGAGGTGACGGTGGAGGTGAAAGGGAAAAGGAGTTTGGGGATGACAGGCTAGAGCGTGGGGACACGACACAGATGGTGAGAGACAGACAAACAATGCAGCCACATCATCAACTGCAGCCACAAAGACAAAGAGGAAGAAGACAAAGAAGGAGAAGGAGGAGGAGAGAAAGGAGGAGGAAATGACAGCGGTGATAATGATGACAGCAGGGATCGTGAAAATGATAATGAGGAGGAGAAAGAGATGACAGAAAAAGCTACTTCACAATCTTGATCTGTTAATGATAGGTAGGTGTACGTGACTTAAAACACAGCTGAATACAGTTGTACAGTGAAAATGTGGAAACAAGGAAAAAAGAAAGAAACCTGAACAGAATGAAAATGTTAAAAGAAGTGAGGGAGACAGACACAGACTTGGGCACGCAGAGAGACAGAGAGAGAGACAGATAAACAGAGAGACATAGAAAGAGAGATGACTATATCACATCAGTGTATAATGTCTTAAGAGAGAGCGGTTGTGAGAGTGCTGTAGTAAATTTCTGTCCATTTGTGCCAGTGCCTGACTCTCAGCAAAACTTGGTGATGTTGTTCACTCATCGCTTTCTCTAGTGGCGTGATCATTCCACTTCAGTTGTTTGTGTTATCTGTTATAGTGTAACGAGGTCTTGTCTGTGGTAGGGGACCTGTCCAACGATGGTGTTCACTTTCTGATTTATGGCATGGTCCATTGAGAAGATGTCGAGAATTTTCCTGTAGCATCTAATTGCCTGGATTTTTCTCCACATGTCTGTTTTAAAAGTTAGGCACTCGTGTGTGTACAGGACTACCTAAAATAATAATGATAATAATCATGATAATCATAATGATGATGATAATAATAATAATAATAAGAAGAAGAAGAAGAAGAAGAAGAAGAAGAATAAACAGTAACATACGGGATTCATATACCGCTGAATTTGGTAAAACAAACAAATCGAAGCGCTTGTATTGAAATCATTTACATGCATACACTCACTCACTCATCCCTTGGTCGGGACGACCGTTGGGGTACCAGCACGGACGCTGCAAGTGGACCGCCAAATGGTTCTGTCCTGGGCTGCTTTCAGGAGGTTTGGTACAGTGAGGCCGGTCCACTCCTTGATGTTGGATATCCAGCTTTTGCGTGGTCGTCCCTGCCTCCTTGCTCCTTCCACCATTCCCTGCAGGACTGTCTTTGACAGGCTGTTACATGCATACAACTTTCCACAAACACTAGGATTAACAGATATCAAATTAATATGCGCGCACACACACAAGCACACATATACACACACGTGCACGCGCGCGCGCGCGAACACGCTTAGGTAGGGTGTGGAGATGAAAGAGGCTGTTGGAAAGTCATCACATCTCATCTACTCCCGTAACCCCCTCTGCAGAGATGATCGTTGCACCATTTGCGGCGTTGTGAGCAAGTGCCTGGGTTGTAGAGAAGCTCTTCTCGGTCCATTCAGTGCTGTTGTCTGCTCATTTCTCTTCGGCCTGCCTCGCCTTCTCTTCCCATGCACTGTTCCTTTCAGTATGCTCTTGGTTGGGCCCATCTGATCTTGTCACATGCCCATACCATCTGAGCTTTCAAGGGAGACGGGATAGCCTAGTGGTTAGAACATTGCGCTCGCAATCTGACGACCCGGGTTCGATTCCCGTTCAAGGGGATATTTTCCCCTGGAGTTAAGATTAGTGCAGACTCCACTCTCCCCAAAAGTCCTTCGGATGAGACTATAAACCGAGGCCCCGTGTGCGAACGCACGCACAACATCTTGCGCACACGTTAAATCCTGTTCCGCTCTTCGTAAGAGTAGGCCATTGTGTGCCTGTGGGAACAGATGACAGAATTTACAAAACCGCATACACACGGGGACTGATTGTAAAAAAAGCACATAAGTGCTTATTCAATTATCCTCGATATAAAGGGAATAAATAAATAAAATAAATAAGCTTCCTTTTCTTGACTGTGGTCAGCAGATCTTCGTAGTGCTTTACTTGGGTGATGGTTTGTCGGACTTTTTCGTTGGTAATGTGGTCCGTGTATGAAATGCCAAGGAGTTTTCTGAGGCATCTCATCTCCAAAGCCTGGATCCTCCTTTGTAGATCTGCATTCAATGTCCAGGATTCGCATGCATACAGGTATGTGGAGATGACCAGTGCATGCAGTAGCCTGACCTTGGTTTTGGGAGAGATGTTTCGGTCTTTCTAGATGGTTCTGAGCTTCGCCATTGCTGCTACTGTTTGTGCAGCTCTTGTGAGGATGTCGGTCTTTGAACCTTCTTCACTAACAATAGCTCCAAGCTACTTGAAATGATCTATAACCTCAAGCTCTTTTCCATTGACTGTAATCTTGGTAGTGATTGGCTGGGCACTGTTTGTCATGAGTTTTGTCTTCTCAGCACTGATCTCCATGCTGTATCTGGAGCATGTTTTGTCCAGGTGGTACACTAGGTTGCTAGTTCCTGTTCGTTTCCTGCCAGTCCGTTGATGTCAGCGGCAAACCTCAGGTTGGTGATTGTCCGCCCTCCAATACTGACTGTGCCGGTGTGATCTTCTAAGGCATCAGTCATTATGCGCTCAGGGAGGACATTGAACAGTGTCGGCGATAGGAGATAACTACTGAGGTATGGAACCATTCTCCAACCGTGCTTTGGACAAGCACTGCACTGATGGCTTTTGTGTATAGCTCTTTGATGGTCTGGATGATCTTTTGTCCCATGTTGTACTTCTTCATTGTGACCCATAATGCATCATGCCATACATGGTCGAACGCCTTTTTGAAGTCTATGAAGACGTGGTACAGTTTCTGTTGGTGCTGGATGTATTTCTCATACAGAACTCGCAGGTTGAATATTTGTTCTGTGGTACTTCTGTTTGGGCGAAAGCCTGCCTGTTCTTCGGCGGTGATCTCTTCTGCTCGTGGCTTAAGTATGTTAAAGATGACTTTTAACATACTTTCCTGGCATGGCTTATGAGGCTGACCGATCTATAGTTCTGGCATTGTTGTAGATTGCCTTTCTTGGGGAGCATAATGATGAGTGATTGGATCCAAGGTGTTGGCCACTCTCCGGTCTGCCAGATCTTGTTGCAAATTCTTGTGAGGATATCTATCGCTGTTGTCCCCCCGTATTTGATCAGCTCTGCTGGGATGTTGTCAATGCCTGCAGCTTTCCCATTTTTCAGCGATTTGATTACTGCCTCAACTTCTTCACGAAGGATAGGGAAGTCATCATCCTTTAACAAGTCCTGACTTGTAAGTACGCTGTTGAAAAGTAGGGATAGATAACTATGAGAGGAAAGTCTCAGGTAGGAAATAAGTGCCCTTTGAGGCTGGATTTGAAAGTATCAAGTTAGACTTTTGCAAAGTCCAGGTGGATGAATTAGAAACAGAGACAGAGCGACAGCCAGCAGTGGTTTGTTTGAATCTGGGTGTTCGGAAGTACAAAGTATCTGCAGCTGAAGGAAGGGAACGGGATGAAGACACACTGTTTCATCATACAAAACTGTCTCAATTTGTCTGTGCCTGTGTGTATGTCTGTCTCTGCAGCGATATTTCATGTGAGTTTGTTTATCTTTTTAGAAAACTTCTGAAAGAGCGAGAGAGAGCAGTGGCTGTTATACAGAAAAATGTCAGCAACACCTTGGCTGTCTTTGTCTTCAGAAGAGAGAATGATCAAGCCGAGAAGAGAGAACAGAAAGGAGGAGGAGTTGTTTCACCTCCTGGCTTGTCCTGTGGGCTTCAGTTCTCCTTGTGTTTACATTTCTCACAGACGGACACTTCCGCCGAAACATCCTCTTTTCAAAGAGAGTGACATAATGGGGCTGGTAGTTTTACTGGACAGTCCAAGTGCCATCAAAATCGAATCCCCTCTGCCTGACAACAGCCTGTCGATTATGTACAGCAGATTTCAGTGATTGACTTTACCGCGAGCTGGGGGCTTCCAGAGAACTTTAAAGCAATGAAACAGGATAGACAAACTGGTTACACAGCCACATAAAGCACCATGACACAAGACAAGACAAACTGGTTACACAGCCCCATAAAGCACCATGACACAGGATAGACAAATGGTTACACAGCCACATAAAGCACCATGACACAAGACAAACTGTTACACGCACATAAGTGCACCATGACACAAGACAAAACAAACTGGTTACACAGCCCCATAAAGCACCATGACACAAGAAAAGACAAACTGGTTACACAGCCACATAAAGCACCATGACACAAGACAAACTGGTTACACAGCCCCATAAAGCACCATGACACAGGATAGACAAACTGGTTACACAGCCCCATAAAGCACCATGACACAAGACAAACTGGTTACACAGCCACATAAAGCACCATGACACAAGACAAACTGGTTACACAGCCACATAAAGCACCATGACACAAGACAAGACAAACTGGTTACACAGCCCCATAAAGCACCATGACACAAGACAAACTGGTTACACAGCCACATAAAGCACCATGACACAAGACAAACTGGTTACACAGCCACATAAAGGCAACCATGACACAAGCAAAGGCAAACGGTTACAAGCCCATAAGCACCATGACACAAGACAAGGACGAAACTGGTTACACAGCCACAAAGCACCATGACACAAGACAAGACAAACTGGTACACAGCCACATAAAGCACCGATTTTTGCGGAGGACAAGGATAGACAAACTGGTTACACGCCCTTAGAAGGACACATGTCAGCAGACAGACAGAACTGGTTAACAGCCAATAAAGCACCGATGGACACAAGACAACAGGTTACGACAGCCACATAAATCACATGACACAAGAAAATGGTTACACAGCCACATTAAGCACCATGACACAAGACAAACTGGTATACAGCACATAAGACCATGACACGGATAGCAAACTGTACACGCCACATTAAAAGCACCATGAAACAAGACAAGACAAAGCTGGTTACTAGCAGGCCAAGAAAGCACCATGACACAAGACAAGACAAACTGGTTACACAGCCACATAAAGCACCATGACACAGGATAGACAAACTGGTTACACAGCTCCATAAAGCACCATGACACAAGACAAGACAAACTGGTTACACAGCCACATAAAGCACCATGACACAAGACAAACTGGTTACAGCCACGATAAAGCAGCATGAGTGACACAAGACAGGAGAACTGGTTTACACAGCCACATAAAGCACCATGCACAGACAAACTGTTACACAGCCACAGAAGCACCATGACAAGGATAGACAAACTGGTTACACATGGGACACTTAAGCTACCATGACACAAGGCAAAACTGGTTCAAGCCATAAGAGGACGGATGACACAGGAAGCAACTGGTTACACAGCCATAAAGCACCATGACACAGGACAAGACAAACGTTACACAGCACATAAAGGCGTTGTACTGGCAAGATGAGGTACTAGCAAAACAAAAGAAGCAAAAATGGAAACTGTACAAAGCTAGTGGAAAGCTACATGTGTGATGAACGGTTCGGGGAGGTGTGTGTGATGTGTAAGGATGTGTAGTGTGTGTGTGTGGTGTGTGTGTGTGGTGTGTCCCCTTACAGCCAGGGACCCCAGCACTCCATCACGGCAGTGTTGTCAGGCGGCTGATTGGCCCATTAAGGCCTGAGTGATTGCCTGCACTGCAATCACCCTGCACTGCACTGCGCTGCACTGTACTGTACTGCACTGCACTGCACTGTACTGCGCTGTCTCTGTGTTTAGTACTCATCTGACCTTGCTGTTGCTCTACTGTCTGCCTGATGTGGGATGTATAGTTCAACATAATGAAGACTCTATGTGCTGTGAGTCACTGCTTGTTTAGCATGTCATTTTCACCAACTGGTTGCTGTATAGTGTTATGACTTGCATCTCTCTGTTTAGTCTAATACGTCATGGTTCTGTGTGTTAAAACTGGTCTGCCTGTGTGTTATCTGTCTGCCTGTCTGTCTCTGTCCGTCTATTTTCGTCTGTCTGTGCCTCTCTCATGGGCTTGTATGGTAGTGATGTTAAAAAGTGCTGCCCTCAAAAGGATGGTAATGAGTCGGCTAAAGACTTGTCGACATCCCGTGATGGTATTCATAGTGTTTTCGGATGAGGAATCCAACTCCATGTTCATGGTCGTCTTCACTGCCACTGAAGTAAAGTTTGTGGCCTTCAGGGGTAAAGCTTTCTCTGAAATATTTCCAGTGCATCTCACAGAGTCGAAAGATGATGTTCCATCTGTATTTTTTTCCATTTCGTATGTCAGTTCTTCCACTTTTCCCGGTGCTCTCAGTGATCTTACTTTCCAGGTGTGAATAGAAATAACTATTGATTCTGGCATGTAGTGATTTTGATCCAGCAGTCACGTACTTTTCGCCTCTGTCCTGATGGCCAGCAACGGGTGCGGTCCTTGTACTGGGCCACGACTGAGCTGGTATGGAATTAGCATTGGTTGTCATGTCCAGGAGGTGTCTCTTAGGTAATGTTGCATGACAGAGCCTATCCCTCTCCATGCCACACCACAACCAATGTCCTCCATCTAGGTGGCTCACCTTGGTCTTGAAACGAACCATTGAATTCCAGGGAATTACCTGCCTTGGCTGGAAACTGTAGCGGGCAGTCAGTCTCCAAGTGCCATGTTAACATCACCCCCTGATTGGATTTAGTAACCTGTGAGGCGAGGTCCCGGGTGTGGAGCTTGGAGCCATCACGTGTAGATTGAGGAGATGGCTGCTACAGTGGATGCCAGTCCACGTACAGGTAGCGGCCTGCAGCAGGATCTAGGTGCTCTCCCCAAGGCAAAGGGACGCTCAGCTGAAAGTCCAAAATCCAATGACTGATGTGGCCTTCTTCCCAAAAGATTATATCTGATTAAAAGCTATGGGGCCTGAAGTACAAAATGTGGTCAAGAAATCAAGAGCCAAATTATAACTTGTACCTCGTTGAATGCTGTGCCAGCTGTACAACACATGTCCTGACATAGTTTTGCTTGGCTGCACAAACTAAGACGGAAAGTATGGAGGATAAGGGTCAACAAGAAATAGAAGATATACACAGTTCAAAAGAGAACCCAAGAGATGTTAGTTTAGACCAGTATTAATGCTAAAAACTGAAGGGAAAATCTCTGTATTGGCAACTATGCTCGTGTAAGAATTAGGATTTTGAAGCTGTAGAATGCTATGTGAGTTTCTCCTCGAGGAAAACAGTTAGGCTTCGATCAGCATGTTGAGTTACAGAGATAGACGTCCGGAGTGTCTGCTGGTTAAGTTAGTGCAGGTGAGTGCAATGCAACACAAAGAGCCAAAGCGGAGGAAAAGACCTGTATGTATGGCCACATTGGAAAATGTCTAAAGGAGACCAACGCAAGATAATTTAGAGCCGACTCTCAATTTTGTATCATGCTCAAAGATTGTCCAAGATAAAGGTTTCGCGCCATGGGAACCCGGGGGCGCTGTAATATGATAGCATCCTCACCTTGGAAATTCTGTGCTAGGAATTCCCTAATTTCTACCCCTCTCTTTTGTTTCTGCCTTGTTCCTTTTCTTTCTGTCATCTCCTTCTTGTATCTTTTCTGCCTTCTTGATCCATTTTTTTGCCTTTTTCCAGATAGACTTAAAAGATGACAATTCTCTCCCATGCTGAAGTCCGGTGTGCTGAGCCTGGACTACAGCAATGTAATGCTCATTGTCGCTCATAGGACAAACATCACAATAGTTGCTGTCTGAGTGTTGAGAAGAAGAGGAGAGAACCCAAGTGAAGTCAGAGAAGTATTTTGAGGATTACTAAGCAGTTCTTCAAAAAGAGAAAACGACACCGGGACTTGCTTCACAGAAATGGTGTGAGCTAGAGGCTTTGTGACCAGGCCAGGCCAGCAGATCCTGCACATCACCATGACTAACAGAATGTCCCCTCTAAAATGACATGGCTAACACTACACTACACTAAAGTCCTCTCCATCAGAAAAAAAGAACTAGTACGATTTTGAAGTAGAGGAGTTAGTTGCCTCATCAAGGGTGAACTTCAAAACAAAAAAAAGCATGTCACTCTAGAAATGAAACAAAACACTTAAAATCCCTTTCTCTACAGCCAACTTGACCCTTCCTGTAGTAACAGAACAACTTGGCGTTTTAGAAATTGGTATGATCATCCCTTAGCATGCAAAAAGAGGAATGAAAAAATGTGAACAGCGGAAGGAAGCCTGTGGGCCGTTGGTCAGTACAGTGTCACCCCTCTTGCAATTGCAGTGTGTCTGGTGCTGGTGCATCGTGGACCATGCTTATCCTGAAGCTCTCCTGTCGCCTTTGCTGGCAGGGATGGATGCTCAGTTTAACAGCTAGTCCATGAAGAGGTTTTCAATTCCACGTGCACCTACTACCATAATCCATCCAGTAAAATGGAAACTGCCCCCAAAGTCCAAAAGTGAGGATTACAAGTTGTGCAGAAAAAGTTGATAAGCATGGTTGATGACGTGGACAAGGCTGTGTTGTGAGATCAATCCAGCCTTAGATGAAAACCAGCAGAGAATGGAAATTCCAGGAAGCAGTGGACGCACTAAAACAGTGTCCAGCTTAAAGAAATCGTAGGCGATACACTGACCTATAGAAGGGACTGGGTATAAGCAAGGAAAAGAATGGATAGAAAGTGTCAATTCACAAACGAAGACGCACAGACAGGACACACAGAAGATTACACACAGACACACATAACACACAACAAGAACACACACACCGACACACACACAGTCACACTAAGCATACAGGCACAACCACACACACACACCAACACCGAGCCATACACATACCTAAAAAATAAACCACACACACACACACACACATTAAAAGGCAACGGAATCAAGATGGGCATAGCCATTTTCATGCAAGTGGGAAATGCCAGCATTTAAAGAAAGTGGAGAGGTACCAACACACTTTACTGATGGTCAGGCACTAAACGTGCACGAAGTAAACTTGCTTAGTGTAAGTGTTTTTTCTTTCGAGATTTATACAAATTCTGATTTTAGTCATTGATTTTGGTAATTGCCTCGGTGTTTTGAAATGGTTAGTTTGGGGGTTTGTTGGTGTGGAAACAGTAGGGCTAAATGTCAGAGAAGATGAGGCAGTCATGAGGAAAGAGCTACAGTGCATGGAGAAAAGGCCTAGTTGGTATCTCAAGACCATGCACCATGTGTACACTATAAGTGTGGAAACGGGACGTGGCTTAATGATAGCCATCTGTGAGCACACACTGACATCGTTTCAATGCAACCACACCCGTTGTTGAAGAATCACCATTATTTGAAGGGAAAATGTTTGAATGGGTGATATTCTCACAGACGTTTGCTTGCACCAATCTCATCGGGTAGCGAGGTTAATGTGTTAGGACAAGGGTTGTGGAAACATTGCTGGGGTAAACAAAGAGGAGGCAGGCTGTGTGCTGGGGCAAAGGAGTAGGAGAGAGGAGGGCAATACAGAAAAGAAACTGGATGGCACGTGCTACTAGTGCACTCAAACTGTTTTCCTCAGCCAAAGGCTAACAATTGTCATCAACACCTTACTGGGGGAAGAGGTATTCTTTGCCCAGGGATCGGTACCAGACCAAGCATAAAAATCACGTTTCATTAGACTGGCCGGGTGTCCCTTATAATATCAAACTTGCTTCTATTCCACCAATAATTAAGTTGTGTATGATCGGATTATAGGATGAAAGGTATTACACATAGCCAAAGTATGTCAACACGTGTTTCTGAAAGTCTTTTATTCCTTACAGAGTCGTGACATATGATGTAAAGTGAATTCAGCAACAATCATCTACTCTATTTTCGACGTTTGTACACCCAGCTAAATGTATCCATTAAGCCTTTTTTTTTATCCAGTCCATTATGACAGTTACAATGTTCCTGGCAGGGAGAACAGTATCAATGTCAAATCATTCAGATTTCCTAATACAGTGCTCTTCATCTTCTTCTCTTCTCTCTTCTTCATTCTTTCTTCTTCTTCTTCTTCTTCTTCTTTTCTTCTTCTTTTTCTTCTTTTTCTTCATTCTTCTTCTTCTTCTTTTTCTATCTTACTTCTTTTCTTCTTCAATTCTTTTTCTTCGCAATTCTTCTTCTTCTTCTTCTTCTTTTCTTCTCTTCTTCTTCTTCTTCTTCTTCTTCTCTTCTTCTTCGCAATTCTTCTTCTTGTTATTCTTCTTCTTGTTCTTGGTTCTTGTTTCTTCTTCTTCTTCTTTCTTCTTCTTCTTCTTCTTCTTCTTCTTCTTCTTCTTCTTCTTCGCAATCTTCTTCTTCTTCTCTTCTTTTCTCTTCTATCTTCTTCTTCTTCTTCTTCTTCTTCTTGTTCTTTTCTTCTTCTTCTTCTCTTCTTACGCAATTTCTTCTTCGCAATTCTTCTTCTTCTTCTTCTTCGCAATTCTTCTTCGCAATTCTTCTTCTTCTTCGCAATTCTTCTTCTTCATTGCAATTCTTCTTTTTCGCAATTCTTGCTTCTATCCTCTTCGCAATTCTTCTTCTTCTTCATTCTTTTCTTCTTCTTCTTCTTCTTCTTCTTCTTCTACTTCTTCTCTTCTTTTTCTTCTCTTCTTCTTCTTCGCAATTCTTCTTCTTCTTCTTCTTCGCAATTCTTCTTCTTCGCAATTTTTTCTTCGCAATTATTCTTGCAATTCTTCTCGCAATTCTTCTTCGCAATTCTTCTTCTTTCTTCGCAATTCTTCTTCTTCATTGCAATTCTTCTTTTTGCAATTCTTCTTCTTCTTCTTCTTCTTCTTCTTCTTCTTCTTCTTCTTCTTCTTCTTCTTCTTTCTTCTTCTTCTTTTTTTCTTCTTCTTCTTCTTCGCAATTCTTCTTCTTCGCAATTCTTCTTCTTCTTCTTCTTCTTCTTCTTCTTCTTTCTTCTTCTTTCTTCTCTTCTTCCTTCTTCTTCTTCTTCTTCTTGCAATTCTTCTTCTTCCAACTCTTCTTCTTCGCAATTCTTCTTCTTCATTGCAATTCTTCTTCGCAATTCTTCTTCTTCATTGCAATTCTTCTTTTTTCGCAATTCTTCTTCTTCCTCTTCGCAATTCTTCTTCTTCTTCTCTTCTTTTTCTTCTTCTTCTTCTTCTCTTCTTCTTCTTCTTCTTCTTCTTCTTCTTCTTCTTCTTTGCAATTTCTTCTTCTTCATTCTTCTTTCTTCTTCTTCTTCTTCTTCTTCTTCTTCTTCTTCTTCTTCTTTGCAATTCTTGTTCTTGTTCTTGTTTTTTCTTCTTCTTCTTCTTCTTCTTTTCTTCTTTCTTCTTCTTCTTCTTCTTCTTCTTCTCTTTTTTTTCTTCTTCTTCTTCTTTGCAATTCTTGTTCTTATTCTTGTTGTTGTT
>CM054139.1:7064852-7109852 GCA_028751875.1 Rapana venosa | reverse complement strand
CGTATATTCTTCTTCTTCTTCTTCTTCGCAATTCTTCTTCGCAATTCTTCTCGCAATTCTTCTTCTTCGCAATTCTTCTTCTTCATTGCAATTCTTCTTTTTCGCATTCTTCTTCTTCTCTTCGCAATTCTTCTTCTTCTTCTTCTTTCTTCTTTGCAATTCTTCTTCTTCTTCTTCTTCTTTTCTTCTTCTTCTCTTCTTCAATTCTTCTTCTTCTTCTTCTTCCAATCTTCTTCTTCTTCTTCTTTCTTCTTCTTTGCAATTCTTGTTCTTGTTTTGTCTTGTTTTTCTTCTTCTTTCTTCTTCTTCTTCTTTTCTTCTTCTTCTTCTTCTTCTTCTTCTTCTTTCTTCTTCTTCTTCTTCTTCTTCTTCTTCTTTGCAATTCTTGTTCTTGTTGTTGTTGTTGTTTCTTCTTCTTCTCTTCTTCTTCTTCTTCTTGCTTCTTCTTCGCAATTCTTCTTCTTCGCAAATCTTTTCTTCTTCTTCTTCTTCTTCTTCTTCTTCTTCTTCTTCTTCTTCTTCTTCTTCGCATTCTTCTTCTTCTTCTTCGCATTTCTTCTTCTTCTTCTTCGCAATTCTTCTTCTTTTCGCAATTCTTCTTCTTCTTCGCATTCTTCTTCTCGCAATTCTTCTTCTTCTTCTTCTTCTTCTTCTTCTTCTTCTTCTCTTCTCTTCTTCTTCTTCTTCTTCTTTTCTTCTTCGCAATTCTTCTTCTTCTTCTTCTTTCTTCTTCTTCTTCTTCTTCTCTTCTTCTTCTTCTTCTTCTTTCTTCTTCTTCTTCAGTTTCTTTCTTCTTCTTCTTTTCTTTTCGCAATTCTTCTTCTTCTTCTTTTTCTTCTTCTTCTTCTTCGCAATTCTTCTTCTTCGCAATTCTTCTTCTTCTTCTTCTTCTTCTTCTTTCTTCTTTTCTTCTTCTCTTCTTCTTTCTTCTTCTTCTTCATCGCAATTCTTCTTCTTCTTCGCAATTCTTCTTCTTTCTTCGCAATTCTTCTTCTTCTTCTCAATTCTTTCTTTCTTCTTTTCCGCAA
This sequence comes from Rapana venosa, assembly GCA_028751875.1. Lineage (NCBI taxonomy): Eukaryota > Metazoa > Mollusca > Gastropoda > Neogastropoda > Muricidae > Rapana > Rapana venosa. The sequence continues at coordinate 7,108,824 of CM054139.1, read as the reverse complement.
TTCTTCTTCTTTTCTTCGCAATTCTTCTTCTTCTTATTTCTTCACCAAAACCATCAAAGTAGCTTATAAAGTACATGTAGCAGAATCATGAGTAGGTAGATCAGACCAAAGCAGCAGTGCAGGGCACAGTGGTTGGCGCATTTGGGTTTCTGGTTGGAAGGACACAATTCGAGTCTTCTGAGAGTCATGAGGCTTTTCTTTACTCTGGCCAGCCCCTAATCCAAAGTTTGCTATGGGCTTATTGGGAAGGCTTGAACCGTAAAAGAATGTTGCGTGAATTACTTGACCAACGTCGCAGGTAACCCCATTTCTTAGGCCCAGTTAAACGCGGCATATATATTGATGGGAAGCGTAAAGTAGAACCCTGAGCTGCCAACAGGTCTCAAAGCTGGTGTATCTCCATGGCATCACCACTGTATTCTCACCATTAGCCATCAAACAGCGAAAGAAATTGCCTCTGATTTTGTGGCTCCTGTTGATTTAGTGTCTGTCTTATTGGCCTCAGTTTCTGTTTCCACCATACTTCCCTGCTGGTGGTCAGGTCTGATGAGTAGCGGAGGATGAGGAAGCAAAGCAAAGAAAAGAAAAGAAACAACAGTGACACTAAATTTACAGCTTGGCCCAGGCCAACAGTTCTGTCAGTTTTTGATGTCAGTAAAATGCCATGCGCATTAAAATGTCCTTCGGCTTTGGAATGTTGTCTTGAGGTTGTCTTCAGCCCTGACAAGCCTCTGCTCTAGCACCAGTGTCTGCAGATATGACAAGCCTCTGCTCTAGCACCAGTGTCTGCAGATATGACAAGCCTCTGCTCTAGCACCAGTGTCTGCAGATATGACAAGCCTCTGCTCTAGCACCAGTGTCTTCAGCCCTGACAAGCCTCTGCTCTAGCACCAGTGTCTGCAATATGACAGCCCTGCTCTAGCACCAGTGTCTGCAGATATGACAAGCCTCTGCTCTAGCACCAGTGTCTGCAGATATGACAAGCCTCTGCTCTAGCACCAGTGTCTGCAGATATGACAAGCCTCTGCTCTAGCACCAGTGTCTTCAGCCCTGACAAGCCTCTGCTCTAGCACCAGTGTCTGCAGATATGACAAGCCTCTGCTCTAGCACCAGTGTCTGCAGATATGACAAGCCTCTGCTCTAGCACCAGTGTCTGCAGATATGACAAGCCTCTGCTCTAGCACCAGTGTCTGCAGATATGACAAGCCTCTGCTCTAGCACCAGTGTCTGCAGATATGACAAGCCTCTGCTCTAGCACCAGTGTCTGCAGATATGACAAGCCTCTGCTCTAGCACCAGTGTCTGCAGATATGACAAGCCTCTGCTCTAGCACCAGTGTCTGCAGATATGACAAGCCTCTGCTCTAGCACCAGTGTCTGCAGATATGACAAGCCTCTGCTCTAGCACCAGTGTCTGCAGATATGACAAGCCTCTGCTCTAGCAACTTTTCTCCTCTATCAAAGGAGGACAATCCTCTGATGGTGGAGCATGGTTGCCGATATAGCGAGATATTACAACGTGATTCATACTGGCAGGATTCCCATCGTGTTTTGTGACAAGTATGTGTGATGAGGTCAGATAGAATGCATGTTTTGGACGATCCCCAAGGTGTTTCAGCTAGGGAACACACCACAGCATCAACAGCAACAAACCTAGCAATAATGACAAGAACCAATAGCAGCAATAACGATGGGAAATGCAAAGATGCTTTACACACACCAGCAACTCAAGCAAACTGAAAAAAGAAACAGTAGCAATAGCAACAGCAACAACAACATTGAAAAGGTAGACACATCTACGCAGACACCCTAGAGTATTTTGTGATATCAAAGACGTATGGTTCATCAGGAGTCCAAAAGTTGCGCCAAGTAGAGCGCACTGAGTGATGACCATTTCCTCGGGGACCTGGCTCACTAGTCATCCTTAACTGTCTCTGGTGCCCGCCCATCAAGCTGACTGAGTGACCTTCAACATTCATGCACACTCTCCAGGAAGGCAGAGGACTGCCGTCTGGTGAAGGGGCCACACGCTAACTTAAGGCCTCTGGTATGTCAGCTATGGACCATTCTGGTGTTTTCTCTCTCTCTCTCTCTCTCTCTCTCTCTCTCTCTCTCTCTCTCTCTCTCTCTCTCTCTCTCTCTCTCTCTCTCTCTCTTCAGTTTCGTTTCATATACTGAACAACACTGCAGGAATATTTGTCATTCGGTTTCTTTGCTTGTTTTCTTATTAAAGATTGCACCGCTGTCTTAGACTGTTCATAGTAATTTAGATTCATGACACATAGCCATGATGGTCAGGATGGTTTTCCACACTTCTTCTCTCATAAGCTATGTTGGTGCTTGGTGATCGAAATGGAATGAGTAAGCATACAGAGTTAACAAGTTACAACCCTAAGTTGTTGACAAGGGAAGATGTGTAGGCAAATATGTGTGCAACTTTTCAGCTGATTCAATATTTTATTTGCAAGGTGAAATCATTGTTCTTTTCCATTGAGCCCCTCCCTCCCCCCCTCCCAAATACTCCCTTTTGTTGTATTGTGGCCTAAGGCCGATGTACTATTAAACTATTTCAGAGTTCAGAGTTCACTCTCTCTCAGTGTAGGGCCTGAATAAAGTAAGCTAGATTTGAACAAATCTATTCTTTGGATTTGAACACTTGTTTTTCAGTATTTCTGGAATAGTTTATTGGAAACGTCTTTCAGTGAGGAAACGGTTCCTGTCATTGTCTTAAACATCATTAGATTTTGCTATATTTTGTTTTTCGGTGTAGGGAGAGAACATTCAGCTGAGTATGATCGACTTCTAGCTTGTCTTCTTGAAAAGGACCAGTTTAAGAGGATGATTATACAGACTTAGTAACAGTTTCATAGTTTTGGCTCTGGCATAATCTCACAGCGTTGAAGCATGATAGAGAAGGAGAGAGAGTGTGTGAGAGAGAGAATTCATCAACGCACACATGTTTGTATATAAACGTGAATACTTACATAAAATCCTTCTATACACACGTACATAAATGCAAATGCAAATTCTCATCCCTTTCCAGTACGTAACAAGGTGTGTAATAAGGAGAAGAGAAAGAAGCCAGCAAACAAAACAAAGTAAGATAAGCAAGCAACGTAAAACAGGAAGAGAACAAATCCAACAAACGCTTAAGGAAGGCTCATATCATGAAAGGATTTTTATAAATTTGACTATATTTTCTTTTCAAATCACATTTGTTTTCCTTCAACAACCTTGGACGGTAATTTCTAAGAGTGGACGGTTACATTTCCACCATGGCAAATGCAAAAGTTTTGTGAAAGTTCTGAAGAAATCAGCAGCTGGATGTGACAGACTTCATTCTAAGTGCGTGACCCTTCCCCTTAGTTACACACTCCCGGCATTCAAGTTGTGGCTTCCTCCTTCTGTTACTTTTTTTTTAGTTTATAAACCATCTGTTCCACTTGTAAAAGGTTTAGCGCAGCTATTTCAATCTGTGCCCCTTAATGAGGTCAGCAGCAGTCTTGGGCTGATAGGTTGTCTGCATGTCTTGCAGACAGTGGAGGTCAGTGTCTCCACACTCGGCTCCATCCATCCTTGCACCAGTCCTCCTTTTCCGTCCTTCCTCCCTGTAGACATTTCCAGTTGATCAGTGACGCTGCTATCACGTGCTGCTGAATGAAGTCTGTCAGTGTGTGTCTGTACACACGTGTAGCTTCTGTCACAGTGCCTGTTCTCAGTCACGATTGTATTGTCTCCGTCTGTCTGTCCGTCTGTTTGTCTGTCTGTCTCTGTCTCTGTCTCTGTCTCTCTCTCTCTCTCTGTCTCTCTCTCTCTCTCTCTCTCTCTCTCTCTCTCTCTCTCTCTCTCTGTTTTTCTGTTTGTCCATGTCTCTCTATGACTCTTTGTCTATATATATGTATGCATCACTGTCTCTGTCCTTCTATCGCTGTCTGTCTGGCTGTCTTTTTTTTTATCTGTCTCTCTCTCTGTTTGTCTCTTGTCTGTCCGTCTCTCTCTCTATTTCTCCCTGTGTGCACGTGTGTGTGTGTGTGTGTGTGTGTGTGTGTGTGTGTGTGTGTGTGTGTGTGTTGTGTGTGTGTGTGTGTGAAAATTAAAAGCAACTTTGCAACATGGAGTGACTAGATACATATAAATAATTCTTGGTTCCATTATTCTGTCTTTACTGATTATTTTCTCTTTTTTGTTTCATTGTGTATTGTAAATCTTCTTACAGTTACGATCCAAAGCTAACAATGACACTGAAGTTCATTTACAAAGCATTGCAAAGCTTCCTTATTAAATTCATGAATAAAATAAGTGTATTCTCACTATACTGAACTTTTTGTTGCTTTCTCAATCATTTGGTTAACTGCTTGATTGATTCATTAATTCATTCATTCTTTCAATTTATTTAATAAAATGTGTATGGTACTTGCAGAACTTTACTCAGAAAAAGAAATTGTCTTCGTCGACGAACATTCAGACAGCAACTATCGTTGTTGTCATATGAGCGAAACTGCGTTGCGCTGCTGTTAAGCGCCTGACAAGTCAGGCCCAGCACATCCGAAGTTGGCGTAGGACAGGATTGTTGTCTATTAAGTCTTTCTAGATTTAAAAAAAAAGCAGGAGAATGGACCAAGAAGGCCGACAAAAGACAAGAAGGTGACAGAAAGAAAAGGACCAAGACAGAAGCAGAGAGCGGGGTAGAAAAGAGGGAATTCCTACCACAGAATTTCCAGAAGGTGGGGATGCTGACATGCCCCTGGCATTCCCACAGGGGAAGAAAAAGAAACGTATTTTTAATTGACAAAAGAAAAGTTATAGTTTGTACTTGTTGTATGAGAACTTTGTTAACACTTCATTACTCTTTGTCTCCTGTACAGGAAACCAGGTACTGTAAGGCCAAGGTGTGCGTGTGTGCGCGCGCGCGCGCGTGCGCGTGCGCGTGTGTGTGTATGTGTGTCTGTGTGTCTGTATCTGTGTCAACAGCTCTGCCATGAAGCTGGTATGTGGCTGTCCTCCTGTGGCCCTATACAGTCATGTACACTTGCATGCAGAAAGGTGAGTGCTCACACACACACACACACAGACACACACACACACACACAGACAAGCGCGGGCGCACGCACGCATACACACACACACACAAACCCACCACTCACGCATGCGTCACCACCACACCACACACACACACACCACACACACACACACACACACACACACACACACACACATACACACACACACACCACACACACACACACACACACACACACACACAATGCAGAAGCACCCGCCCAGTAACTTGGCAAACTCACAAAGTTTTGAGGAAGCTCTACAGCAGTGAACAGCTGGAAGTGACATATTTCATCCAAAGAGCGAGAATGTGCCGTCACGCATGTACCGCTGACAGTCAGTCCCCCGACCCCTTTGTCAGTCACCTCTCTCTCCTCCCGCACTTTCCATTTGACCTGTCTTCACTCTCGGAGATATGTACTCCTGCACTTTACCTGACGCAGAGGAGATGATCTGAGTCTACAGAGTCCAGATGCTCTAGGAGACATTCAGCTAGCAGAGTCCTTCTTCTGGCAGGTATGGTAGCCAAAGATGTATTTGCCCTGCAGTTCTTGTCCATACCTCATGGCAGTGTAACTGACTTACACTTGCGAGTAATCATTCATACATGTGCGTTGTACTTTTATGCTCTCTCTCTCTCTCTCTCTCTCTCTCTCTCTCTCTCTCTCTCTCTCTCGCTCTCGCTCGCTCTCTCTCTCGCTCTCTCTCTTCTCTCTCTCTCTCTCTCTCTCTCTCTCTCTCTCTCTCTCTCTCTCTCTCTCTCGCTCTCTCGCTCTCGCTCTCTTACACATATGTGTGTTACTTGTATAAAACTGTGATGGTGAGAGACAGTGGAGGAAGATGACGGGATTGCTGAGGGTAGTTTGAAGTTGGACGTCATTGTGCTCAGTTGGAATTTCAGGGGGGAGAGGGGGGGTGGCGATTCTTTGTTTGTTGAAATTTGTTATGCTGTTGTTTACATACGACATGTTTGTTTTTTCTTTCCCTTTTCTTTTTTCTTTGGGGAAATGGCATGAGAGGGTGGAGATGAGGGTATAGTGTAAAGAAGCTGTAAGCTTATCCATTTACCCTTGATAACAGAAATTTGTATTTGTATTCGTATCTCTCTCTCTCTCTCTCTCTCTCTCTCTCTCTCTCTCTCTCTCTCTCTCTCTCTCTCTCTCTCTCTCTCTCTCTCTCTCTCATGTGCAAGCCCCCAAGCAGTACCCTGGTACATTCAGAAAGTGTTGTGGAAGTTTTAAAGCAGTGTGCAGCTGGCAGTGACATATCAAACACAGTCTCAGAACACTCCCCTGATACTCCAGTGCTGACATTGTACTGACTATTGCCCATTCCGCTGTCTCTTTTGCCAATGGTCTCTTACTCTCTGCGCTTTCCATTCCACTTCTCTTTATTGTCAGTTGCATGTACTCCTGCACTTTCCATTAATTTTATCTCTCTTCATTCTCAGTATTATGTACTTCTGCACTTATTGGATACATCTGAGGGGGTGGGGGTGGACAAGATACCCTGTGATAAAAGCGTTATACATTGCACTCGTGATCTGCTGACCCGGGTTTGAATCCCGTTTAAGGGGATATTTTCCCCCACAGTAAACATCAGTACCGACTCCATTCCCCACACCAGTGACACAGGATTTTAATGCAGTTACACTGAAATGAGAAATGTGTAGTGACACAGGATTTTAATGCAGGCACACTGAAATGAGAAATGTGTAGTGACACAGGATTTTAATGCAGGCACACTGAAATGAGAAATGTGTAGTGACACAGGATTTTAATGCAGGCACACTGAAATGAGAAATGTGTAGTGACACAGGATTTTAATGCAGACAAACTGAAATGAGAAGTATTTACTCACATAGAATTCTAAAGCAGGCATACTGAAATGAGAAATGTGTAGTGACACAGGATTTTAATGCAGGCATACTGAAATGAGAAATGTGTAGTGACACAGGATTTTAATGCAGGCACACTGAAATGAGAAATGTATAGTGACACAGGATTTTAATGCAGGCACACTGAAATGAGAAATGTGTAGTGACACAGGATTTTAATGCAGGCACACTGAAATGAGAAATGTGTAGTGACACAGGATTTTAATGCAGACAAACTGAAATGAGAAATATGTACTCACATAGAATTCTAAAGCAGGCATACTGAAATGAGAAATGTGTAGTGACACAGGATTTTAATGCACGCACACTGAAATGAGAAATGTGTAGTGACACAGGATTTTAAGGCAGGCACATTGAAATTAAAAAATGTGTAGTGACATAGAATTTTAATGCAGGCACACTGAAATGAGAAATGTGTAGTGATATAGAATTTTAATGCAGGCACACTGAAATGAGAAATGTGTAGTGACATAGAATTTTAATGCAGGCACACTGAAATGAGAAATGTGTAGTGACATAGAATTTGAATGCAGTTACACTGAAATGAGACATGTGTAGTGACACAGGATTTTAATGCAGCCACACTGAAATAAGAAATGTGTAGTGACATAGAATTTTAATGCAGGCACACCTAAATGAGAAATGTGTAGTGACACAGGATTTTAATGCAGGCACACTGTAATGAGAAATGTGTAGTCGCATAGAATTTTAATGCAGGCACACTGAAATGAGAAATGTGTAGTGACATAGAATTTTAATGCAGGCACACTGAAATGAGAAATGTGTAGTGACACAGGATTTTAATGCAGGCACACTGAAATGAGAAATGTGTAGTGACACAGGATTTTAATGCAGGAACACTGAAATGAGAAATGTGCAGTCACATAGAATTTTAGTGCAGGCACACTGATATGAGAAATGTGTAGTGACATAGAATTTTAATGCAGTTACACTGAAATGAGAAATGTGTAGTCTGATTTTAGTGCATGAATTTTAATTTATACAGGCAACTGAAATGAGATAATGTGAGGTGACACAGGATTTTAATGCAGGCACAATAAATTGAGAAATGTGAAGTGACACAGGAACACTGAAATGAGAAATGTGTAGTGACACAGGATTTTCATGGCCCAGGCCAAAAGCTGTGTCAGTTATTGATGGCACCTATGAAGAATAAAATGTGTTAGTGAATTTTCTCAATGCAGCACACAACTGCCAAAGAGAAAATGTGTAGTGACCAGGATTTTAATGGCGAGGCACTTAAATAGTCTAGTAATTATGTGTGTTGACTCACAGTGATTTCCAGTGAGGATATGAGCAGAGAACTTCTGGTGACCCAAGTTAAATGGGAGCCAACACACGTTTTAATAGGCTATGAATGAGAAATGGCAGGTCACTGAAATGAGAAATGTGTAGTGACAGGATTTTAATGCAGGCATACTGAAATGAGAAATGTGAGTGACACAGGATTTTAATGCAGGCAACTAAATGAGAAATGTGTAAGTCCTAGATTAAGATGACACTGAAATGAGAAATGTGTAGTGACACAGATTTTCATGGCCCACACTGAAACGAGAAATGTGTAGTGAATAGAATTTAATGCAGGCACACGAATGAGAAATGTGTAGTGAATGAATTTTTAATGTAGGATGACACTGAAATGAAATATGTAGTACATAGAATTCAATGCAGTCCACTGAAATGAGAAATGTGTGTGACATGGATTTTAATGCAGGCAACTGAAATGTAGATAATTGTGTAGTGACAAAGAATTTTAATGCAGGTTACATGAAATGAGAAATGTGATAGCATGACACAGGATTTTAATGCAGGCACAACTGAAATGAGAAATTAAGTGATACAGGAACACTGAAATGAGAAATGTGTAGTGACAAAGGATTTTAATGCAGGCATACTGAAATGAGAAATGTGCAGGCACATTGAAATGAGAAATGTGTAGTGACACAGGATTTTAATGCAGGCATACTGAAATGAGAAATGTGTAGTCCCATAGGATTTTAATGCAGGCACACTGAAATGAGAAATGTGTAGTGACACAGGATTTTAATGCAGGTACACTGAAATGAGAAATGTGTAGTGACATAGGGTTTTAATGCACGTACACTGAAATGAGAAATGTGTAGTGACATAGAATTTTTATGTAGGCATACTGAAATGAGAAATGTGTAGTGACATAGAATTTCAATGCAGGCACACTGAAATGAGAAATGTGTAGTGACATAGTGTTTTAATGCAGGCACACTGAAATGAGAAATGTGTAGTGACATATAATTTTAATGCAGTTACACTGAAATGAGAAATGTGTAGTGAGACAGGATTTTAATGCAGGCACACTGAAATGAGAAATGTAAAGTGACACAGGATTTTAATGCAGGCACAATGAAATGAGAAATGTGTAGTGACACAGGAACACTGAAATGAGAAATGTGTAGTGACAAAGGATTTTAATGCAGGCATACTGAAATGAGAAAAGTGCAGGCACACTGAAATGAGAAATGTGTAGTGACACAGGATTTTAATACAGGCACACTGAAATGAGAAATGTGTAGTGACACAGGATTTTAATGCAGGTGCACTGAAATGAGAAATGTGTAGTCACATAGGATTTTAATGCAGGAACACTGAAATGAGAAATGTGTAGTCACATAGGATTTTAATGCAGGCACACTGAAATGAGAAATGTGTAGTGACAAAGGATTTTAATGCAGGCACACTGAAATGAGAAATGTGTAGTGACATAGAATTTTAATGCAGGCACACTGAAATGAGAAATGTGTAGTGACACAGGATTTTAATGCAGGCACACTGAAATGAGAAATGTGTAGTGACATAGAATTTTAATGCAGGCACACTGAAATGAGAAATGTGTAGTGACATAGAATTTTAATGTAGGCATACTGAAATGCGAAATGTGTAGTCACATAGAATTTTAAAGCAGGCATACTGAAATGAGAAATGTGTAGTGACAGAGGATTTTAATGCAGGCATACTGAAATGAGAAATGTGTAGTGACACAGGATTTTAATGCAGGCACTCTGAAATGAGAAATGTGTCGTGACAGAATTTTAATGGAGGAACACTGAAATGAGAAATGTGTCGTGACGTAGAATTTTAATGCAGGCACACTGAAATGAGAAATGTGTCGTGACATAGAAGTTTAAAGCAGGCATGCTGAAATGAGAAATGTGTAGTGACATAGAATTTTAATGCAGGCACACTGATGTGAAACTGCGCTGAAATGGTAACCTGATTGAAGCACACACGACAATAAAATAATTACATGACAACAATAATGGCAGGGAGATGAAGAATCACAAACATACGTGCAGGACTACACGAAGTACAAACAACAAACACACGAACAAAAGAAAAAGTCACAGCCATTCACTAATAGTGTAACTATAAGCGAACTAAACTGATGCCCAATGTATTGACAAATAAATCTACAGATAGGCACTATTAAATAATTAATGGAAAAGAAGATTTCTTAACAGGGTCAGAATACATCGAAAGTTATACCCGACTAGAGGTCCACCTCCTCTATTAGCAACGAAGATGGCCACATATCTGAAGACGAAGTGAGTCATGCACAGCAGAGAAAGTGTGTAAGGCGCAGGACCTGATGAATCCCAATGATTGATAACGCCTGGATGAATGTGGTAATCAGGCAGTCACTAAATATGAAACATTGTAAACACGACAATTAGAATCTATAAGCAGACATAAAGGAGAGGACTGATGGTGAGAGTGAGAGAGAAGAGAGGATGTAGAAAAGAGAAGATGAGTAGAGACGAGAGATTAGATGCAGGAAGATGGAAGAGATGAGAGGAGAGAGAAGCACACACTATTGAATCCATATGAATGGAATATAGTTTCAATTCATCAACATATCCCTTAGCATCATTGATGATTAACATTGTACAGTTAAGATCGTCCTAGAGTACATATAGAAGTAGATATGAGAGCGAAGCGAGCGAGCAGCGAGAAAGAGGAGGAGAGAGAGAGATGAGAGCCATGGTAAGAGGAGATAGAGAGAAGTAGCGGAGAGAGAGAAAAACATAATGCTCCATCTTACTTCTCAAGTTGAACGAGAGTAAACAATTGCACAAAACTTTAAAAATTAAGCTGTAAAATTCAGTGAGCATTGTCTTCTTCGCATGGCATAAAAATGTACTTTGATACTGCAAAGAAAACGGTTCTATTATTAGCACAACGAATGATCAACACGGCAATGAGAATGTTATGAATGAATTTCTCTAAGATCTGCATACATTGAACACATATATAGTCAAATGATATTCATCTCATCTAATTCATTACACAGATGACATTTTGTCTTGCAAATTAGGCTGTCATCTGTGAAATTACTATTAATGGTAAGACATTTAATCTGGCTTTGACAAGCAAACTTTAATGAATACCACAATACTACAATAGATAGAAGATCCCTTTCAAACACAGTTTTAAAATGATCTGTAAATGGAGTATCGTCATGATTGCTTATAACACTTGCCATTCGAATTAAAGAATCTATCAGTCTTTGCCTAAAAACCTGCATAATTTATGAATCTCCTAACCCTCCTGTAACCATATTTTAATTAAAACCACACTCACATATAACACTCTTTGTTAGAACCCGCATTTTTGCATATTACAAGGTTAGTCATTTCGTATGCCTGACGTAGGATATAGTGGTGGTCATCGAAGTATTTAAACCAGTACGAAAAGCAGAGAAATGCAGGTATGCATATAGAGGGTATTTCCCAGTTCTCCGTACACATTTTGTTAGGAGTTTTGATGGGGAGAGACAGAAAACGCTGCATGCCATTAATATCTTTTCTAAACATGTCTCAATCGACTTAATCCCAAACTTCAGAGAAAATACAAAATACGCTTTTTAATCAAATACTTATAGTTATCTGACATGTAATATCTTGTTTTTCAAAAACGCTTTATTAAAACTAATTAACGGCTTTTTTCCTTTCAAATTGATTATCAGACAACTTGTGCTTAGCTTCGTGAAAAATTGAATCCCAAATATACAATACTTTTTACTACTTCAATTTAACATTTTCGAAAAAAACATTCTTCATCTCTGCCCATAAACCACCTTTTACTAAAAACCATAATTTTAGTTTCTATATTGTTACTTTTAATTTAATACTTTAGATCGCAGCTTTAAGCCATCAAGGTTTTGAGACCCTCGGAGTAGATGAAAACAAGACAACACATCTACAAAAGAAGCACAACAATCATGAGACTGGCATTACCTGAATGCATGTTTACCTTTCACAGACATATCATTTGCTGACTGGTTAATAAACATTTGAAACAGATTGACTTCAGTAACACCTTTGCGCACCCCTATTGACATCAAAAGCTGTTATATCAAGTTAGATTGACCTGAAAACTGCACTATGTATACGCCGGTTCTAAACCTTGTAATATTTATCATGCTTACTGATCAAATGCTTTCTAAAATCAACAAATCAACATACAACTTCTTACCTCTCTGGACAACCAGCATTCTTTTCACAAAGTTATAAACAAAGATATGGTTCAGTTATGAATATGCCTTACGAAATCCTGCTGATTTGTCAGATATCAAGCTGTTTTTCTCAAACCAAGAGTAGATCGATATTTAAATTGTGCTGTAACATTTGAAATTGTACTTAGTAAAGATACAGGTATAATTATCACATTCTCTATGTACCTTTTTTGAATTGGATATGACAATGGCTTCCATCCTTGGATAATCGCCTTTCTAAATCATTAAATAATTTATGTACAAAGGATAATAGTTTGGTTACGCCTTAAGCACTTTATGCAAGCATCACCATCCGCATTTTGCCACTTTAGTTTTTTATACAATGTTACTTCCTGCAAGTTATTTCGACATGTCATGCATTTTGTCTTCCTCAAAAACCAGATCTTGCTTCTCATTGAAATCATACTATCTGTAGAAAACAAATTTTTGATGATTGTACAATCATTGCATAATATTGTTTTCTGCTTATTCTTTCTTTCCGCTTCCAATTCGTTAGTGCTTCAGAATTTTGTTGAATTTTAATATTGCCACAAGATTACAACTTTCTTTTCTAAAGCTCTTTTTATTTTTAGTAAACCTTATCTTTCTGCAGAATATATTCTAATCTATTCTTCGTCACTTCTAGACTTTCTAAAACCTCCTCAAAGATTCTCCATTCTTTTTGCTTGCTGAATTCATTGTACATTCAATTGTTTTTGCAAATTAGGATATATTATTACCATACAGCTACTGCTGTAAAAACATTTTATAAACAATCAGGTTGCAACGCCTACCATATCATCTAAATACTAAGCTAACTGACCTTACTCTTAGCTTGAAAAAACCAATGAAAATGATATGGATTGGAAACATTGAGCAAACCTGTTGCATTTGTATGATTATATACTTCATTTCTATTATGGAATCTAATCAAAAACTGCTCCAGATATAGTTGTAACTTAAACGAGGGTTTGATGTGAATTAATTATCAGTCCCATTTTCAGAAAACATGATGTAAACAAAACATGTTTGGAGATCAGCTTATTGGAACTTTGTAAAATCTTTGATGTTATTATTCAATGGTTGTGATGATTGAATTTGATGTAGCTACACTACATTGTAACCACGGGATGCAGTACGTTGACTATTTTATCATGCACTGATTATTATATGATGTCTGGTGGTCTGTCCTTAATGTGAAGATCAATCTGAATGGATCATCACACATTGTACTGACTGTTCTACAGCCTCAGCCTGACAATATCAATCACAACAGGAGATAATTTCACATTAAACAAACTTTATGGGATAAAGAAAGACAGTTTATGTAGACAATCCAAATGTGCTAATTTGCAGAGATAGAGGATTTGAGAGAAGAGAGAGAGAGAGAGGATGAATGAGTAGTAAGAAGAGAGATGAAATCCGTATCTTTACAAAAACAACAACGAACAAATAAAGGTTGAATTGAATTATCATGTACTTTTTTACGGTGATTGATCGCAAAGATCACATGCTTTTTTCATCCGACTCCTATTAGGATAACAGCACAATCCTCTTTCCATAAATAGCATGCAACAAATACCTTTAGAAGATAAGGCGCAAAATCATTTTCAATAAGATACCAGCAACCCTCTTTCGAAGAAGGCACACAATCCTCTCAGCATGATAAGGCACACTATTATTTACTACAGTGTTACTTCCCAAATTATTTCAGCATTCGTGCATTGTCTTCCTCAGAAAGACCCAAGTGATCTTGATCTTCCTCATTGAATTCAAATATCTGTAGAAAAACAATTTTTGAAAGATTGTACAATTCATGCGAAAATATTGTTTTTTGCTTTATCTTTCTTTCCCGATCCCAATTCAGTTAGCTGCTTCCCGAATTTGTTGAACTTTAATATTTGCACTAGCATTTCAACCTTTCCTTTTCTAAAGCTCTTTTTATTTTTAGTAACCCTGTATTCTTTTCTTGCAGTAATATATTCTAATCTATCTTCGTCACTTCTAACTTTCTAAAACTCCTCAAAGATTTCTCCATTTCTTTTGGCTTGCTGAAATTCATTTTCCAAACCATTCATAAAAATGTTTTTGCAAAATTTGGATATACTTACTTACCATTCACTACTGGCTGATAATAACATTTTATAAAAATCCAATTTCACTGTCTACATTTTCATCTAAAATCCCAGCTGTAACTGAACCTTACTGTGCTTGGAAAAAAAAAATGATTTAAAGGATTTTGGGTTTTGGGAAAAATTGAGCAAAACTGTTGCATTTGTATGAATTATTTTGGGCTTATTTGCTATTATGTGGAGATCTTAATGCAAAAACTGATCCAGATTTTTGCTTGAACTTAAACGAGGTTTAGATGATGAAATTTGATATCAGTTCCATTTTCAGAAATCACATGAAGTAAAAAAAACATGTTTTGGAGTCAGTTATTGGAACTTTGTAATTCTTTTGATGTTTTTATTCTAAATGGTTTGTGTGAATGTGAATTTGATGGTAGCTACACCTACATATGTAACCCGGGATGCAGTACGGTTGACTATTTTATCATGTCACATGATTTATATAATATGATGTCTGGTGGTCTGTCCTTAGATGTGGAAGATTCATCTGAATCGGATCATCTACCAGTTGTACTGACCTGTTCTACAGCCCTCAGCACTGACAATAATCAAACAACAAGGGATAATTTCTACATTAACAAACTTATATGGGATAAAGAAAAAGAACAGGTTTATGTAGACAATCCAAATAGTGCTAATTTGCAGAGAGAGAGAGAGAGAGAGAGAGAGAGGAGAGAGAGAGAGAGAGAGAGAGAGAGAGAGAGAGAGAGAGAGATCCGTTATCTTTACAAAAACAACAACGAACAAATAAATGGTTGAATTGAATTATCTGTATTTTTACGGGTGATTGATCAGCAAAGATCACATGCTTTTTTTCATCCGGCCCCTGCCTTAATTAGTGACTAAGGCAGCAACAAATCCTCTTTCACATAAGATAAGGCAGCAACAAATCCTCTTTCACAGAAGATAAGGCAGCAACAAATCCTCTTTCACATAAGATAAGGCAGCAACAAACCTCTTTCACAGAAGATAAGGCAGCAACAAATCCTCTTTCACAGAAGATAAGGCAGCAACAAATCCTCTTTCACGGAAGATACGGCAGCAACAAATCCTCTTTCACAGAAGATAAGGCAGCAACAAATCCTCTTTCACGGAAGATACGGCAGCAACAAATCCTCTTTCACAGAAGATAAGGCAGCAGCAAATCCTCTTTCACGAGACGCAGCACAATCTCTCAAGAAGATAAGGCAGCAACAAATCCTCTTTCACGGAAGATACGGCAGCAACAAATCCTCTTTCACAGAAGATAAGGCAGCAACAAATCCTCTTTCACGGAAGATAAGGCAGCAACAAATCCTCTTTCACAGAAGATAAGGCAGCAACAAATCCTCTTTCACGGAAGATAAGGCAGCAACAAATCCTCTTTCACGGAAGATAAGGCAGCAACAAATTCTCCGCTGTAGCCGTACTCAAATTCACTATGTCGCATTCTCGGGGTCAAAGGTCCACAGGAAGCCTATCAATGTTAGGCTGCCGCAGGGTCACCAGCCAGAGGGGTCCTGCATTGCTGCTGGGTTACTTTGGCTGTGTACAGTGGTTCCTGTTCTGAGCTAGCATACACAGGACACCACTCACTGACGACAGTAACAGTTTATTCGTGGAGCCCAGGGAGGCAGTAGTGTGACCACCACATGTCCCTCCAATGACCTCCCTTGACCTTCATCCCCCAAGGCTTGAACACGAACCCACCACAAGCATAAAAGTGTATGGGAAACAGAAGCTGAGGTCACCATGAGACCAGAGTAACCGGGGAAATTGAATCAGAAACAATTTTTCTTGATTGCACAATTAACAATGTGATGATGATGATGCGTTAATGCAGCTATGGAAGTGTGTGTGCTTTGAGACTTCATGACAGAGTTTTAGTCTATGCGTCCTATCATAATGATATCCCAGCATCCACCAGGCTTGAGAAATAATTTTGTTTTATAGACACCTGCATTAAGGTCATTGAGCAACACTCAAATTTGCATCTGTAGAGTAGATGTAGCTCAAATGTGTGGTCCCCGTCTTCCCATTAAGCCCATAGCAAATTTACTCGTGGAAGGGGCCGGCCAAAAAATCACTATAACTTGTTAAATTCGAATCCTCGACCTTCCATTCCGTAACCCAAGGCACTAACCCCTGCGCCATGGCAGGTGGTCTGGTTGAGAAATAGTTGACAGTTGTTGGCCTACATTAGGTCAAAATTCAAAAGATATTTTGACTTGCTACTGGCCCTTTTGTGATGGTGTACATCATCATAGCCATTTCAAGCCACATACAAGGGATACACGCTACTGGTCCCTCTCCTGCTCTTGCTCTAAGTTCTCAGCCATCCATTGTCAGAGGTATTGATTTCAGAGAGGCATTTGAGAGTGTTAACGTAAAAGTCCGGCGATGTAATGTCCTAAAAACTAGTTATTTCTCATAAACAATGGAGCATGGAATAAATCCCTGAAATTATCTGTCGAATAAGTCATTATGTGATGAATGAAAAAAGTGTTGTCCATTAACCCAATTCCTTCTTCAAAGCTGTTACAGATAGCAGCAAACCACCATTGCAAAATAAAGCCTTTTGTAAAAGCAAACAAAGCAGGTGATAAAAAGAATGGTGAAAGGTTTGTTTGTATGTTTTCTTTACATTTAGGAAACGGTCCATGTTATGTGAAAATCTTCTTAAGGTTGGTGCTATGGGCTTTCGATTAGGCAGATGATTATCTGTAGAAAATTGTGTATGACTCTTTTCTTAACTTTTTGCCTTTCTGTTCTCTCGTGTTGAGAATATTCTCCTCATTCCTCAAATCATTGATTTTTTTTAAAGCTTTCTTGTCCCTTTCTTTTATTGATGAATATGTGAATCATGATCACGCCTAAACATTCCACATAGCCATATTTTTGTTGTTCTTTAGTTCTTTCTCATATTTTGGTATTTATTTTTAATTCAAGATAATAAAAAAATGAGTGTTGCTCAATGTGCCTGCATGAATAAAATGGGGTTTGCTTCCTTTTTTAGAGACGTTTGCAAAAATGAACTCTTATACATTTCATGAAGGTAGGTTCTATGTAATCGTTTACGTGATGATTCTACTACGTGCATGGAACAAATGATCGAAAGACGGCAACATAAAAGGCATAAAAACATGACGCTGGCAATGTCTTGACAATATAAACAAACATTTCATGTCTCAATCCTTACCATTCTTCCTCCCCCCCCCCCCCCCTCACTCACACACGCACAGAGAGAGAAAGAGAGAGAGTGGGGGGGGGGGGGGGGGGAGACACGCGAGTGTGTGCATGTTCGTGAGCGTCCAGGCAACTTTTTAAAAATTTTAGTCATTTTCTTTCTCTTGATTTTGTTGTCTTGTCTCCACCTCCACTCTCATTTCCACGCCAGAATGGAGTCTGTTGATGTTGATTGACTCATCTGTCTGTGTGCAGATTGTACGGTTGCTTTTAGTGCTCTAAATGTCTCTGTGTCTGCAGTGAAATCTAACTTTGTGACTTCCCCCCAAACCAGTTTCTATACAGATGTTAAATTTGGCAGGAGTACGGATATCAATCTGTCAGGTAATACTCCTAAATTTGGCAGGAGTACGGATATCAATCTATCAGGTAATACTCCTAAATTTGGCAGGAGTACGGATATCAATCTATCAGGTAATACTCCTAAATTTGGCAGGAGTACGGATATCAATCTATCAGGTAATACTCCTAAATTTGGCAGGAGTACGGATATCAATCTATCAGGTAATACTCCTAAATTTGGCAGGAGTACGGATATCAATCTGTCAGGTAATACTCCTAAATTTGGCAGGAGTACGGATATCAATCTGTCAGGTAATAAATACTCCTAAATTTGGCAGGAGTACGGATATCAATCTATCAGGTAATACTCCTAAATTTGGCAGGAGTACGGATGTCAATCTATCAGGTAATACTCCTAAATTTGGCAGGAGTACGGATATCAATCTGTCAGGTAATACTCTAAATTTGGCGGGAGTACGGATATCAATCTGTCAGGTAATACTCTTAAATTTGGCGGGAGTACGGATATCAATCTGTCAGGTAATACTCTTAAATTTGGCGGGAGTACGGATATCATCGTCAGTAATACTCTATTGGCGGAGTACGGATATCAATCTATCAGGAAATACTCCTAAATTTGGCAGGAGTACGGATATCAATCTGTCAGGTAATACTCCTAAATTTGGCGGGAGTACGGATATCAATCTATCAGGAAATACTCCTAAATTTGGCAGGAGTACGGATATCAATCTGTCAGGTAATAAATACTCCTAAATTTGGCAGGAGTACGGATATCAATCTGTCAGGTAATCCACTGTTCACTGGTCCCGTAACCCGCCAGGGTCGTGGGGGCGCTGCATGGTGGACGAACGGTGGACCAGCTGGCTCCACTTAGCGCGGTCGTGGGCAAGTGCCTGGGTGACACTGAAGTCCTTCCCTGTCCAATCACGGATGTCAGGTAATAAATACTCCTAAATTTGGCAGGAGTACGGATATCAATCTGTCAGGTAATACTCCTAAATTTGGCAGGAGAACAGATGCAAAGCTGTCAGGCAGCACATATGTAAAATAAAAAGTGAAGGTGTCCCATAACCTATGTGGGTGTAGGGGAGCGAGGCATCAGGGACCTCAGCTTCTCCAGGGGTCAGCATACTGAGGGTGGTGCCCATCTCCTCTCCCTCGCTGCTTTACCTTCCATGACCCTAAAGAGGACAGGTACCCATTTACAGCTGGGTGAACTTGGGGACTGTACTGAAGCCAATGCGCGTAAACGGTCACCCATCCACTTGGTAACCCCGCTCGATGCTGAAAGCGAGTGCTCTGACCACCGAGCTATTCCACCCCATAGGTAAAGTAGCCAAAGCATATCTTCCAGCCACTGCCTTTGTTCACACTAGTGTCTACCAGTGCCAGACCTTGAAAAGACAGAGGGAGTATTTTTCAATATTTGGCTTTTGATCTCGAATATTGTCGTGGGCAGATGATTTTGACTTGAAACAATGCTCAGGACACTCTCACAGTAAATACATTTCCTCCCAAAAAAGCCATGGCTAACTGTTTGTTGTACTCACTTGGCAAGAACTGCACACACAAGACACAGGAAAAGAGAAGAAAGTGCCGTCGTTCTGGTTTCTTTGGGAACCACAGGAAGGAACAGGATTCTAGTGCTAATAGGGAGGGAGCGAGGGAGGGAGGATTCATGGTAGTGAAAGGCCAGTGATGAGTGTTCTACCTGAATGTCATGTTGGCACTCACTGGCATGATGCTGCTTCTCCAGGGTACAAAGAACGCCTAAGGAAAGACAAGCACGTTGCCATGTTAAGCAACATTCAAACTTGACAACCCCCCCCCCCCCCCCCCCGACCCCCCTCCCACCTCGTTGTGCCGAATCAGTTTGTGGACTTTATGATGTGAGGAATCATTGGCATAAGTTTCACCCACTGGGGGAAGCACACTGTGTTACAATTATCATTATATCTAAAGAGTGGCACGTTGCTGATTTGGTTGACTCATTGAAGATTGTTGCTTTTGTTGACTCGCCATATTTTCATGTCATGCTGACATGAAGTAAAAGTGAAAACGCGATGTGTACAGTGAGTAATGGCGGTAAGGAATGGGTCGATCAACTGATCTGGGGTAATACGAAGCAAAGCAGCTTTAATCAGCTCACGATTCAAATTGAATGCCGCATATGTGTTTGCATGTTTTTTCGTTGCTAGATGCTAACATTGATGAGGCACACAAAACATTTACAAACATGTTATCACAAGCAAGCGAATGTATGCGAAGGCGTGTTTGTATTGAAAAGGATCAGCGGGAAGCCCCCTAGCTTGATGCGGAATGTAAAGATGCTAAGATTTAAGCAAGCAAGATTATGTGTTTCAGAGCTAGCTCGCCTCTCTCTCTCTCTCTCTCTCTCTCTCTCTCTCTCTCTCTCTCTCTCTCTCTCTCTCTCTCTCTCTCTCTCTCTCTCTCTCTCTGTGAGAGAGAGAAAGAAGTTGCTGATGCCATAGGACTGTTAAAAAGATGCAAGGCTTGTGGCATGGACAACGTCTTAATAGAAATGTAAAAGTTAGCAAACAATCTTGCTGTGCAGTTTTTAACCAGGATTTTTAGCATCTTGATTGACTATAGCGTCTACCCAGGTGAATGGGCAAAAGCAAGTATTGTACCAATTTTCAAAAAAGGAGATGACAGTTTAACTAACAATTACAGGGGAGTATCATTACTGAGCTTGATAAGCAAATGTGACATGTCAGCACTGAACAAAAGGCTCGTGAAGTGGGCTGGGTTATTCCACAGCCGACCATTTCTACACTTCAGGCAGGCAGTTGTGGAGAGGTGTTTATCCAAGAATAGAGGAAAGCTGGATGCATGCGTTGACGTCTAGTCTGACTGTTCAGCGACATCACTTGTTTAACATCATTCATGGCTCGAAATGATATCCGGGGGAAATAGGTAAATGCTGTTATTGCTATGCATGAATATATATACATATATATATATATATATATATATATATATATATATATATATATATATATATATATTATTATTTATTTATTTATTTATTTATATATACCACACAAACTGAAAGCATAACAACCAGCATAATAAATGTTCCCCAATATGTCGGCTTTCGCCTTCCTCAGGGGAGTTTTATTATGACGTGATGGAATGACGTCAATCTCAATTTTACATCATTGTGAAAGTTTTGGTATGACGTTTTAAATTGAACACCATACTGAGACCATGTTAGAGAGAGAGAGAGAGAGAGAGAGAGAGAGAGAGAGAGAGAGAGAGAGGGGAGGGGGGGGGGGATTTTACCTGGGACAATTATGGTCATATAGTTAATGTTCACACACACACACACACACATACACACACAAACACACACACTTGCGCGCCCACGCATACACGCACGCATGCACACATATACACGCATATGCACATACACACACACATACACATCCTTTCAGGAGACTATAAGCGAAGTCCCGTGTGGGAGCACACGCAGAACATCCGGCCCACATGCCAAAACCCGTTCCACCTTTCGGAAGAGTAGGCAATTGTGCGCCAGTGCAAATGAATTAAACGAGTGCCTATTCCATCATCCTCGAAGCAAAGGAATAACTAAATAGTAATTAAACAATAAACACATGCGCGCGCGCACACACATACACACACACTCTCACACACACACACACACACACACACACACACACACACACACACACACACACACACACACACACACACACAAGTCAAGTTAGGTATTTTTGGAGGATTGTTCAAAGCAAGTTGCCAGGGTAGTGGAATGTGGTCAGGACGTGTGTTGAAGCCTTCAGGGGCGTCAGTCTGCAACTTGTGTCTCCAGAAACGTTCTCGGCGGAGTCTGGCCTCGTGGGTCTGCCCGTTCACCTGTTCAATCACCTGGCACTTCACGTTGCTGAGAGAGTGTCCCGCCTGATTGAAGTGTTGGGTCACTCTTGTGCCGGTGTTTCTGGTGATGTCACTGCGGTGAAGGTACAGCCTGGTTTTCAGGGCGTTTTTGGTTTCGCCAACGTACTGGAGTCCACAGAGGTTGCAGCTGAGCAGATAAACGATGTTCTTGCTACTACAAGAAAAGGCGTCTCTGATGGTGAATCTCTCACCAGTAGTGAAACTGGTGAAGAGACTGCCCTCTAGTAGGTGGTCCCTGCAGGTGGCACATTTTTTGGTGCAGCAGAAACATCCACGACTACCAGGTGTTGCGTTTGTAGGAGGCAGGACAGATGGCATGAGCATGTTCCCTAGACTTCTGCATTTTCTCTCCCCCACCACAGGAGCTTCGGGAACTGCCTTCTTCATTCTGGCACTGCTGCAGTGCAGGGTAGGCAGATTGTCCTGTAACCATTTTCGGATGGGAGGGTTCCGTGGATTATGGGTGATGACTACAGGAACTCTGCTGTTGATGGGTTTTTTGGTGTAAGTGAGGGTAGTCTGGCGTGGAGTGGCTTTTGCCCGTGTTTTAGCGGCCATGATGATGGTGTCAGGGTAGCCACGATCCTGGAAGGCATGGCACATCTCCATACTGGGGCGTTCGAAGTCTTGCTCTGTAGAACACACAAGCGGCGTACTCGCAAGAACTGTCCCACAGGGATGTTGTTCACACAATGACGGGGATGACATGATTGGAATGGAAGGTAGTTGTGGGCATCTGTTGCTTTAGAGAAGAGCTCGGTGGTGATGTAGCCACCTTCCATTCTGAGGAGAATGTCCAGGTAGGGCATTTCTGTTTTTGAACTGTGGACTGTGAACTTTATTGACGGGTGGAATGAGTTGATGAACTCACTGAAACTGTTCAGTTGTTCCTCCGTTCTCATCCACAACATATATATGTGTGTGTGTGTGTGTGTGTGTGTGTGTGTGTGTGTGTGTGTGTGTGTGTGTGTGTGTGTGTGTGTGTGTGTGTGCGTGCGTGCGCGCGTGAACTGACAGAGCTTGTCAAATTTTATGTAGATGTGTTGGGCTCCTTTCTTTTTAGATTGTATTTTCAAGGCACAATGTTTAATATATCTCTGTTATTATCATTATTGCCGTTATCACTACTATCATGTCACTACTACTATGATGATGATGATGATGATGATGATGATGATGATGATGATGATGACGATGACGATGACGATAACGATCATAGTGCCATGGGGTAGTGGTAGTAGAAGTGGCAAGCGGTGGTCATGATGACGACGACGTCAACGATAATGACGATGATGCTGATACTATCTGAATGCATTCCTTCCCTGCTTCTTCCCAGTTTCCTGCAATTAAGAGAAACTGGGAGGGAGGGAGGGAGGGTCGATTATGAGGTGTTGGATAACAGACCTCAGGCAACCTTGATTACTGAAGTGGGTAAAAACGGCGGTATGATGATAATGTCCCATCCCTCGCCAGTCTTTTATAGCATCATCAAGACGTTTTGAGATGTAGCTGTAAAACCATGATGCTGTAAAAAAAAAATTCAATGTCTTCCTTCTTTATGGAGTTTGGAATTACGCAATATCACACTTTTTCACTGCAAGAATACATGACAAATGATGAAAGCATTATTTCCAGTAAAATTTGATTACTTCATCATTTTTTGTTAATTATCAATGCATCACCAATAAGTGTATTGCCAACTGGAGAAATACACATGCATAGACATATACAAATATAGACAGACATATACAGACATAGACATGCAGACATAGACATATGCAGACATAGACATATGCAGACATAGACATATACATCCATATAGACATACATAGACATATATAGACATATAGTAAGAATACAATCAAATATCGAATTAGAAAAAGCAAATAAATCAAACAAATTGTCAGCTTATAATGCTGATTATTTAAATGCCCCCATTCAATATGATGAATTTAGTGAAACTTTAGATTCATTTACACATAACAAGACGGCTGTTGGTGCTGATGGTATATCTTATCAAATGCTGGCTCATATGCCTTTAAAATGGAAAAGGCTACTCTTTTTCATTTTTCCAGAACTGTTGGATAAATGGCGCTCTTCCTAAAATCTGGAGGCAGTCGATTGTAGTCCCAATCCTGAAGAAAGGTAAACTGCGGTCATCGATAGATAGCTACAGGCCAATTGCTTTACGTCTCATGTGGGTAAAGTAATGGAAAAAAATTATACATAAGCGTTTATTTCATTTTTGTGAAAAGAATAATGTGATCCAACAAATCAGGCTGGTTTTCGAAAGGGAAGATGTACTTCTGACCACTTAGTTAAACTAACACATCAAATTAAAAAGCAATTTTCAAACGAAAAAGTGTGTTAGCCACATTTTTTGATGTAAAGAAAGCCTATGATAGAGTTTGTCATGATCAATTGCTAACATAAATTAAAATACATTGGTATTAATGGCATATTATATAAATATCTGCAAAAATTTCTTGTCGGATAGATCAATTTGCACTAAATTAGGTTCAGTGTACTCATCTTTTAAAGCTATCGACTTGGGTATACCACAGGGATCAGTACTTGCACCTATCTTGTTTTCTATTCTTGTACATGATCTCCCTAGCTCTTTGTCCACCTAATACTCAAGTTGTTCAGTATGCAGATGATATTGCTATTTGGATAAATACGTCAGTTAGGAAAAAACACGAAAAAGAGAGTGATCAATTATGTTGAAAAAATATATCAGGAAGAATTAGATAAATTCTGTAGTTATATGAAGAAAACAGATTAGAATTATCAGCAGAAAAAACGTGTCTTGTGCTTTTTAATAACGGTGACAACGCATTAAAATTACCAATACTGAAATTAGAAGGAAAGGTGCTTCAATACAAACAAGATGTCAAATTCTTAGGTGTATTTTTAACTAGAAAGTTGAATTGGAAGATGCACATCAACCAAATGATAACTGAGCTAGGAAAAGACTTAATTTCCTAAAGATATAAGTTCTCAGGCATGGAGCCAAGACACTACGACTCTGATACATCTGGCTCTGTCCTTGGTACGTTCAAAATTAATATACGGGACAAGAAGTTTATTTTTCTGCTGCAGATTATCTACTTAAAAAATTACAAAGTCTAGACAGTAAAGCAGTAAAGATAGCTCTTGGTGTTCCGGCTCATGCAAATACAGCTAATACTTATAAAGAAGCTCATTTATTATCTCTTTCTGATCAGCGAAAACTGTCAGTATCAAAATATGTGGTTCGTAGTATCTCTATTCCAAATTCAGTAAAAGAGGAAATATTTATTAATCAAGACACTGATTTTCCTAAACGGGCACGCAATATTTCATTTTGCAGCCAATTACAAATTTATACAGACACATTTATGAAAGAAAATTGACATCGATATATCAACAATTCCAATTTTACCGATTGTTCCACAATTACCTCCTTGGGAACATATTTCAGCTAAATTTGACATTGACTACACGGAATAAAGAAAAATGAAGATCAAATCTTCTCACCGTTGATGTAAAAAGTCACTTAGAAATAATTATTCTAATCACTTAAAAGTGTATACTGACGGATCTGTATTAGAAACAGGCAAAAGTGGTGCTGCATATGTGATTTCCGACTTTAAAAGTTCAAAATCTTTTCATTTAGGACAACATTTTTCTATTTTTACTTCTGAATTATTTGCAATTCTTATGGCTTTGAATTTTTTTGTTGATACTGCTATTGATGTTTGCCAAATTCTGTTTTGCGTTTGACTCAAAGGCAGTGTTAATGGCATTTAAAGTCATGGCATGGTAAAATAAGGAATGATATTGTATTTGAGATAAAATTCCTGATACATTCTATTGCAAGCAGAGGCATCAGCATAACTTTTTGCTGGATCCCCTCTCATTGTGGAATTTATTCGAATGAGCTGGTTGATTCTTGGCAAAACAAGGTGCCTCTGAATACAGTACTGAAGTGTTTGATTCTAATCTTGCATTGTCGTCTTATGAAATTCATTCTAAGTTAATGAAATGCATACATTCAAAGATTATAGAAAAAACATTATCAGCAGTTTCCTTGCCCACGGAAATTAGAAATTCTAATACATAAACTGAGATTAAATGCATGGAATACTAAATATTCAAAAAATGTAAACATGTTGTTGTTCTATTCCACTTTCAGTCCACCATTTGTTGTTTGATTGCCCAATTCTTCTTGACATGTATAAAGGAGAGGTTTAGATATTCATAAGAAATTATGCCAACTATATGACTCTCAGCAATTCATAGTGTCAGTTGCTGAAGTCATATATTCTTCACCTGTAAAACCTTTACTGTAATTACATATATATATATATATATATCTATATATATATATATATATATATATATATATATATATATATATATATATATGTATATATTTTATATACTTATGTGTGTGTGGATTGTGGGTGCGGGTAGGGGAGAGAAGAGAGGAGGAGAGAGAGAGAGGAGAGAGAGGAGAGAGGAGATGAGAGAGAGAGGAGAGAGAGAGAGAGAGAGAGAGAGAAGAGATGCGGTGTGTAATAATAGGTACTTTGGTATGAATGCGGGTGTGTCTAAATCACCATGTAGTGAATAGACATTAAACAAAACAAAACAAACAAACAAGACATATACAGACATAGACATATGCAGACATAGAAATATACAGGCATAGACATATACAGACATAGATAGACACATACAGACATAGACATATGCAGACGTATGCAGACATAGACATATGCAGACACAGACATAGACATATACAGGCATAGACATATACAGGCATAGACATATGTAGACATATACAGGCATAGACATATACAGACATAGACATATACAGGCACAGGCATATGCAGACATAGACATATACAGACACAGACATGTACAGACCTAGACATATGCAGACACAGATCTAGATATATGCAGAAACAGACCTAGACATATGCAGGCATAGATATATACAAAACTAGACATATGCAGGCACAGATATATACAGAACTAGACATATGCAGACACAGACCTAGACATATGCAGACACAGACCTAGACAAATGCAGACACAGACCTAGATATATGCAGACACAGACCTAGACATATGCAGACACAGACCTAGATATATGCAGACACAGACCTAGACATATACTGACACAGACCTAGACATATGCAGACACAAACCTAGACATATGCAGACACAAACCTAGACATATGCAGACATACTGCAAACAGACCTAGACATATGCAGACACAGACCTAGACATATGCAGACACAGACCTAAACATATGCAGACACATACCTAGACATATGCAGACACAGACCTAGACATATGCAGATATATGCAGACACGGACATAAAATGACTAAACAGTTATATCGAGACATTAGTCGGCAAAAAGTCTGAAGTGTAAAAAAAAATTGGTATTTCAGCTTTTCCATGAAAATGCAATAAACAATTCCTTTATCAACAATCTTGTTATGACTAATGTAACATTTCTTTATAAAAAATCTTGGCATGACAAATGTAACATTTCTTTATCAAAAGTCTTGCTATGTTTGATGTCACTATCTCTTTATCCAAAATCTTAGTATGTTTAATGTCACATTTCCTTATCCAAAATCTTGGTATATTTAATGTAACATTTCTTTATTAAAAATCTTGGTATGCTTAATGTCACATTTCTTTATCCAAAATCTTGGTATGTTTAATGTCACATTTCTTTATAAAAAAATCTTGGTATGTTTAATGCCACATTTCTTTATAAAAAATCTTGGTATGTTTAATGTCACATTTCTTTATAAAAAATCTTGGTATGTTTAATGTCACATTTCTTTATAAAAAATCTTGGTATGTTTAATGTCACATTTCTTTATCCAAAATCTTGGTATGTTTGTCACATTTCTTTATTAAAAAAATCTGGGTATGTTTAATGTCACATTTCTTTATTTAAAAAATCATGGTATGTTTAATGTCACGGTTTCAGTCTAGCGTTAACATCGCACAGACACGAAGTTTTCCAGGAGCAGACATAGGGAGTGATCATGATCTTGTAATGATGACTTTCCGACTACGTCTAAAGAAAATCCACAAGCGGAACAACATCAGGATCAAATTTGACCTCGAGAAGCTGAAGGACCCAGAGGTATTAGAAATTTTTCAAGCAAGGATAGGTGGAAAGTTTGCAGCACTCACTGTGATAGACTCAGACATAGATACACTGACGAATAGTTTCAATACAGCGGTGACTGAAACAGCAAACGAGCTTTGGCAAACGCCGACCAGTCAAAAAACCATGGGTCACACCTAACATCCTACAACTATGCGACAAGCGTAGAGAGCTGAAGAAAAAGAAAAATGAAACAAAAGAAAGAGCAGAACAATATAGGGCAGTCAACAAAAGAATCAAGAAGTCCATGACGGAGGCAAAGAGAATTGGATCGGTGAACAGTGCCAAGACATTGAAGAGAACATCAAGAAAAACAATAGCAAGAAAGCATATCAGCTGGTGAAAGACCTGACTAGCACGAAACAGAGAAAGGTTTAACAATCCAAGACAAAAATGGGAAGTGTCTCACTGACGACCAGGATATTCTGAACAGATGGACAGAATACTGCTCCGACCTGTATAACTATAGAACCGCAGGAGATCCAGAAGTCCTTAATGTACCCGAAAGCAAAGACACAGACAGTCACCCTATCCTCCGAGAAGAAGTGGAAACAGCAGTCAGATCGCTGAAAAAGGGGAAGTCAGCAGGGGCTGACAACATTCCAGCTGAGTTGGTCCAAGCTGGAGGGGAAGCCATGATCAGCGCCCTACTAAGAATCTGCAACAAGATCTGGCAGACAGGAAAATGGCCAACACCATGGACGCAGTCACTCATCATAACCCTCCCAAGAAAGGAAATCTACAACAATGCCATAATTACCGCACAATCAGCCTCATATGTCACCCAAGCAAGGTCATGCTGCAGATAATATTGATAGACTGAAGCCACAAGCAGAGACCATCATTGCTGAGGACAAGCAGTTTCAGAGCAGGGCGCAGCACAACAGAACAGATATTCAACCTCAGAATACTATGTGAGCGGTACCTTCAACATCAACAAGACCTTTACCACGTATTTATCGATTTTAAGAAGGCATTTGACAGGGGTGGCATGCAGCTTTGTGGGCAACCATGAATTTGTACAGCATCAATGCAAACCTGATCAGTCATCAAACAGCTGTACAGCGAGGCCACCAGTGCAGTGTACTACAACAACAACATTGGAGAATGGTTTCGAACAACAGTTGGAGTAAGGCAGGCTGTCTACTCTCACCCACTCTTTCACATCTTCCTTGAGAGAATCATGGCTGATGCACTGGAACATCATGAAGGATCAGTCAGCATTGGTGGCAGAACGATCACAAACCTCCGCTTCGCAGATGACATTGATGGAATAGCAGGATCAGAAAAAGAGCTTGCCAGCCTAACAGAACACTTGGATAAGACCTCCAAAACATACGGCATGGAAATCAGTGCAGAGAAGACCAAACTGATGACTAATAACACCAACGGCATTAGCACTGATATCAGGGTTAATGACCAGAAGCTGGAAAACAGTTCAAAGCTTCAAGTACCTGGGAGCCATTGTATCCGACCAGGGATCCAAGCCAGAAGTAGTATGCAGGACTGCACAGACAATAACAGCTTTGTCAAAACTAAACACCATCTGGAGAGACAAGAATATCTCACTTATCTCCAAGATCAGACTAATGCGCTCCCTTGTCATATCCATATTTCTGTATGCCTGTGAATCATGGACCCTGACTGCAGATTTGGAGAGAAGAGTACAGGCAGTGGAGATGAGATGCTTTCGGAGACTCCTTGGCATCTCCTACAAAGACCACATAAGCAACGAAAGCGTGCATAACAGAATCCAGCAAACCATTGGACCCTATGAGAACCTTCTAACGATCGTGAAAAAGCGTAAACTTAAGTGGTATGGGCATGTCACAAGATCCCAAGGAATTACAAAGACAGTTTTGCAAGGCACTGTCCAAGGAGGAAGAAGAAGAGGCAGACCAAGGAAGAGCTGGGAGGATAACATCAGTGAATGGACAGGCCTAGAACTCAACAAAACCCTGAGAAAGGCAGAACAGAGAGAGGAATGGAGGGAACTGGTTGCTGAGTCTTTGAGGGTGCCCCCACGTCGTCAGACTACGGGACAGATAGATAGATAGAGATAGATAGATAGATGTTTAATGTCACATGTCTTTATCCAAAATCTTGGTATGTTTAATGTCACATTTCTTTATAAAAAATCTTGGTATGTTTAATGTCAAATTTCTTTATAAAAAATCTTGGTATGTTTAATGTCACATTTCTTTATTTTTAAAAAATCTTGATATGTTAATGTAGCATTTCTTTATAAAAAATATCTTGGAATGTTTAATATCACATTTCTTTATCAAAAATCTTTATATGCTTAATGTAGCATTTCTTTATATAAAAAAATCTTGGTACATTTAATGTAACATTTCTTATAAAAAAAAATCTTGGTACGTTTAATTTATATTTCAATTCTTTATGAAAATTCTTAGTATGTTTAATGTCACATTTTTTATAAGTCTTGGTATGTTTAATGTCATATTTCTTTATCAAAAATCTTGGAATGTGTAATTTCACATTTATTTATAAAAATCTTTGAATTTTTAATGTAATATTTTTTTTTAAATCCTGGTACGTTTGATGTAACATTTCTTTATCAAATGTCTTGGTACGTTTGATTTAACATTTCTTTATATAAAAAAAATCTTCGTATGTTTAATGTCACATTTCTTATTTTTAAAAATCTTGGTATGTTTGTCACATTACTTTATAAAAATTCTTGGTATTTTTATTTATTTTATTTATTTATTTATTTTATTTCTTTTTTAAATATTGAGGATAATGGGATAGCACTCATGTGCTTTTTTACATCCAGTAACCGTGTGTATGCGGTTTTGTAAATTTTGCAATCTGTTCCCACCGGCACACGATGACCTACTCTTTCGAAAAGCGGAACAGGATTTAACGTGTGCGCAAGATGTTCTGCGTGCGCTCGCACACGGGGCCTCGGTTTATAGTCTCATCCGATGGTATGTTTAATGTAACATTTCTTATCCAAACTCTTGGTATGTTTGATGTCACATTTCTTTATCCAAAATCTTGGTGTGTTTAATGTAACATTTCTTATAAAAAAAATCTTGGTATATTTGATGTAACATTTCTTTATCTAAAATCTTGGTATGTTTAATGTAACAATTTATCAAAAATCAAAAATCTTGGTATGTACAATATATTTATAAAAAAATCTTGGTATGTTTAATGTCACATTTCTTTATCCAAAATCTCGGTATGTTTTATTTAATATTTCTTTATAAAAAAAATCTTGGTATGTTTAATGTCACATTTCTTTATGAAAAATCTGGGTATGTTTAATGTCACATTTTTAAATAAAAAAATCTTGGTATGTTTAATGTCACATTTCTTTATAAAAAATCTTGGTATGTTTTATGTTACATTTCTTTATGACAAAATCTTGGTATGTTTAATGTCACATTTCTTTATAAAAAATCTTGGTATGTTTAATGCCATATTTCTTTATCCAAAATCTTGGTATGTTTAATGTAAAATTTCTTTATTTAAAAAAAAATCTTGGTATGTTGATTGTAACATTTTTTTTTTCTGTTTCTTCATCTTTGAACTCTTCTAAAAATGTTTATCCTGTTTCTTCTTTTGACAGAAACTCATGTCTAACACACATGTTTCTGTTTTCTTTTTATTTTGACACAAAAAACAACACACACACAAAACCCCAAAACAACACAAAAAACCCACACACACACACACCAAAAACCACACACCCAAACCCAAATCCAAATAAACCAATCCGTTGTTTATACCGCCGACCCAGAGGCCTTCGAGCTGCCCACCTCAAAATTTTTAAGCTCAGATTAAAAGGTGCAGCCCACACACTTCTCCCTCCCTCGCTCTTTCCCTTTCCCCCTCCTCAAGCCGCTAACCTTATTGGGGAAAAGCGGTGCCCCAACCCACGAGCTATCCCGTCCCAAAGCTATTTCCATTAAAAAGGGCTTCTTTCCCAGCTGTTAAAAGTCGTTTTTCAACTCTGTTAAGGGAAAATTTTTCTTCTAGTGAAAATAATCATTTTAGTTTTTTTTAATAAAAATTTCTTTTTTTCCCAAAATAAGGGGAAAGCGCTCAGTGCTTTCCCCGTGTGCATGCAGATTAAAAAAATTCGTTCCATCGGTACAAAGGCCTACTCCCGAAAAGCGGAACAGGTTTTATGTGTGCGCAAAAGGTCTGCTGGTTTGCCCGGGATTCGGTTTTTCCTTTTCCAAGGACTTCAGGGGATTTTTGCCCGGGATGATGCAAAATCAAGAAACAATCCCCCAAAGGGGTTCAGTTTGGCCCAAAATGGACCGGGCTGTTTCATTTCAAGCACAAAACCCAACCACCCGGGGGTTCCCTTTTTCCCCAATCCAGTAAACCCCAAAACCCAGCACATCACACCCGCCGGGGGCACGCGCGTACACGCCGCACTTTTTGGTCCTACGGAAACCTTTCAAAAAAAATGTAGTAGGTACCTACAGCCGACCTTTCGACAGACAAGTAGAGGTACCCACAGCAGACCTTTTAGCAAACAAGTATAGGTAATCAGCACGCCTTTCGACAAACAATGTAGTTGGTACCTACAGATGACCTTTCGACAGACATTTTAGTAGGTACCTACGCCGACCTTTTTTTAGAAAAAAAAAGTAGTAGGTACCTACAGCACGACCCTTTGACAGACAATGTGTAGGGACCACAGGCGATCTTTTGACAGACAATGTAGTAGGTCCACAGCACGACCCTTTAGACAGCAATGTTGTATACCTACAGACGATCTTTTAGACAATGTAGTAGGTAAACTACAGCCGACCTTTCAGACAAAGTGTAGGGGCTACAGCCGACCTTTCGACAATGTAGTAGGATCTACAGCCGACCTTTCAGACAATGTAGTGGGGGCCAAAACCTTTCAACAATGTATAGGTCCTACAGCAGCCCTTTCAACAACAAAAGTGGTCCCACAGCCCCCTTTCAGACAACAATTGTAGGCCTACAGAGATTTTTAGAAACAATTAGTAGGGGCCCTGGACGATCTTCAGACAATGTAGTGGGGATTAGCACGACCTTTAAAAGAAATGATGGATTTCACACGCCCTTTAGACAAAATGTTTTTTTTTTTACCCCCCCGTAGTAGGTCCACAGGCCCTTTAGAAAAAATTTAAGTTGGTTACAACGCTTTAGACGAAATGTAGTAGGTACCTACAGAACCCTTTTTAGACAGACAATGTAAGGACCACAGACTTTTTTAAAAAAAGTATAGGTACTACAGCACGACCTTTCAAAAAATTAGAGGATCGACACCTTTCAAAAATTTTGGTGGTACCTACGCACGACCTTTAAAAAGGAAAAAAGTGTAGGTATACGCCGCCTTTAGCAGACAAAAAAGTAGGTACCCACGACGACCTTTCAGACAAACAGGAGAAGGTACCTCAGAAACCCTTTCAAAAAAAGTAGTAGGAAACACAACTTTCAACAATGTAGTAGGACCTACGCAGACCTTTAGAAAAAATTAAAAAAGTACCTACGCAGACCTTTCAGGAAAACAAAAAAAGTGGGTAACGCACGCCTTTCAGACAAACAATGGTGGGGCCCTACACCCGACCTTTCAGGACAATGTAGTAGGACCCTAAACCACCTTTGCAAAATGTATGGGTACTACAGACGACCTTCAGACAGCAATGTGTGGACCACAGACGCTTTAGAAGAAAAATGAGTAGGCCCTACAGCCGACCTTTCGGGACAATGTATGGCCCTACAGACGTCTTTCGAAATGTATAGGTACTACGACGCCTTCAACAAATTAGTGGGGACCTACGCACGTTTTTAGACAATTTAGTGGGTATACAGCCGACCTTTAAAGAAAAAGAGTAGGTTTTACGCAGCCCTTTCAGACAGACAATTTTAGGTACCTAAGACGACCTTTCAGCAAAAATTTTAAAAGGCTACGAGACTTTCAAAAAAAGTATGGGTACCTCCAGACCTTTAGAAAAATTGTGGACACACAGACCTTTAACAATGTGGGGTATCAGCTGCCCTTTTGGGCAAAAAATTTGTAGGTACCTACAGCAAACTTTCAAAACAATGAAAGGGGGACCTACACACGATTTTTCAGCAAACAAGTAGGACCTCAAGATTTTTTAGAAAAATAGTGGTACCACAGCACACCTTTAGACAAGTAGTGGGTCCCAAAGACGCCCTTTTTTGGGACAATGTAGTGGGGACCTACAACACTTTCAGACCAATGTAGTAGGTTCTCAGCCACCTTTAGCAAAATGTGGGGCCACAGGGATTTTCAGACAATTATAGGACCCAGACGATTTAGACAAAAGTAGTGGACCTACGCCGATTTTTTAAAAGAGTAGGTTTCCTACGCCCACGACTTTAAGAAAAGGAGGTACTCAGCAGCCTTTAGACAATGTAGTGGGGATTACACCCAACCCCTTTTGAAAAAGTAGTAGGACCTCGCGACCTTTCGGGGAAAAAAAAATTTAGTAGTTTCCTACGCACACCTTTAGACAATGTGGGTATCAGCACGCCTTGGGAAAAAAAGTAGTAGGTATACCCAATTTACAACAAGTATAGGTACTACAAAGTTTTCAAAGAAGTAGGACCTACACCGACTTTAGCAAACGTATGGGTACCTAAAGTGACCTTTAGAAAAGAGTAGGTCCTCGCAGAAAAAAAAAGAGGCCCTAGCCGGACCTTTCAGAAAAGAGGGGGGCCTCAGACACCTTTAACAAAAAATTTTTACGGCCCGACCTTTTTTTAGACTTAGAAGTACTACGCCCCTTAGACAACTTTAGGGTACCACAGCCAAATTTTAGAAAAGCTTAGGGGGCTCGAAGATTTCGCCCAATTTTAAGAGGACACGCACCCCTTTTAGAAAAAAGACAAGTAGGGGGCCTCGCCGTTTTTTAAAACAAGATGGGTACAAAAGCACAAACCTTTAGACAAGTATAGGTACTACGCGATTTTTAGAAAAAAAGTAGTGGCCTACGACGTTTTTTCAACAAAAAAGTAGTAGGCCCTACGCGCCTTTTAGACAAAGTAGTGGGGCCTCAGGACCTTTCGACAATGTAGGGGTAGCTAAGCAGACCTTTAACAAAAATGTGGGTAGCTACACACGACCTTTCAGACAACAATGTATGGGTATACAGCAGCCCTTTTTAGACAAATGTAATGGGTACCTACAGACACTTTAAGACAATGTATAGGTATACAGACTTTTCAGACAGAAAATGAGAAATCCCTAGACGCTTTAGAAAAAGTAGGGGTACCTCAGACGATTTTTCAAAATGTGTAGGCTCCAGCACGCCCCCTTTCGACAATGTAGTAGGACCCTACGCACGCCCCCTTTCAGACAATGTTGGTAGCTACGCCGACCCTTCAGCAAATGAAAGGGGGTACTACAGCAGACCTTTCAGAAAATTAAAGTAGGAAACCACGACGACCTTTCGGGCAGAAATTTAAAGTAGGTCTACGACGACCTTTCGGGAAGAAATTAGTGGTACTACAGCAGCCTTTCGGACAATTGTGGGGTAGGTACTACGCACGACCCAGACAAAACATTTTAGTGGGTACTCAGCACGACCTTTCAGACAGAAAATGAAAAGGGGACCTACAGAGCCTTTTGACAGACAATGTGTAAATTTACGGGACGATCTTTCAAAATTGAGTAGGACCTTACACGCCCTTTCAGCAATGTGTGGGGACTACAGCAGACCTTTCAGACAAAATGTATAGGTAGTTTACAGCCCCCTTTTTAGCAAATAGTAGGTACCACAGCACGCCCTTTTAGACAATTATGGTATTACAGACGATTTTCGACAACAATGTAGTGGTCCTCAAAGGACTTTCAGACAGACTTTAGCAGAGATTTTAAAAAATGGGGAACGACCTTTCAGACCAATGTAGAGGACCTCGGGACGACTTTCACAATGTAGTAGGACCTAAACACGCCCCCTTTAGACAATGTAGTGGGTACCTACAGCCGATTTTTAGACAAGTTGGGTTTCCCAGCCGACCTTTCCAAAACCAATTATACCTCGCAGCCTTTAGACAGAATTTTAGTGGACCTACAAACGATCTTTAGACAATGTGTAGGTTTTACGCCGACCTTTGGGAAGCTTTTAGTAGTTACAGCACGACCTTTCAAAAAAGAAATGTAGTAGGTACCTACGCCGACCTTTCGACAGCAATGTTAGGACCTACAAAACCCTTTAGACAGAAAAGTGTAGGGACCTCGGGACATCTTTAGAAATGTTGGGTAAAAAACCCGACTTTACAGACAATGTAGGTGACAGCCGCCTTTCAGACAGAAAATGTATAGGTATACGCACGATTTTTAGACAAAAGTGTGGGTACCACAGCACACCTTTTTAAGAAAATGTGGTAATACAGCACGCCCTTCAGACAAACAATGTTAGGTACCTACGCTTTCCCTTTTTCAGACAAAAAAATGGGGGCCCTACAGATGATTTTTAAAAAACAATGTAGTAGGCCCTACAGCAGACCTTTAGACAAAAAATTTTGTAGGTATCAGCAGACCTTTAAAAAACAATAGTGGGTCCCACAGCACGCTTTGAAAACAATTTTATAGGGATACGCACGACCTTTAAGCAATGTAGTGGTACTACACCCCGATTTCGACAACAATGTGTAGGACCTACAGGGACTTAAGACAATGTAGTAGGTCCACAGACGACTTTAGAAACAATGTAGTAGGTCCCACAGACGACTTTAGAAAAAATGTAGTGGGTATTACACACGACTTTCAGGCAAAATTTTGGGACCTACGCCCCCCCTTTCGCAATGTAGAAAAGTACCTACGCACGACCTTTTAGACAATGTAGTGGGTAGTTACAGCACGACCTTTTAGCAGAAATATGTAGGTACCTAAGGCGATCTTTCAGACGACAAGTAAAAGGGTATTCACCACCTTTCAACTGTAAGGACTACAGCACGCCTTTCGACGGTAGTAGGAGTCAGCACGACCTTTTAGACAAAGTAGTAGGTACACACAGCACGACCTTTTAGACAATGTAGTAGGTAGTTACAGCACGACCTTTCAGACAGACAATGTAGTAGGTACCTACAGCATGACCTTTCAGACAGACAATGGAGTAGGGACCTACAGGATGATCTTTTAGACAATGTAGTAGGGACCTACAGCACGACCTTTCAGACAGACAATGTAGTAGGTAGTTACAGCACGACCTTTTAGACAAAGTAGTAGGTACACACAGCACGACCTTTTAGACAATGTACTAGGTAGTTACAGCACGACCTTTCAGACAGACAATGTAGTAGGTACCTACAGCATGACCTTTCAGACAGACAATGGAGTAGGGACCTACAGGATGATCTTTTAGACAATGTAGTAGGTAGCTACAGCACGACCTTTCAGACAAACAATGTAGTAGGTACCTACAGGACGATCTTTCAGACAGACAATGTAGTAGGTACCTACACCACGACCTTTCAGACAGACAATGTAGTAGGTACCTACAAGACGATCTTTCAGACAATGTAGTAAGTACCTACAGCACGACCTTTTAGACAATGTAGTAGGTAGTTACAGCACGACCTTTCAGACAGACAATATAGTAGGTACCTACAGGACGATCTTTCAGACAGACAATGTAGAAGGTATCTACAGCACGACCTTTCAGACAATGTAGTAGGTACCTACAGCACGACCTTTCAGACAGTGTAGTAGGTAGATACAGCACGACCTTTCAGACAATGTAGAAGGTAGCTACAGCACGACCTTTCAGGCAGACAATAAAGTAGGTACCTACAGCACGACCTTTCAGACAGACAATGTAGTAGGTACCTACAGCACGACCTTTTAGACAGACAATGTAGTAGGTACCTACAGCACGACCTTTCAGAAAAACAATGTAGTAGGTACCTACAGCACGACCTTTCAGACAGTCAATGTAGTAGGTACCTACAGCACGACCTTTCAGACAGACAATGTAGTAGGTACCTACAAGACGATCTTTCAGACAATGTAGTAGGTAGCTACAGCACGACCTTTCAGACAATGTAGTAGGTAGCTACAGGACGACCTTTCAGGCAGACAATAAAGTAGGTACCTACAGCACGACCTTTCAGACAGACAATATAGTAGGTACCTACAGGACGATTTTTCCGACAGACAATGTAGTAGGTACCTACAGGACGACCTTTCTAGACAATGTAGTAGGTAGCTACAGCACGACCTTTCAGACAGACAATGTAGTAGGTACCTACAGCACGACCTTTCAGACAGACAATGTAGTAGGGACCTATAGGAAGATCTTTCAGACAATATAGTAGGTACCTACAGCACGACCTTTTAGACAACGTAGTAGGTACCTACCGCACCATCTTTTAGACAAAGTAGTAGGTACCTACAGCACGACCTTTTAGACAATGTAGTAGGTAGCTACAGCACGACCTTTCAGACAGACAATGTAGTAGGTACCTACAGCACGACCTTTCAGACAGACAATGTAGTAGGTAGCTACAGCACGACCTTTCAGACAGACAATGTAGTAGGGACCTACAGCACGACCTTTCAGACAAACAATGTAGTAGGTACCTACAGCACGACCTTTTAGACAAAGTAGTAGGTACCTACAGCTCGACCTTTCAGACAATGTAGTAGGTACCTACACCATGACCTTTCAGACAATGTAGTAGGTAGCTACAGCACGACCTTTCAGACAATGTAGTAGGTAGCTACAGCACGACCTTTCAGGCAGACACTAAAGTAAGTACCTACAGCACGACCTTTTAGACAGACAATATAGTAGGTACCTACAGGACGATCTTTCAGACAAGCAATGTAGTATGTAGCTACAGCACGACCTTTCAGACAGACATTGTAGTAGGTAGCTACAGCACGACCTCTCAGACAGACAATATAGTAGGGCCCTACAGGACGATCTTTCATACAATGTAGTAGGTACCTAAAGCACGACCTTTTAGACAATGTAGTTGGTACCTACAGCACGACCTTTTAGACAAAGTAGTAGGTACCTACAGCACGACCTTTCAGACAGACAATGTAGTAGGGACCTACAGCATGACCTTTTAGACAGACAATGTAGTAGGGACCTACAGGATGATCTTTCAGACAATGTAGTAGGTAGCTATAGCACGACCTTTCATACAGACAATGTAGTAGGGACCTACAGCACGACCTTTCAGACAGACAATGTAGTAGGTAGTTACAGCACGACCTTTTAGACAAAGTAGTAGGTACCCACAGCACGACCTTTTAGACAATGTAGTAGGTAGTTACAGCACGACCTTTCAGACAGACAATGTAGTAGGTACCTACAGCATAACCTTTCAGACAGACAATGTAGTAGGGACCTACAGGACGATCTTTTAGACAATGTAGTAGGTAGCTACAGCACGACCTTTCAGGCAGACAATAAGGTAGGTAGCTACAGCACGACCTTTCAGACACACAATGTAGTAGGTACCTACAGCACAACCTTTCAGACGGACAATGTAGTAGGGACCTACAGGACGACCTTTTTAGACAATGTAGAAGGTAGCTACAGCACGACCTTTCAGACAGACAATGTAGTAGGTACCTACAGGACGACCTTTTTAGACAATGTAGTAGGTAGCTACAGCACGACCTTTCAGACAATGTAGTAGGTAGCTACAGGACGACCTTTTTAGACAATGTAGTAGGTACCTACAGCACGACCTTTCAGACACACAATGTAGTAGGTACCTACAGCACGACCTTTCAGACAGACAATGTAGTAGGGACCTACAGGACGATCTTTCAGACAATATAGTAGGTACCTACAGCACGACCTTTTAGACAACGTAGTAGGTACCTACCGCACGATCTTTTAGACAAAGTAGTAGGTACCTACAGCACGACCTTTTAGACAATGTAGTAGGTAGCTACAGCACGACCTTTCAGACAGACAATGTAATAGGTACCTTCAGCATGACTTTTCAGACAGACAATGTATTAGGTACCTATAGCACGACCTTTCAGACAGACAATGGAGTAGGGACCTACAACATGACCTTTCAGACAGACAATGTAGTAGGGACCTACAGGACGATCTTTCAGACAATGTAGTAGTTAGCTACAGCACGACGTTTTAGACAGACAATGTAGTAGGGGCCTACAGCACGACCTTTCAGACAGACAATGTAGTAGGGACCTACAGCACGACGTTTTAGACAAAGTAGTAGGTACCTACAGCACGACCTTTCAGGAAGACAATAAAGTAGGTAGCTACAGCACGACCTTTCAGACAGACAATGTAGTAGGTACCTACAGCACGACCTTTCAGACAGACAATGTAGTAGGTACCTACAGGACGATCGTTCAGGCAGACAACAAAGTAGGTACCTACAGCACGACCTTTCCGACAGACAATATAGTAGGTACCTACAGTATCCACTTTCAGACAAACAATGTAGTAGGTACCTACAGCATGACCTTTCAGACAAACAATGTAGTAGGTACCTACAGCATGACCTTTTAGACAAACAATATAGTAGGTACCTACAGTATTACCTTTCAGATAAACAATGTAGTAGGTACCTACAGCACGATCTTTTAGGCAAACAATGTAGTAGGTACCTACAGCACGACTTTTCAGACAAACAATGTAGTAGGTACTTAAAGCACGACCTTACAGACAATGTAGTAGGTAGCTACAGCACGACCTTTCAGACAAACAATGTAGTAGGTAGCTACAGGACGATCTTTCAGACAATGTAGTAGGGACCTACTGCACGACCTTTCAGACAAACAATGTAGTAGGTAGCTACATTACGACCTTTCCGACAGACAATGCGGTAGGTACCTACAGCACGACCTTTCAGACAGACAATGTAATAGGCACCTACAGGACGATCTTTCAGACAGACAATGTACTATGTACCTACCGCGCGACCTTTCAGACAGACAATGTAGTAGATACCTACTAGACGATCTTTCAGACAATGTAGTAGGTATCTCCAGCACGACCTTTCAGACAATGTAGTAGCGACCTACAGCACGACCTTTCAGACAATGTAGTAGGTAGCTACAGCACGACCTTTCAGACAATGTAGTAGGTAGCTACAGCACGACCTTTCAGGCAGACACTAAAGTAAGTACCTACAGCACGACCTTTCAGACAGACAATGTAGTAGGGACCTACAGCACGACCTTTCAGACAATGTAGTAGGTAGCTACAAGACGACCTTTCAGACAATGTAGTAGGTACCTACAGCACCACCTTTCAGGCAGACACTAAAGTAGGTAGCTACAGCACAACCTTTCAGACAGACAATATAGTAGGTACCTACAGGACGATCTTTCAGACAGACAATGTAGTAGGTATCTACAGCACGACCTTTCAGACAATGTAGTAGGTAGCTACAGCACGACCTTTCAGACACACAATGTATTAGGTAGCTACAGCACGACCTTTCAGACAATGTAGTAGGTAGCTACAGCACGACCTTTCAGACAGACAATGTAGTAGGGACCTACAGGACGATCTTTCAGACACACAATGTATTAGGTAGCTACAGCACGACCTTTCAGACAGACAATGTAGTAGGGACCTACAGGACGATCTTTCACACAATGTAGTAGGTACCTACAGCACGACCTTTTAGACAATGTAGTAGGTACCTACAGCACGACCTTTTAGACAAAGTAGTAGGTACCTACAGCACCTTTCAGA
Source organism: Rapana venosa (assembly GCA_028751875.1). Lineage (NCBI taxonomy): Eukaryota > Metazoa > Mollusca > Gastropoda > Neogastropoda > Muricidae > Rapana > Rapana venosa. The sequence goes on along the minus strand of CM054139.1, from coordinate 7,066,843 downwards.
CAGACAATGTAGTAGGGACCTACAGCACGACCTTTCAGACAGACAATGTAGTAGGGACCTACAGGACGATCTTTCAGACAATGTAGTAGGTAGCTACAGCACGACCTTTCAGACAAACAATTTAGTAGGTACCTACAGCACGACCTTTCAGACAGACAATTTAGTAGGTAGCTACAGCACGACCTTTCAGGAAGACAATAAAGTAGGTAGCTACAGCACGACCTTTCAGACAAACAATGTAGTAGGTACCTACAGCATGACCTTTCAGATAAACAATGTAGTAGGTACCTACAACATGACCTTTCAGACAAACAATGTAGTAGGTACCTACAGCATGACCTTTCAGACAAACAATGTAGTGGGTACCTACAGCACGACCTTTCAGACAATGTAGTAGGTACCTACAGCATGACCTTTCAGACAGACAATGTAGTAGGTACCTACAGCACGACCTTTCAGACAGACAATGTAGTAGGTACCTACAGGACGATCTTTCAGACAGACAATGTAGTAGGTACCTACAGTACGATCTTTCAGACAGACAATGTAGTAGGTACCTACAAGACGATCTTTCAGACAAACAATGTAGTAGGGACCTACAGCACGACCTTTCAGACAATGTAGTAGGTAGCTACAGCACGACCTTTCAGACAATGTAGTAGGTAGCTACAGCACGACCTTTCAGACAATGTAGTAGGTACCTACAGCACGACCTTTTAGACAAAGTAGTAGGTACCTACCGCACGACCTTTTAGACAAAGTAGTAGGTACCTACAGCACGACCTTTTAGACAATGTAGTAGGTAGCTACAGCACGACCTTTCAGACAGACAATGTAGTAGGTACCTACAGCACGATCTTTCAGGCAGACAATTTAGTAGGTACTTACAGCATGACTTTTCAGACAAACAATGTAGTAGGTACCTACAGCATGACTTTTCAGACAAACAATGTAATAGGTACCTACAGCATGACTTTTCAGACAAACAATTCAGTAGGTACCTACAGCATGACCTTTCAGACAAACAATGTAGTAGGTACCTGCAGCATGACCTTTCAGACAAACAATGTAGTAGGTACCTACAGCACGACCTTTCAGACAAACAATGTAGTAGGGACCTACAGCACGACCTTTCAGACAATGTAGTAGGTACCTACAGCATGACCTTTTAGACAATGTAGTAGGTACCTACAGCTTGACCTTTCAGACAGACAATGTAGTAGATACCTACAGCACGACCTTTCAGACAGACAATGTAGTAGGTACCTACAGCACGATCTTTCAGGCAGACAATGTAATAGGTACCTACAGCATGACTTTTCAGACAAACAATGTAGTAGGGACCTACAGCACGACCTTTCAGACAATGTAGTAGGTACCTACAGCATGACTTTTCAGACAATGTAGTAGGTACCTACAGCTTGACCTTTCAGACAGACAATGTAGTAGATACCTACAGCACGACCTTTCAGACAATGTAGTAGGTAGCTACAGCACGACCTTTCAGATAGACAATGTAGTAGGTACCTACAGGACGATCTTTCAGACAGACAATGTAGTAGGTACCTACAGCACGATCTTTCAGACAGACAATGTAGTAGGTACCTACAGCACGACCTTCAAAGTTTCAAAGAACAAAATTTTGAATAATATTAAAGAGTATGAGTTAGAGATAAGGACAATTACAGTTTTTGGGACAAGTAAAAAGACATTATGAACCATTTTTTACAGGGTTATCAGTATTGTTCAGAGTTTCTGGAAAGATCTTGAAGCGTCTTTAAAACACAACTACTATCATTGCCAGAGACTGGATCTTTTTGTGAAAATAGTGCTATTTGGCAGTGATGCAAATACAAAAACTGATGAAGTGTTCGACATAATTTACAAATGTCGGATTCGTAAAACAAAGCCTTGGGCAAAAAAAAAGAAACTAAGGCAGGATCTCAAAATATTAGTAAAGTTCTGTATGTAGTTTATAAAGCTTGTCTTGA
>CM054139.1:7032856-7064352 GCA_028751875.1 Rapana venosa | reverse complement strand
GTTTTCTTCTTTTTGCTGCATGTGTTTTCCCTTTTTAAGCTTTTAAAAAAGATTCCAGAGCAGTTTCTTACTGTTTTCCAAAGCATTTGTGGCGACTGTAAGTTTCTCTTGAATGCCCTTTGCTATGTAGTGTATTTACAAAGTCATTTTTCTTGGTTCATCCCACACTTCTTTTTGGCAGATATTTTTGTCGATTTCTGTTGTAGTGTTCTTTCTGTACTGCTGCTATTAGTTTTCATCTCCATACAAACTGGCAGATGGTAAGATTCTGTTACATTTTCAACCAGCAAAGATATAATTCTGACGGAACTAATTAAACCCAGAGATGCAATGAAATAATCTACCACATTCGAACCTGGAGGTGCTATAAATGTATAGCTATCATCAACCCGGCTCACGAGGACCAATTTTAATATGACACAGTCAAACATGTTGCAGATCTCAATCAGCTGATTACCAAAACATTTGGGTGCATATCATGTAAATTTCTGGAAAATTTTGCACTAGGATAATGATGTAGATTCTGAAAGTTATCATAATCATCATCTAAACTGTAATTTTCAGATGCTGTTCGTGCATTGATATCCCCCATTATCAGTAATCCAAAATCATCATATGCATTCTGAAGATCTAATACACACTGCTCAAGTATTCCAAGCCATGTTTCCAAAATGTAGAATCAGAAGGAGAAATATAGATACAAATTAACAGTGTCATTAATGGTGCCAAGTAAATTCTTGTGTAGTTTCATAACCACAGTGGTTTCTGTCTCTACTTGAACTTTTTCAACACATGAAATGTCTTTTTAACCATGACAATTACCCCACCAGATTTTATCTCCCTGATGAGATAACTTTTTGGCTTTAGACGCAAAAATAGAATAATCATGAAAAATGGAAGACTCAAATTCAGTCCCAATAAAAGTTTCTGTTAAACATATAACGTCATATTCTAAAAGAAAATTTATAAGCTCTTTATTTTCCAGTTTGGGCAAAAGTCCATGCACATGAGAGAAAACGTATATGCAACTTTTGTACATTATTATTGGGTATTGCCATCCTTAGAATGCTATGCTTGTGATTAACTGGATTACTGTCACAAGCTGTGGCCTGGCTGAATCCCTATTTACTGCCACTGGAGACAACATCGCCTTTATACTTTGCCACTTCATGCGTGCTTGGGTCTTTATCTTTCAAGCTACAACGAAAATGTTGTTTGCTGAAAGAGTTAATGATACTGGACTGACTACTACCCCTTTTTGGTATTTTTCACCTCTTTGTTAGGGACGTTTGGGGAATTTGTGTTGTGTGGTCGAAAACCCGTTTTGTGGCCCTAGAGGTCTTTCCTGTCTTCGGGTTTTTGGGTCTGGTGTTTTTGTTACTGTGTCAGGGAAATTTTGTTGCTAGGCCGTGAGTACATCACTACTAGGAAAGACTCCACATGTATACGGTCACTATATGACTCCCTGGTTCGTAATGTCTGTTTTTCTGTTTTGGGTTTTGGTACTGAATGTCAACTATTTTTCATCCGTTGTTCCTAAAAATTTGTTTTTCGTCCCCCTTGGTGATTGGGGAGGTATAATGTCTTCACACCCTTTTTTTGGGTTCCCAATTTAGCTGATTGTGTCCATCATCACTTCTTTGTTTTGCCTTTCTATATTAAAAATTGTCTTTTTTCCCCCCCCCCCCCCATTTTTCCCCCTTGACTGCTTCTTCTTGCCTCCCTTGACATCCCAGCCCCCGTACTTCTTTTCATTTTCCTCCCTTTCAATTTTTCTTCCTCTACTGTTTTTTTCCCCCTTGTCACTTCTTCTTCATTGTCCCCTTGTACTATCTTTTCATTTTCTCCTTTTTCATATCTTCTTCAGTCCCCCTTGTCACATTTTACATTTTTCCTTTTCCCTTGATATTTTTTTGTCCCTTTCTTTGCACATCTTCTTCATTGTCCCTCTACGTATTTGTACCTCCTTGCAGTTCTTCATTGTCCCTTCCTTGTACTAAATTTTCTTCATTTTCCCCTTGACTATCTTCTTCATTGCCTCCTTGTCACTATCTTCTTTGTTGTCCTCTACTGTATTTGATCCCCTTTCACTTTTTTCTTTATTGTCCTCCCTTTTCACTATCTTTTCTTCTTTGGGCCTCACTTATTCATCCCCTTTTCATAATTTTTCGTTGTCCTTATGTATTTTCATCCTCCTTGTCACTTCTTCTTCATTGTCCCCCTTTTCACTATTTTCATTGTTTCCCCTACTGTATTTTTATCCTCCTTGTCATATCTTCTTCATTTTCCCTTATGTATTTGGTATCCTCCTTGTCACTGTGTTTTTTTCCCCTTGTACATCCTTTGCACTGCTTTTCTTGTCCTCTGTACTATTTTTCCCTTTTTCATTTTCTTCAGGTTTGTTTAAACATCCTTTTTCCTGTCCCTGTTTTTATTGCACATTTCACTAGAAAATGTGTGCCCCACCAGGTTTGTTTCTCTCGGTTTTTTTCCCTTTCATTGTCCCTGGCATTTTACATCTATGATGTGCCCCCATTTTCTTCCGTTTTGCTGTTGCTGGAGTGCACACATCCGATTGCAGCCTTGAAAAACCCGGGATACTGGAATTTTCTCTTATCTTTCAAAAGACAATTTTTGCTGGGCTGGGTATTCCTCTTTTTTTGTGCTTTCCGTTAGGGGATGGTCCTGGACTGACTGGAGTACCACCTTCCTCTATTCCCTTTGCTTGGTCAGCAGGATTTCTCTGCACTCTTTGCACGTTGTCCCTCCTGCCACTGTAGGGGAAAAGCTAGCAGGCTGACCTCTGTTTACTGCCGGACACCCTTGATGTGGCTGTGGTGACACGCTCCTTTGGGATTGTCCCGACATGACCTAGGATAGTTGCAGGGTCTAAACTTTTTCTGGTGGTGTGAATAAAACCTGCCTTGTTGTGTCTTCCACTTCTCTACGGGCGCTGTTGAAAGAAAATGTGGTCTGTTGTTTCCAGTAAATTTATGGTTTGTCTGCCATCTTGGGAAACCGGGGGCCAGTGTTCTTCTTGGCACCAGGTGGTTTGCTGAGGTGTCTTCTTCCATCATGGAATAGGGGAAAGATGGCTCCCTTTTCTCTGACATGCAGCGTTGGTCATGGTGATAGGGAAAGGCAATTTGTCCTGATCCATTGCCAGTCCACAGTTTCCGCTGGTGTACAGTTAGGTCAGAGGATACTTTGATGCCACTCTCTTTTAGATATCTAGAAGCTTCCCGATCTCCCAATATGGCCATCTTGTCTGACCATCTGCAGAAGTGGGACGATGGATGGGCCGTGGTTCCCCCTCTCCAAGAGCGTGGTCTTCCATTTCTATATGCTCTCGATATGTCTTCTTGTTGCCAGTTCATGTGGGTGGCATGGTCATTGAGAATATCGAAAACATAATTTTGCAGTCATGTATTCAGTTTCACCATCAAGTTCTTGCACATTGATGAACTTCACATTACATGCTTTGGTAGCTTGTTCTGTGGATTCCTCTTGTCTCTCTACAGCTTCAAGTCTGTCAAGAATGAGCTCTCTGTCCTCCCGTATTTCTTGAATGAATTTTTTTCTGTTTATTGATGTATTCCCTCAATGTATGAATTTCTTCAAAGAAGCTGTATCTATCTATCTATCTATCTATCTATCTATCTATCTATCTATCTATCTATCTATCTATCTACCTATCTATCTATCTATCTATCCATCCATCTATCTATTTACTTATACCACTTTAAGTCACGGCAGACTTCTCTGCGTGAAATACAGGCTGCTTTCCACGGGGAGAGCGCGTCGCCACAAGAGCAGCGCCATCATTACTTTATATTTTACCCTGTCTGCAACTGTTTTTGTTTCCCTATCAGAGAGGCTTTTTCTACAGAATTTTTCAGGGACAGCTCTCTTGTTGCCATGGGTTCTTTTACGGACGAGAAGTAATTATGTGCAACACAAGGGACATCCATTTATCGTCTCGTCCGAAAGTCTAGCATCCAGACCACCACTCATGGTCTAATGGATGGGGGGAAAGTTTCGGGCCCAAACGGGGTTTAAACTACTGCACACTTCCAACCCAGACTTTTCGCTTTCTAGACAGGCGCTTACCTCTAGACCATCGATCCACTGAACGTCTGTCCCCGGCTCATTTTTTGAATCATTCTCTCTCTCTCTCTTCTCTCTCTTCTCTCTCTTTTCTCTCTCGTCTCTTCTCTCTCTCTCTCTCTCTCACACACACACACACACAACACCATACCCCACACACACATTTGTTCTAAATCTCTCCAAAAGGAGGTGCATCACATAAAAGTTGATCAATTAACAGAGTACTCTGACCACTGCCCAGTCCATTTAGACATTTTTATACCAAGACTAGATAACTATAAAGCGTTAAAATGTAGCGATATGAGAAAAAATAGATACAATAATACTACTGTTAATAACAAAAATACTAAGAATGTTTTATCACCCAAATTTTGCTGGGATGACAATTCAAAAGAAAGATTTCAAAACTCTTTTAAACTCCTGACCATACAGTCACTAATAGAAGATATGAAACATAAACTGCGTATAACGTTAAAAACATATAACCAAGATAAAGAGGATGTTGATTTAAAAGCTTTGCAAAAATCAGTAGATGAGTGTGCTAAAAATATGTCCGTAATTTTCACTGATGCAGCAACATTAAGTCTGAAATTTAAAAAAACCGAAACACTTATTAAAAAAACAACAGTAAAAAGTGATTGATGGGCATTGTGCTGAAATGAAAAAAGAAGTAAAATCTTTACTTAACGCCGTCAATCGATATCCATTCAAAGTTGCTCTTAGACAAAAATATTTTTCAAAGAGAAAATATATAAAAACTTTTTAAAAGAGAAAAAGAAATAAGTTTCAAAAAAGCAGTCTTGCTCCACGCGGGAAATAATGTAATAAGGAAGACCCCAGTGATTGTGGAAAACCTGAAAAAATTAAAGAATGTGAAGAAAAAACATAAACGAAACTAATTTCCTCAGCAACACAAAAGGAACATTGAAGCTATAGAAAAGAACTTCAGTTAAACCGAAAAGAAAAAAAGAACAATGCAAAACATGTATGATTTACTAACAAGATGCGATAATCCGTGTTTAGATAGACCCTTTACAGAAAAAGAATCTCCAGGCAAGTATGGCATATTAAATGGAATGATTAAATCTATTAGCCCAGATATACTAGGTATACTGGAGACAATTTATAATTTTGTTCTTGATACAGCGTTGTTTCCCCATGAATGGAAAGTGGAAATCAATATTCCTATTTACAAAGGTGGATGTCCCCTAAAGCCTGAAAACTAGAGGAATCACATTGACAAACGCGTTTGGTAAATTATTTTGCCAGATACTTAACAATAGAATATGCAGTTATTTAGAAATAAATAACAAACTTGTTAAAGAACAAGCTGGATTTCGAAAGAAGTGTAGAACTTCAAACAACATTTTCATTTTAAGTAAACTAGCTGATAATATATGTAAAACAAAATATAAAAGACTGTATTCTTGCTTTGTGGATTTTCAGAAGGCTTTTGATAATATTTGGCATCAAGCCTTAATGCACGCAATTAGAATAACTGGTAAATGTTTCAATCTCATTGAAGATATGTAATCAAATGCCATACTACATACAAAAGAAACAGATACGTTGTGGAAAGAAATAGAAGTAAAATTTGGAGTCCATCAAGGTAACACACTAAGTCCCACACTTTTCAATATCTACATTAATGATATCTTTCAACATATAGGTATAATTGATTCTCCATATATAACAAAAGATTGATGTAGTCCCAGGTTTGATGTATGTGGATGATCTTATATTGTTATCAACTACAAAATCAGGTCTCCAATCAAGGCTGGATAAATTGCACGAGTATTGTTTAGAATGGGGCCTCCAAGTTAACAAAGAAAAAACCAAAGTTTATATTTACAAAATTTTGTACCTAAAATCCCCTATTCCTTTAATTTTGGACAAACATATTGAAACCACAGATTTAGTTTAGTATCTAGGTTGTTTTCCCAATCGGGAAATTTTAATGTGCCCAGGAACTTTAGTGCAACAAATAACAAAAACTATTTAATGCTATTAAAAGAGCCCTCCAAGGAATACTAAAAAAAATATTGTTATGCAGTTGTTTGATGCCTTAAAAATGCCTATTTTACATATGAAAGTGAAATATGGTTTTCCTCATGTTGTACTGTTAAGGATAATTCAAATAGAGTTTACTCAAAATGTGTTTAACCAGTCAATTTTTTTGAAAATATCCATGCACATTTTGCAGGAAAAGATATTAGAAGTTCACAAAAACCAATGTCCTTACCTGTCTTAGGGGTCTTAGCAGATACCAGTAACGTTGAAAATATTTGTCAATATAAGTTCCATTTATTTTATTATTTATATTAATTAAATCAATTTTGGTTTTCACGTAAACCAGACCTCAAACGAAAATAGGGTTATTTAAATTGATATCTTAATGAAAGCATGAACATAATGTAAAAGATCCCCTGGACTTATATAATCATAACAAAAATTCATAAGATTGGATTCAAACGTGTGGACTAATCACAAAACATTGAATATCAAAAGATTATGCTATGCTATAAAAACAAAACTTGAAGAACTATACAGAGCGTTTTGGAATGAAAAAAAAAAGTTATTTTCTAAATTGAATTTTTACAATTCTGTTTTTCATGTTTATAGATTGGAACCATATCTATTGATATGAAGGAATGAAAACTGCAGGCGAATATTCAGTAGATTTCGCACCAACTCCCATGATTTAATGATAGAGCAAGGGAGATACACAAATATGCCGAGATAAAAAAGAAAATGTAGGTGGTGTAAAACAATAGAAGACGAATATCACTTGCTTGATGATTGTAAGCGATATGACGATTTAAGGAAACATTTGTATCTAATGTTAAAAATAAAGAAATGAATAATATGAATGACAACGAGAATTTGAGTAAGTTTTTCAACAACGAGGACTATCGATTAGAAATGATCAAATATGTGCATGATACTTTCTCCAGAAGAGCAAAAGCATAGATGAATTACATAAATCTAAGAATCTAAATCTTTTAGGAAATGTTGTATATGTTTACGTTTGGTGTCAAATAAGTCTTGTTCTGACTTAATGGCAATAAATTTCTGATTCTGATTCTTCACGCACGCCCAAAAACACATACACACACACCACACACACACACACACTCTCTCTCTCTCTCTCTCTCTTCTCTCTCTCTTCTCTCTCTCTCTCTCTCTCTCTCTCAGAAAAACAGTACGTTTTTCCGTTTCAAAGGGAATATCTACAGATAAGTCCCCTTTTACTGGTTTTTTCCCCAAGGGATTTTCTTTTTTATTTCTTTTTCCTCTTATACCCAAAGACTGCCTGGCTCTGATTTGCACATTAACAAAAAAACTGAAAACTGTGCTCTTCGGATTATTAACTCAAACCTCACATTCTAAACAAGTCAAGAGTTTTCCTCCCAATGAAGGGAATTATCTGGATTTGAAAATCAAAAAAGTCCAAATAAAAACTGATTGGAATTTTCAAGAATCCAGAGCCATACCCAAATCTTTCATCATTGGTGTGAAAGAGAAACGTGGAAATGAAAATAAATACTTGGAATCATTATGATGACAAAGAACTGTAATGCAAATTTGATAAGATCTCTAAAAATAGGCCATCTCTATTTTTTTTTTCTTCGAAGCTCCGAAGTTTTTCAGTGAATGCAAGTTTTGTGGAATTTTATCGATGTTTCATCGAGTCTGCCCTTTTCCCTTTTCTTAATCTTTTGGGTACAACAGCCTGAATGTAAAAAAAAAGTACTAATTAGTTATAACAAAATTTGGGGAAAAAGTTGTAGGCGTGAGAAAATTTGAAACAATGATTTGTTGGGGCGTTTAAAAAACAGAGCTAGAGAGACTGTAAGGGTTTAAAATTTTTAAAGCAAATATTTGAACTCTCCTTCTCCAATGTAAGAGAACCCAATTTAAAAACTGCGATATTAACAGTTTTATTCCACCTCAGTTTTCCTGCTAGCAAGTGATGACCAAAATCCGAAGTGACACAGATTGTATGTATGTATGTATGTAATATATATATATATAATATAATATATATATAATATTATATTTTATAAAAAAAATAAAATTAAAGGGAAAAAAAAAAAAAAAAAAAAAAAAAAAAAAAATTAAAAAAAAAAAAAAAATAAAAAAAAAAAAAAAAAAAAAAAAAAAAAAAAAAAAAAAAAAAAAAAAAAAAAAAAAAAAAAATTTTTAAAAAAACAAAAAAATTTTAAAACCAAAAAAAAAAAAAAAAAAAAAAAAAAAAAAAAATTTTTAAAAAAATTAAAAAAAAAAAATTAAGTAGGTAGAGTAATAATAAAATTATAATGAAAATATATAAATAATAAAAAAATATAAAAAATAAAATAAAGGAGGAGAGAGAGAAATGAGAGAGAAGGAAGGAAGAAGATAGAAGTAGAGAGAAACAGAGAGAGGGAGGATGGAAGAAGAGAGAGAGAGGGAGAGAGAGAGAGAGGAAAAGAGAGAGAGGAAAAGAGAGAAGGGGAGAGAGGAGAGAGAAGGATAGAGAGAGAAAGAGAGAGAGGAGAGGAAAGAAGAGAAAAGAGAGAGAGAAAAAGAAAAAACAATAGAGAGAGGTACGTCGGCCTTTAAAAGACAGAGAGAAATAGAAAATTGGATTTTATTTGTTTTATACACAATGTTTAAAAACAACTTGGTTTATGTCATAAAAAGTTTGAGTTCGTATATGCGAAGGTTTCACTGATGTGTGTGTGTGTGTGTGTGTGTGTGTGTGTGTGTGTGTGGTGTGTGTGTGTGTGTGTGTGTGTGCGTGCGTGTCGTGGATGCTTTGTGCATGGTGTTGCGGCAGGCCGTGAAGTGTGGATACAGGCATACAGGCGTGGCTTAAAGGTAAATGATTTTCTGGTGATTTTTATGACTGGCTTAGTATTACTGATTTAAGATGCTTTTTATTTTGTGAAGTGTTGTTCTAGTGTCATATTGTGTTGTGTTATTTTTGTGATAAATCTTTAAACTGTTTACTGTTTTTTATTATGATTTGAACCAACGCGAATTCTTCTTTTTTTCAATGAATTTTGAGTGAATTCAGTTCCTTTGCATTATTCCATACTGTGTCAGAGAAAACTGGAAATGGTGCAGATAATTGGAGAAAAATGACGCGAGAATGTCTCATTACAAAAGAATCTGTGTAACTTGTGTAAGTACAGTGCGAAATGTGATCCCTGAAGGAAGGGATAACATCCTTTCAACGACAAAGGAAATGTTCCATTGTAAACATCGTTATAAAAGAGCATTGCCAATCAGAAAGCAGGAGGGAGGAAGGGAAAGAGAGGGAGCGAGGAAAGGAAAGGGGAGGAGGGAGGAGAGAGAGAGAAGGGGAGGAAGGGAGAGAGAGGGGGAGAGAGAGAGGGAAGAGGGGGAGAGAGGGGGAAGAAGAATAGAGGGAGAGAGAGGGGAGGGAGAAGAGCTGTGAGAGAGGGAGGGAGAGAGAGGGGGGAGAGAGAGGGAAGAGAGAAGGGAAAAGAGGGAGTGAGAAAGAGAGAGGAGAGAGAGAGAGAGAGAGGAGAGAGAAGGAGAGAGGAGAAGAGATGAGAAGAGAGAGAGAGAAAGAAGAAAAGGAGAGAAGAAAGAAAAGACATAAGACAGCAAAACAGGGAGAACACAAAACCAAACTGACTGACTGACCGGAAGACATAACGCGAACAAGAGACTAGAAGGAGAGGACGTTGTGCATACAAGTGTTCATTCAAGGCAGCTGCTTCCAAAGCATTCTGCTTTAATGCCACACATAATAATAATAATAATAATAATAATAATAATAATGTATGGAATTTATATAGCGCTGAATCTTGTAAAGTAAACAAATCAAAGCTCTTGCATTCAAATCATTCATACGCATGCAACCATCCATAAATATCAAGATAAACAAATATAAAATTTATAAAACAAAAACCCCACTTAGGTGGGGGGTGGTGAGGTGAGCAGCTTTGACAAGTAGGTCAGACAACAGGGGAGATTGATCATTGATTTAAGAAATAAGTCCAAAGACAGAATTAAGAAATGTTGTTCCCAGTTCAATTTAGATGCAAGTGACCTTTAACAGTGTAGAGCGTGGTCGGCTTGTGATGGGTGACCGTTCGTGCGCCTTGGCTTAAGCCAAGTTCCAGTGACCTCACTCTTCTCTGCTTTTTCCAAGTCCTAATTCGAATGTCCCTGGGCCCGAAAATAAATATAAAACCCAACACCCAGCTGTAAAGGGGAACCTACCACTTCAGCCACAGGGAAAGGAAAAGTCAAGGGAGAGAGATGGGCTGTCCTCAATATGCTGGCCCCAAGAGGATAATAATAATAAAAATAATAATAAAATAATAGTAATAAATGGAATTTATATAGCGCTATACCTTGCAAAGACAAATCAAAGCGCTTGTACTCAACTCATTCTTACATCCATTCAACCAGTAACAATTAATAGTTCTAAGAAGTCAAAATGTGGACGCGCGCGCGCGCACACACCCACACACAACACACACCCCAACACACCCACACACACCACACACACACCACACCACCTCACAAACACCCCAGGCCATACACCCTGGCAGGGCGATAGAATTTCGGCCACCGAAGGCAGGGAAAAGCTGAGATGAAGCAGGAGAGGAAAATGTTAGGTTTGAAATATATGTCTTGAGACTGGATTTTAAAGTGTCATAAAAAGGCTTTTGGCGAAGAGAGAAATGTGGTCTCTGACACTTCGCTTCCCAACAACAAGAAAGGTTATGTTGGAAACTTTACCTTTATATACCTTTATAGTGGGACAAATCTCATCAATGAACCTCGGATCTCATCAATGAACCTCGGATCTCATCAATGAACCTCGGAGCTCTCTAGCCAAAGACCCCCCCCCCCCCCCCCCAAAAAAAAAGCGTTACCTGACTATGTGAATTGAAATGGCATAATATTGGGTAGAATGGGTATGGCAGTTCCGGGTCTACTGCACTTGTAGCTCTACAAAAAGCCTGCCTGCTGTCCTTAGCCCACACGACACATTCCATATATAAATTCCATATATTATTATTTATTATTATTATTATTCCAACTTCAGAGCAGCTCTTAATAAAAAATTCATTAGGACACAAGTCAGACTTGCTTTAAAAATGGAAAGAGAATGGGCTGGGTAGAAAGAAATTAGGCGATCGAGCGAGAGATAGAGAGAACGCTGAACGCTGAACTTTTTAATTGTACTTCGGCCATGGGCCACAATACGACCGAAAGGGACAAAAAGGAGTAATAATAAGTAGACAACAACAACAAAACCAACGTCAATCAATTGTATAAAAATGCAATGATAGAGAGAGAGAGAGAGAGAGAGAGAGAGAGAGAGAGAGAGAGAGGAGAGAGAGAGAGAGAGAGGAGGGGGGGGGGGGATAATGAGGTAAGGAAAATATCAGAAACAAAGGGAGTGATGGAAAAGAAGAAATTTCTAGCACAGAATTTCCAGAAAGTGAGGATGCTATTTGTACTGAAAGAGCTTCTGGCATTCTCATGTGGCAGTCACTTACAGTTTGTACACTCTGTGCTGTAGTGATCATAAGCAGTGCACACCACTTGGTTTTATAATTATCTTCTGGGATTGATTTGACTGAAGTCCAAGGGAAGATAGCCGATGTGGGGACTGTACCATCAACTTGTTATGCTCACCACTCATTCATTGTCAGTTCTTTGAGCGTTACCTGAATGAACAGTTGACTTTTCTACCCAACCAGGATGGCCTTTTGATGTGTGCCGTGGTGGTGTTCTTGTGTTCACATAAGTATGGATGAATATTCGGTTACTAATCTCATTTGAGGGACTTGAAGGGACAGTCACCCTGAATGACTATTTCAATCCAGCCTTCCTCGAGTCCCTGCATGCAGGCGTTGACTTGTTCAGACCCACACCTCTTGGAGAACTGTTTAGCAGGAAAACATGATATCAACAGCAGTCAAGAAACACTATAGCTTTGGCTTTGTGCTATTTATAAGGAGTTGAGAAAACGGAATTTTTATTTTTTTACTATTTTTTTTTACAAAACCTTGCCTCCTAAAAGCCATCTCCACGATCTTTTCACAAAGCTTTCAGCCGCACATCCGGCGTTTTTCACCAACCTCCATCTGAAATGAAACCTCGTGGTCATTTTTTACTATGCGATTTATATTTCCCATTTTCTTCTGTGCTCTCTGGGTGCTCGAATAAAGGAGATAGCAGCTTGACAGCCGAAATACTTCACATCGAGTGCAGTGCGCAAGTCATGCAAAGTTTGTTTGGCTACTTTTTTGATGATGTGAGTGTTTGGTTACTTTTGATGATGTGAGTGTTTGGTTACGTTTTTGATGATGTGAGTGTTTGAAGGATATAGCGAGGGATAAGAGCATCAAGGAAACCACTCTATCAACAACCCTGCTCTTTGTGCTTTCTGGTCGGCTCCTTGTGGGGCATGATGATAACCAGAGCGAGAGAGAGAGAGAGAGAGAGAGAGAGAGAGAGAGAGAGAGAGAGAGAGAGAGAGAGAGAGAGAGGAGAGAGAGAGAGAGAGAGAGAGAGAGAGACTAACAGCAACTATCTTTTCAACACAGCAAAAGACAGAAATGATTTGCCATGATCAGTGTCACCTTAACTCTTTGAGAAGTGCTGGGGCGCTGCACCGACTGTCTTAGGCAGTGTGTTGTTGGCAAGGTGAATTTGGCAAAGCCCATCTTTCCCAGACAACAGGAGGGACCAGCAAATGGACCAGAAGACAGAAAAGAACTAAACAAAGACCATAACGCTAAATAAGCCGCGTTGCTTGTCAACATGATGACAGTGTTGGTTGCTGTCACTGAGGGTAGCCTGAAGATGGGAAAGGCCATCGGCTAGAGGACAATATTTGCTTCCTAAACATTACGTTGAAGAGCAGAAGATTGTTAATGTTATAGCATAGAGGAGATTAGAGAAGATTGTAGGGCACATTTTACACAAAATTATTGTTACAACAAAGCATATTGATTTCAGAAAAAAAGTTATTGTTATAACATAGGCCTTTCAAAGAAAGTTAACACAGATACAATTTAGCGCATCACAAAGAAAACTATTGTTATAACATAGCATATTTCAGAGAATTTTGCTATTGTTATAACATAGCATATTTCAGAGAAGAATTTTGTTTCATAGTACAGTGTTTTTCCCCAGAAAAGATTGCTAATTGAAATAGCGTACTGCAGAGAATATTGCTATTGTTATAACAGTAGCTCTAAAGTAGCAGATGGAGACATTGCTATTTTTATATTATTTTGTATTTGAGAGAACATTGCTACGATCCTTCTGATAAGCTTGGCTATTGTTGTAACACAGCGTATTTCAGAAAGGATTGCTTATGTTGTAACAGCGTCTTTCAGAAAGGATTGATTATGTTGTAACACAGCGTCTTTCAGAAAGGATTGATTATGTTGTAACACAGCGTATTTCAGAAAGGATTGCTATTGTTGTAACACAGCGTATTTCAGAAAGGATTGCTTATGTTGTAACACAGCGTATTTCGGAAAGGATTACTTATGTTGTAACATAGCGTAAGTCCTTAAAAAAGTAGTTCTGAAACAGCTCAACCACCACCTTCTCTCCAACAGTCTTCTTCCTGCGTTTCAGTCTGCCTATCGCGTCAACCACAGCACTGAAACCACCCTAGTCCACACTTTAAACACGCTTTTACTTGCTTCTGACTCAGGGAAAATCTCCCTTCTCACTCTACTCGACTTATCTGCAGCCTTCGACTCTATTGATCACTCTATTCTTCTCTCCCGTCTTCAAGAAACGTTTGGTGTTACTGGTACAGGCCTCACCTGGTTTAGCTCATACCTGACTGACCGATTCCAGACAGTCACAGTAAACGAGGTTCAGTCAGTACCTGCCAGACTGGAATGTGGAATCTCGCAGGAATCAGTTTTGGCCCTGTTCTTTTCACTCTCTACACCGCTCCACTGTCACATATAGTTAACCATCATCAGATCAACCATCACTTTTATGCAGATGACTCTCAGATTCTAAGCAGTAACACTCCTGAAAATCTGCCTTCTCTCTTGACAAATATGGCCTACTGCTTTCAAGATATCCAAAACTGGATTAAAAGTAACAAGTTACAACTAAACGCTGATAAAACTAAAGCCATGCTTTTAGGTACCAAACACAAACTCTCTTCTATTACAACAGCTTCGATAGAATTCAGCAATGCATCAGTCCCTCTATCCACTGCTGTGAAGTATCTGGGGGTCATTATCGACAACACACTCTCTATGCAAAAACTCATCACCCAGACCTGCCAGTCGTGCTACTATCATTTACGGAGTATTAGTGCAATTCGAAAGTACCTGTCCACAGACGCAACATCCAAACTCGTCGCGTCTCTAATTCTTTCATGTCTGGACTATTGCAATTCTCTTTTGGCTGGTCTTCCAGTATCATCTATCCACTCCCTTCAACGTGCACACAACTCTGCAGCTCGACTAGCCCTCAGAAAGAAAAAGTCTGTCACATTACCCCTCTCTTGCGATCTCTCTACTGGCTGCCTGTGCCACAAAGAATAAAACTATAAGATCAGTACTCTGTTACAAATGTCTCCACAAAACAGCACCCTCCTTCCTCTGTGAATGTCTTCACCTGTACACTCCTCGTTCCCTTCGCTCTGCAGATTCCTTGTACTTACGAATACTTAGATTCAGCCAGTGCACCATCGGCCGTCGCTCTTTCTGTTTCTGGTCTATCAATCTGGAATAGCCTCCCTATCTCCTGTTTCATTTCATAGCTGTCCCTGCTTTTCAACAGCCAAAACCCCATCACCCTGCCAAAGTGTATAACTTGTGTGTGTGTGTGTGTGTGTGTGTGTGTTGTGTGTGTGTGGTGTGTGTGGTGGTGTGTGTGTGTGTGTGTGTGTGTGTGTGTGTACATTTGGACTTGTTAAAACTATTACTTGCTATTGGATGTATGACTGTGTTAGAATGAGTTGAGTGGAAGCGCTTTGATTTGTCTGTGCAAGATACAGCGCTATATAAATTCCATTTATTACTATTATTATTATTTCAGAAAGGATTGCTAATGTTGTAACACAGCGTATTTCAGAAAGGATTGCTACTGTTGTAACACAGCGTATTTCAGAAAGGATTGCTAATGTTGAAACACAGCGTATTTCAGAAAGGATTGCTATTGTTGTAACACAGCATTTCTTACTTTTATATTTATGTTCTTCTTCCTTCCTTCCCTCCTTTCTTTATTTCTTTTTCTTTTCTTTCTAGATAAACGTTGAATGTTTTTTTTATATTCTTGCTTGAAGCTTCAAGCCTTTTCGCCACAGCATAGTCACAGTGATTGCCTAATACCTCCTGCAAGAAAAGGGAAAGAAAACAGCCAACTAAAACATGACGGTACATGAACAGTCACAACAGATACTTTACACACGCCAGGCATGATTCTTCACAGAATCTCTAACCTTCAAGGGGATCTTCCCCCTAAAGTTTACATTGATACCAACTCACTCCCCAGAAAATCCTTCGATGACACTGTAAACCAAGGTTTTGTGTAACCTGTTCCGGTAGAAACAGATTTCAAAACCGCACACACACGGGGACTAGACGTAAATTCCATACATTATTATTATTATTATTATTATTACTATTATTATTATCATCATCATCATCATCATCATCATCATCATCATCATCATCATCATCATCATCATCATCATTATCGAAATAAAAGATTCGCCAAATAACCATTCATGACAGCAATCTATGGTTGACAGCTCTTGTCTGCTGTGAAGGCTCTTGCCTGGTTTTCTTTTTTTAAATTTTAAAAACATGTTCAATCATTCTTCTTTTCTTTACACTAACATACACATGAAGAAAAACGAACAGGACAGGAAGTGTGTGTTGTGATACATCCAACATCATCATCTAACAATATTTGCCTTGGCAACATGATAGGACAATAGGACTACAGGTGCATGAAACAATTACACACATCAAGAAAAACAAAAAGACAGTAAAACCTTACAGAAAAATAACTAGCGAACACACAAACACACAACAGCAACAACAAAGGTGCTTTAATTTGGGGGGTTTTAACCAGATTTAGCGCTACCTAAATTCCATTTATTCTCATCATCTTCGTAGTCGTCGTCGTCGTCATCATCACCATCATCATCATCATCATCATCATCATCATCATCATCATCATCATCATTAACAAAAAGAGTAACAAAAACAGCGGCGATGACATCAAGAACAAAGGGGATAGGAGAGAAGGAGAGAAAGAGAGGGGGTGGTAAAGGTGTAGGCTTGTAAAGTGGGTTGCTTCAACCAAGGCAAGTGACAGGTACGTAAGCAGGGGTAAGGTTTCAGGTGCTGGGCTTCATTTGAGAATGGTGGGTTTCTAGAGTGTACAGAGTAAGGGGGTAGGTGTGTGTGTGTGCGCAACAACAGCAACAACACAACCAAGTGAAGCACGGCAACAGAAATACTTCAACCCAGAGCACACTTCCAATGCCCCCCTCCAGAGGAAAACAACAGGGAATGGTTCACAGAGTACCGTATGCAGGTCACAGGGATTTACATACCAGCTATGGGACACAGAAATCTGCATGAATCGAGTTTTTAGAAACAACATACTCTTCATTTTACATCTAAGGTGTAGATTTTCACACACACAAAAACACAGCAATGCGAGGAAGGACCCCCTCCAACCTGCACATAATTATATAAGTGATGCTTTACCAGCTTATTGTAGATTTAGTACATTGCCCCCCTAACCAACTCCCAGATCCCCCCATCCCCTCACCCCAGCCCTTTTGTGTCTAATATCACATTAAGTGAAGAGACGTAAAACGAAATCGAACACACACACACACAACACACACAACACACACACACACACACACACACACACACACAACACACACACATACACACACACACACACACACACACACACACACACACACACACACACACACACACACATCAGTGCCGACTCTACTCTCCCCAAAAGTCCGGATTAGACTATAAATCGAGGTCCCGTGTGCGAACGCACGCAGAACATCTTGCGCACACGTTAAAACCTGTTCCACTTTTCGGAAGAGTAGGCCATTGTGTGCCGGTGGGAACGGATGACAGAATTTACAAAACTACATACAAACTGGGACTGGATGAAAAAATATTCCATTATCCTGGAAATAAAAGAGCAAATTAAATAAACACACACACAGAGGCACATGCACAGAGGCAAACACACACAGGCGCGCACGCACGCACGCGCGCGCGCACACACACACACACACACGCGCGCGCGCGCGCGCCCGCACTCACGCACGCACGCACACACGTACGTCTGATATCACTATTTAGTAGAAGGAGGTTAAATTGACGAACAAACTATACTCCTAAACGTGAGAAAATCAATGTCTATGTAAAATTTTGATTAAACTGTACGTACGACAGTGGTGTCCCATGATCACTCAAAAAAACAACAAGATAAAGAAACGATGCGCGACACGTTGAACATCATGGTTTCAAAGTATTCCTGAAACAATGAACTCTATTCTAATCTGAGTACTCTTGGAGAAGTTCGGTAGCGTTCGTTGGTTCGTTCATTAGATTTGACATCTTTTCAATGTCAGTGATATTAGAGGAAGGAAGACAGGGAAAGGCCGCTTAGAGGGGTACCGCTTTCTAAACCCCGTATCTAAAAATAAAACAAACAAAACACACCGAACAACTGATTTAAATGGGGTTTTCACATGTAGAAAGAGCAATCAGAGTATAGTTTGACTCATAAAATAGGAACAATCACCGGAAGATGAGAAGCGACTGATGTGCTGGAAGGTCACAATACATCCGAAGATCATGTTTTTTCCTAAATGCTTAATCCAGTGCTCTAACAACAAACACACCAATTAAAATGTAAAGAAAAACATTACAGAACTCCACAATGAAACCATATATACCTGGGCTTTTATTACTGTCCATACTGTTTAGCACGTCCAGAGGCGAGTTGTCCCTCCATTCCCTTTGCTTCCTCTTGTTAGCTTTGAATATCATGTTATAAGGTTGGTCCTCTCTCTCTCTCTCTCTCTCTCTCTGAGTTTACCAAAAATTAAGTTCTTCTTGGAGAATATCTTCCTGTTATCTCACAACATTGCCATAATGCGTAATAACTCTAGCTAGACTTTTTTTTTTTTTTACTGACGTCATTTTGGGGAGGGGCATTAAAAAAAGTGTCTGACTTTGTCCCCCCCCCTTCCCCCTTGTGCTATCCGCCTGACCCCACATCCCAGTAGTACATCCTCCACCTCTTCATCCACATCGTTTTTCAATTGTTTCTTTTTTCAGTGTTAAATATCGACCTCATTTTCTCTCTGCATTTTTTTTTCTAATCTATGGATGTCTTTCTCTAGTTTTAATCTTCTTCCCCTGATTTTCTTTTTTTTTTTTGATAGCTGCAAACGACACTGAATTTTATATAGAGAAAATAAAGGTATCAGAAATAGAAAAGTGTCAATCTTCATCTGCTATGAGGTTGATATTGCCTATTGCAAACTCTTCTATCTGACTATCTATCACATCTACCAATGTTTTTATCTCTTAAAAGAGAAGAGTTGCATTTTCAGAAAGTGTCACGCTGTAGACTATATTTTCATTCAAGTTTAGTTTCAAACAGATGGCAGTATATCAGATCATCAACAACAGAAACTAAAGAAATCTAACCCAGCCTCTTGAAATGGGAGGATTCATGCCAAGTGTAAAGTTGACAATCTAGGTTTAGATCCAGCCAAATGTCGTTCAATGTTAGATCTTCATGTTCTCCACAGCCTCTTCTGCTCTAGGGTTATTACATTCGTAGCTACGGTAACAACGAGGAATCAATCGCAAGATTGAAGTCTCCACCTACTAGATCTATAATGTTTGGAGTATTAGATACATTAATCTTTCTGTTAAATGAATAGGAAAAGTCAGGGATATTTCTATGTGGTTCATATCCATCAGCAAAACGTGAAAAGTTCTTTTGTATTTCAACAAGACGTACTAAAATATAGGTGCCATAATTATAATCAATTACCTGGTATTCAATACAAAAGCGTTATCAAACAGTATTGCAACTCCTCTTGCCTTTGATGTTTGATTTAAGCAGACGCTCTGATACCTCCATTCTGCTGAAATGCCTTAGTTTCATCTTTTGTTTGGAAAGAGGACATGTCTTATTTCTCAGGTCATGAATAACATCACGTCGTTTTCTTGAATCGTTGAGACCTCAAAAATATATGGATACGACCGAAATAGTATAAGTCTATTCACTGACACTGACCAAAGGTAAACTAGAATTCACCTTCACATTCAGTGCAGATCTATACAAACACCACGTGTGTTTCATGACCCTTTAGGCCGACTGGGTGGTTTTTTGTTGTGGCTACAGCCATACCAACCCACCACACAGTGAAGTGGACTCTACCCATACCACCCTACCTACACAGCTGCAATGATGAAGCAGCAACAACTCAAACTACACTGATGAAGAGGAGCACGATAATGTGCAACAACAAGTACAGATATCGAAGATCAAATACGAAAACAAAGTGAAGAATCATAAACACATTACTTTCACAAGCGGTGGTGCGACGTGCACCATGTGACGTACATTAGTGAGATAAAGAGAGACAGAGGCAGAGACAGAGGCACAGAGAGAGGGACAGAGAAAGACAGAGACAGAGAGAGCCAGACAGAGAGTGGCAGAAGTGAGGATATGCCCAGAAGTGTATTCAGATTGCGTGTGCAGCTCACCTGGATATTCAAGCACCTACCACAAAAAATCCACACCATGACTTTTGGCATTGCAGGGGCTGACAACATTCCAGCTGAGTTGGTTTAATCTGGAGGGGAAGCCATGATCAGCACCCTACTAAGAATCTGCAACAAGATCTGGCAGACAGGAAAATGGCCAACACCATAGACACAGTCACTCATCATCACCCTCCCCAAGAAAGGAAATCTACAACAATGCCATAATTACCACACAATCAGCCTCATATGCCACCCAAGCAAGGTAAATGCTGCAGATAATATTAAATAGACTGAACCCACAAGCAGAGACCTCTTTGCTGGGGAACAGCAGGTTTCAGAGCAGGGCGCAGCACAACAGAACAGTATTCAACTCAGATACTATGGGGAGCGGTACCTTCAACCCATCAACAAGACCTTTACATGTATTTATCGTTTTTAAAGAAGGCATTTGACAGGGTTGTGGCATGCAGCTTTGGGGCAACCATGAATTTGTACGCATTCAATGCAAACTGATCAGGTCATCAAACAGCTGTACAGCGAGGCCACCAGTGCAGTGTGCTACAACAGCAACATTGGAGAATGGTTTCGAACAACGTTGGAGTAAGGCAGGGCTATCTACTCTCACCCACTTTTTCAACATCTTTCTTGAGAGAATCATGGCTGTGCACGGGAAACATCATGAAGGATCAGTCCAGCTTTGGGTGGCAGAAACGATCACAAACCCCCGCTTCGCAGATGACATTGATGGAATAGCAGGATCAGAAAAAGACTTGCCACCCTTTACAGAACACTTGAATAAGGCCTCCAAAACATACGGCATGGAAATCAGTGCAGAGAAGACCAAATGATGACTAATAACACCAACGGCATTAGCACTGATATCAGGGTTAATGACCAGAAGTGGAAACAGTTCAAAGTTCAAGTCCCTGGGAGCCATTGTATCAGACCGGGATCCAAGCCAGAAGTAGTATGCAGGACTGCACAGACAATAACAGCTTTGTCAAAACTAAACACCATCTGGAGAGATAAAAATATCTCACTTATCTCCAAGATCAGACTAATGCGTCCCTTGTCTATCCATATTTCTGTTGCTGTGAATCATGGACCTGACTGCAGATTTGGAGAGAAGAGTACAGGCGGTGGAGATGAGATGCTTTCGGAGATTCTTGGCATCTCCTACAAAGACCACATAAGAACGAAAGCGTGCATAACAGAATCCAGCAAACCATTGGACCCTATGAGATCGTGAAAAAGCGTAAACTTAAATGGTATGGGCATGTCACAAGATCCAAAGGACTTGGAAAGACAGTTTTACAAGGCACTGTCCAAGGAGGAAGAAGAAGAGGCAGACCAAGGAAGAGCTGGGAGGATAACATCAGCGAATGTCAAAGTCAAGTCAAAGTCAAAGTCAAAAACACTTTAATCATCCCATGAAGGGCAATTACAATACTGACAGGCAGATTGATACTCATCAAATATATCAAAGCACAAAAGCTATATTTCATATTGGTTTTCAAATAAAATGTCAGAACACACACACACACACACACACCACACACACGCGCGCATGCGCACACACACGCAAACGCCGCACGCACAACATCAATTGTGAACACAATTTTAAAACCCATTGACTAGAAGACTTTAAAAACTTATTTTTACGCACGATATACGCAGCACGTACCACGCTCGTAGTGTGTGTGCGAACACGCCACGCACACCACCATACCAATATATAAATTAATGTTTTAAGCAGTTGACTAGACACAGGACTTATTTCACACCCCCACGCACCACCCACACACACACACACACACAATTTTTGTATTGATACACTCGTACAATGACAATCAGGCGATAATTCAGAGAATGTAAAGAATAGGTAGTCAACATCATTGTGAATTAGAATTCGAATGCTTACTGGACAAAAAGAATTTCTTTTTCTGTTAGTTTTGCTGATGGGACACTGAAAACGGCGTTCCGAAGGCAACTTTTGAAATTCTGGAAACAAAGCATGGGAAGGATCACCCAAAATGGCTGTGGGCTTTGCGTACAAGTGCTGATTGCAGAAACGAATGAGACCCTCTTGTTCTTTTCCAATTATTTTTGAGCAGATTCTTACAATTCTCTGCAGGCCATTCTTGTTTTTAACACTAAGGTTATTGTACCAACAAATGAAAGCAAAACTTGGGAACACTCTCTATGTAAGACTTGTAAAACAAGGAAAAGGATCTTTTTGTCTAAAAAAAATGATTTCAGTTTCCTCAGAAAATACAGACGTTCTTGCCCCTTTTTGACAATAGCGTCAGTGTTAACGTCCCAGTTTAACTTGTGGTCAAAAACAGTTCCAGATACTTATAGTTCAAAACGTTTTCCCCTCTTGATTATGGATAATAATATTCTTAGGAGTATGCCCTGATTTCTGAAGTCGTAGGCAGGTCTTTAGTTTTAGAAACATTTAGCTCCGATAGGCCTCGCACACCAGTGTTACGAATCGGTGAGGGTGGACGTGGTCTAAGACTGATCGGATAAGAGGGATAACAGAGCCTATCGTCTGCGAACTTTACCAGAAAGGGAAATTTCCATAGTGCTTCTGCAATCATTGTGTATAGATGTACGAAGTGTGTGAGAGGACGCAACCTGCGGAGAACCAGTGCAGGTAAATCTGACCGAAGAAGATATTTTGTTGGCCAAAACACGCTGTGGTTGTTGGTTAAAAATTCAATCAGCCAACGACAAGTTGATTGTCTACGTCAAATTTTGAAATTTTTTGTTAACCAGAACGTTTAGGCTGCTTTTTATTGAAAGCTGAAACTAAAGTCAGCGAACAATATTCTGGCAAAGAGAGTCAGGTGTTTCCAAGTGGCATACAACTTGTTCAAATGAATAGTTTGGCATCTTCGACACCCCTTCGAGACCTGCATGCAAATTGCAGTGGGTCAAGGTCTTTTCTGTAGCAGAAAGAATGAGAGATTTTACGATCTTTTCCGGTTTTCATCACAAGAGATGTGAGAGCCACAGGTCTAAAATTCGTTAGGCCGAGAAGGATTGGTTTCTTTGGTTAGAGGTTTTTACATTGGAAGTTTTCCAAAAACAGGAATCTGACAAGTATCCAGTGAGGCCCAGAACAGGTGTTGAAGGACACTGGCAAGTCAGTAGCGCAGAATTTCAGGGTTCTTCAAAATATACCATCGGTCCGGGAGATTTGTTAATATTTATTGCCCTTTAAGTGCTTACAGATAATTTCTTCATCAACAAAGACGCTATTCTCAGGGAAACTAGGGATTGCTTCAGATATTTAATTCATCTGAGAATCATGCTTTTCAAAGCGAGTAAAAAATGCGTTTAGATGGTTTTCACATACTCCCTGCCAAAAATGATCTTTGACCTATGTTGGACACCTACCTATTTACTGCAGACATATTTTTGTACCCTGCATGCAGCACGAAAATTGTTCCTCGCAACTTGTTTCTATCTTATTTTTATATATAGTCTGGCCGTGCAACAGCAGCTTTGACTTCTTTATTTACTTCCTTCTTTTGTTGTTCTGTGCCCGTGTAAAATACTACTTTTTTTTGTTTAAAACACGTTTTAGATCCCTTTTTAACCCAGGCTTGTTATTGGGGTAATGGTTATCTCCTTAGTTGGAATGACAAACTAAACAAAATGAAATATTTAAGAACAAATAACATCAGTGAGCTCATTCAGACCTGAACACACATCATAAAACATATCCCAGTCAGTGCAATCAAAGCAGCCTTGCAGACTAGCTATACTATCAGCAGTCCATTTTTTTGTGGACCCGACTATGGGTTGAAAGGGGCCGAAACACTGACTGGTACATGGGTGCAAGAAAAACGCAGTTGTGGTCAGATGATCCCCGGGGGGCAAAGGCAACGATCTATAGGCGCCTGCTACGTCCCATAGGGACAAGTCTAAGGTCTTGTTTTTGTGTAGGCAGGTCACATACTGTTCATTTGTTCTTCAGTAGTTTAGTAAGGGAACGTTATTGAAATCAAACCCCGGACAAACTTAGGGGCATCAGGGGATATAGAATCGAGCAATGGAGGTGATCTTATATATGTTCAGTTGCTCTAGCCACTCTTGCTTTGGGGTGAATTTTAAACTAAAGTAAAAAAAAGTTGCGGGAATTCCCCTGGTAAGTAAAAAGGCCGGAGCGAAAATAGAGAGCAGTTCAATGTCCCCCACGGATAGCGTAGTTCTAATTTTAAAATCACCACACCACGCTTGTTGATGTAGAAGCACAAACCTCCGCCTTGTGCCTTCCCCCTTGCGTGTGAGTCTCTGTCAAGCCGAATGGGTTGACGGAAGCCGTTTATGGGAGAGGTCGTAGTTCGGTTTCGGCGGGGGCTCAACCAGGTTTCGGTAAAGGCAAGAAATTCCCGGCTTTGTTAATTGGTGTAGGGTAGTTGATGTTAGCTTGAAGCTCGTCGGTTTTGGAATGTAGGGACTGGACATTGGCTAGGAGCACGTTTGCTAGCGGAGTTTTCCGATTATTCAAATTTTTTAGTCTTTGTCTCACACCACCTGCTTTCTTTTCTTGATTTTCTTCCAAGTTTTATCGTTGTTTATTTGTTGAAGGTTTAAAATATCCATGGAAGTTGTAGTCTTTGCCTTTGTAACCCCATGGCTGATTCCTCAGGCTAAGGAGAAATTCTGAGTGTATGACGACCGGCCATGGCTGTTGTCGTTAGGCGCGCCTCGCCACAGTCAGATGACGCTATGGAAGCAGACTAAAAGAGTGAATAGAAATGATCTTCCCAGCATTGTTGCTGTTATTACTGACACACCAGACACCAGACACAACTCTGCAGAACTTTGAGCTGATAGACACACAATATAACGAAAACAAACAAAAAAGTATATCGCCTGTCAGTAGAGAGTGTCGCCACTCGAGCAGCGCCACCTACATTCTTAGAACTCAACAAAACCCTGAGAAAGACAGAACAGAGAGAGGAATGGAGGGTACTGGTTGTTGAGTCTTTGAGGGTGCCCCCACGGTCGTCAGACTACGGGACAGATAGATAGATAGTAGATATTGTGAAACTTTTCAACACTCTATGTGGAGTAAATGTGGGCACCCCAACTCCACCCCACCCCACCCCACCCCTCCCCACCCCAAACAGCCAACCTTTGAAGGTTGCACACAAACTGCGTGAAGCACGGGTCGTGAGAGCAGAGTGAGGTCACCTTAGATAAAACACCAGGAGGGAAAAGAGACCGCTGCGTGCGCGCGCGAATATATATATATATATTATATTATATATATATTATTTTTAATATATTTTTAAAATATTTTATAAGTGGTGTGTGTGTGTTTGTGCGCGCCACCCCACACACACAAAACACACAGGACAGGTAGGATAAGCCTGGTTGGTTAGAATGTTGCCCATTGCGCTTGTGATCTGCTGACCTGGGTTCGAATCCCGTTCAAGGGGCAGTTAACATCAGTGCTGACTCCACCTCCCCAAAAGTCCTTTGGATGAGACTATAAATCCCCTGTGCGAAAGCACGCAGAACATAGTATTGTGCACACGTTAAAACCTGTTCCGCTTTTCGGAAGAGTTGGCCAATGTGTGCCAGTGGGTACAGTTGACAAAATATTAATGTACAATACTGCATACTCACGGGAACTAGATGTAAAAACACATGAATGCTTATTCCATTATCCTCAAAATAAAAGAATGAATAAATAATACACCACACATTGTTGTTTGTCTATTTCTTTTTTTTTTTTTTATAGAACAAACACTCTGCTTTCTAGCTTTTCTATCAGCCTACCATTTGTGAGGCTGCTGTAGCCTTTTCCCGCTCTTGCCTGAGCACTTGTTCTTTGTCATCAGCCAGCCACGTGGTGTGTGTTGAGCAGAGTGACTGGAGCTGCCCTCCATTCTTGTACACTTCCTTCCTTTTCCATGCTTTCATCTACACACGTCTGCCATTTGATTTGTTTCCTTTTGTCTTATCTTTATTCCGTATTCCTTCCTTTCTTTATTTGTTCTTTCATTTGTTTCTCTCGGTTTTTTTCTTCCTTCCTTCCTTTTCAGTTCGTCTATACCTACTACTTTACTTATTACTTACTTCCGCAAGTGCCTCGTCACTTACTTGCTTACAAATTTGACTTTCCATTATTTTACTTCATACTTTCCATTACTTTATTTCATACTTTCATTACTTTACTTCATATTTTCCATTACTTTCCATTACTTTACTTCATACTTTCCATTACTTTACTTCGTACTTTACATTACTTTACATTACTTTCCATTCATCATCATCATCAGACCCGTGACCTTGGCGGTCGTGGGGGAGACACAAAAGACGATGCCGTGGTAAGCCTCCTCCATCCATCTCGGTCCTCGGCTCTGCGCAGTAGTGCTGAGTCATTCATCCTGGTCCATTCTCTGATGTTGTCCATCCATGACTTGTTCTGTCTTCCCCTCCTTCTGCCACCTTCGAGTGTTCCCTGCAGTACTGTTTTTGGCAGAGTGTTGTGGCGGGTGACGGGGCCGAACCATGTCAGCTTTTTCTTCTTGACGATGGTGAGAAGGGGTTCGTGGACCTGCCAGCCGTGTTATTTGACTCTTTACAATTCATTGGTCTTTCGTTCCCTCCAGGATATGCCCAGTAGTTTTCTATGGTATTTTGTTTCGAATGACTGGATTCGCTTTGCTGTTTCAGCAGTCAATGTCCAGGTTTCACTTCCGTACAGCAGGATCGTCTGAATTAGGGCTTTGTAGAGCTTTAGTTTGATTGGGAAACTGATCTCTTTACTTTTCCATATGGTGGTGAGTTTTGTCATGGAAGATGTTGCCATGGCTTAAAACAGCAATAGTCACACCTCTACTGAAAAAGCACGACCTCGATCCCAACATTCTGAAGAATTATAGGCCTGTCTCAAACTTACCCTTTGTCTCTAAAGTACTAGAAAAAGTTGTTCTCAAACAGCTCAACAGTCACCTTCATTCCAATGATCTTCTTCCCACTTTTCAGTTTGCCTATCGCCCCAACCACAGCACCGAAACCACCCTAGTCCACACTTTAGATACACTTCTACTTGCTTCTGATGCAGGAAAATCTCCCTCCTCATCTTCTTGACTTATCTGCAGCCTTTGTACCTTAGATCACTCAATTCTTCTTTCTCGCCCCCCAAATACGTTTGGTATTAACGGCCAGCCCTCACCTGGTTTACTTCATACCTCCAGACGGGTTCCAGAAAGTTATTGTAAACAAAATTCATCAAACCTGTCAAAATGGAATGTGGAGTCCCACGGGATCAGTCCTGGGCCCTGTTTCTTTACTCTTACACTGCTCCACTCTCAATAATATATTATAATAAACAAAAAACCATATTGATCATCATTTCTATGCCGATGATACTCAGCTTCAGTGCAGCGATATGTTGAAACTTGCCTTCCCTCCTGACAAATATGTCCTACTGCCTTAAAAGACATTCAAAACTGGATGACTCGAACAAGTTACAACTTAATTTGCCGATAAAACCGAACCCATGCTATAGGGACCCAACATAAACTTTCCTCTATCGCAAAAAACTTCAATAGAATTCGGCAATACGTCAGTTCCTTTGTCCAACTCTGTGAAGTTTTTTAGGAGTATTTTCTTGACAACACACTCTCTATGAAAAATTCATCACCCAGACCTGCCAGTCTTGCTACTATCAATTTACGGGGGCATAAGCGCGATTCGAAAGTATCTGTCAACTGATGCAACTTCCAAGCTTGTCAAAATCTCTCATTCTTTCACGTTTAGACTACTGTAATTCTCTTCTGGCTGGCCTACCAGCATCATCTATCCACTCTCTTCAACGCATACAAAACTCTGCAGCTCGACTAGTCCTAAGAAAGACAAAATCCGAACACATCACTCCTCTTCTGCGATCTCTTCACTTGTTGCCTGTCTCACAAAGACTGGAGTATAAAATCAATACCCTCTGTTTCAAATGTCTCCACAAATCTGCACCCTCTTATCTCTGTAACTGTCTTCACATGTACACTCCATCCCGTTCCCTTCGTTCAGCCGCAGATACTTTGTGCTTTCGAACACCCAAGATTCAAACAAACCACTGTTGGCCGTCGCTCCTTCTCTGTTTCTGGTCCATCCACCTGGAATGACCTCCCTCTTTCACTTCGCCAAAAGCCTTCACTTGATACCTTCAAATCCAGCCTCAAAATACACTTGTTTCCTACATGAGACTTTCCCCCCACGTGTCTGTCCCTGGTTTTCAGCAGCATTTTTCACCTTCTGAGTGTTGTTCCGAGTGTTTTGTGTGTGTGTGTGGTGTGTGTGTGTGTGTGTGTGTGGTGTTGTGTGTGTGTGTGGTGTGCGCGTGCGTGCGTGTGCGTGCGTACGTGCGCGCGCATGGATTTGAAGTCTGTTGTTCATTGTGTTTGAGGAGAGTTGCATGCCTGTAAATGATTGAGTGCAAGCGCTTCGATTTGTTTGTTTTTTTACAAGATTCAGCGCTATATAAATTTCATATATTATTATTATTATTATGGCTCTTCTGACTTTGATTTCTGTCGTCAATCGCCCGACCTTTGTGAGTGTAGCGCCAAGGTATTTAAAAGCGTCTACCTCCTCCAGTTGTTGGCCGTTCATGTAAATTTTAGCAGTGGCGTTGCTCGTGCTGTTCACAAGTACTTTACTTTTCTCCGAGCTCACCTCCATCCCATATCCTCCAGCTCTGTTCTCAAGTCTGGTCGTAAGATCTTGCAGCTCTGTGTTACTTCCGCCCATGAGGTCAATGTCATCGGCAAACCGTAAGTTGTTGAGGGGTCTGCCGCCAATGGAGATGGTAGAGTGGAAGTCATGGAGGGTCTCTCTCATAATGTTTTCCAAGAACAGATCAAACAGGACTGGAGATAACAGGCATCCTTGTCGGACCCCAACTGTGGTTTTGAAGAAGTCTCCGACCTGATTGTTCAGAAGGACTGCACTGCTTGCGTGTGTTGTATAGTGCTTGAATGGTTTGCACTAGTCCTTCTTCAATGCCAAACATTCTGAGGACCTGCCACAGGCCTTCGTGCCATACTCTGTCGAAAGCCCTCTTAAAGTCGATGAAGTTGTGGAACAGGTCTCTCTGATGTTGAAGATGTTTTTCCATCAGGATGTAGCAGTTAAAAATCTGGTTCGATTGTGCTCCTGCCTGCCCTGAACCAGCTTGTTCCTCTGCAAGGTGTTCTTCTGCCTCCTTCTTGAGTCAATTCAAATAACTTTGAGCATGATCTTGCTGGCGTGGCTGATGAGGCTGATTGTTCTATAGTTTTGGCATTGGCGTAAATTCCCCTTCTTGGCAGGGGTATGATGAGTGATTGTGTCCATTCTGTTGGCACTGTTTTGTCTCCCAAATCTTCTAACAGATAGCTTTAACATATGTGATGACTGTTTCGCCACCATGCTTGAGCACTCTTCTGGTATATTGTCTGCTCCTGGGGGACTTTCTACTGGTAAGCTGCGGATGGCTTCTTCCACTTCTTCCTCAGTATAGGTAATGGCGAGGGTGCTCTTGATGTTGCTGCTTTCTCTTCTATTATGCTCTTGTCAGGTTGTATTGGGTAGTTGTACAGTTCTTGACAATATTCAGACCACCTGTTCAATGCAGCTGAGCTTTCTGTGAGGAGGTTTCCGGAGCTGTCTTCAATGACTGATGATTTGGTTTGAAGTGGTTTTGTGAGTTTCTTCAGGGTGTCGTATGCCTTTTTACGTTGCCCACTTTCATGCTTTTCTCGATCTCATCACATGATCACTGATCCACTTTCTCTGGCCTTTAACATTGACTTCTTCACGAGATTGTTGGCCTCCCGGTATTCTTTAGGGTGGAAGACCTGGTTGGTTTTCAGTGCTCTTCTTGTATCGCAGAGGTCCAAGATGTCATTGGTAGTCCATGGCTGGTGTGTATTCCTCTGACGACCGAGTACCTCCTCTGCTGTTTCTCGGACTGCTCATTAAAGTGTTGGTGAGGTCATTGATGTCATTGTCCAGGAGGGTTAATGCCGCAAAACGTCCGCCAAGCTTAGCTTGGAAGATCTCTTCGACATCTGGATCTTTCAGTTTGTCCACGTCAAATTTGATACGTGGGTTTGCAGGCCGATTGTTTTTCTTCAGCTTCATTTTGAATACCAGCAGCACAAGGTCGTGGTCGCTGCCTATGTCAGCTCCAGGGTAGGTTCTTGTTCTGGCTCTGTTGATGCTGGATTTGAAGCGCCGTGGTGTTAAGATAAAATCTATTTGGTTATGGATCTTGCCGTTTGGCGCATGCCAGGTTGTCTTCCTTGACTGCTTGTGGGGATAGCGGGTATTGGCAATGGTAAGTCTGTGGGTGCAGGCAAACTCCAGCAGACGTAGTACCCTGTTGTTGGTCTCCCCAGTTCCGCCTATTGGTTGTAAGAGTCAGGACCTACCGTACTTTGGCGTTAAAATCCCCTTGGATGATGATGATGTCCTTCTTGGGTATTTTCATAATGGTCTCTTCAAGATCTTCATAAAATTCTTCTACTTCTTCATCTGCATGGTCAGATGACGGTGCATAGATTTGTATGATGGTGATGTTCTTGGGCTTGGCCGACACACGGATGCTGATAATCCTGCTGGAAGCCGGTGTACAGCTGATAATGCACCCCACTACTTCCCTTCTGACAATAAATGCCACTCCATGCTGGTGATGTTTCTCTTGGCACTGTACCAGATCTTGTTGCCTTCTTCAGTCAATGTCTCACCAAATCCTGTCCATCTCACTTCTCTAGTCCAATAATGTCCCTATTTATAGCGGCTAAGCTCATACTCTAGTTCTTTGATTTTTCCGCACTGGTATGAGTGTACGGACGTTCCATGTACCAATGGTGATTTGTTCTCTAGGGAGCTTAAGTTAATGTTTTAACTCCAGTAGCTGACTTGTCACTTCCACCCTGGTGTTGATCAATGGAAAGCGCGGTCGTTGGTAACCCGGGCCTCGACCGATCCGGTATCATTTTGGCTTTGCATTTGTCTTTCATGTTTTTTCTGTGGGCTTAGGATATTCCTTGGTGGCGCCAATCCCCTCTCCAAGTCTCCATATGTTTTGGGTTTTTTCTATTGGGGTTTCCTCCCCCACATGCGACAGGTTGTACTGGGTTACATGGATACCAGTAGCAGTAACAGAGAACTTCTCTGACTGACCTGACTTTCCATTACTTTACTTCATACTTGCGTACACACATGTTGCCATGAAGTGCTGTTGCTGAGAATTGTGTGTGTTCCACTCTTTCCCTACCCTGCCTCTATCCTTGCCTCTCAGCATGGTCACACTTTACTTTGCATTACTTTCCTTCAAACTTTACATTACTTTACTTCATACTTTACATTACTTTACTTCATACTTTACACTACTTTACTTCATACTTTACACTACTTTACTTCATACTTTACATTACTTTACTTCATATTTTACATTACTTTACTTCATACTTTACATAACTTTACTTCATACTTTATATTACTTTACTTTATACTTTGCATTACTTTACTTCATACTTTGCATACTTTTTACTTCTTTACATTAAAATT
>CM054139.1:7007085-7032356 GCA_028751875.1 Rapana venosa | reverse complement strand
ATCCCGAACGAGAATCGAACCCGGGTCAGCAGATCACGAAAACATCACTTGATCACCAGGCCATCCCATCCCCTTGATTTGAGTCACGGTGTGTGTGTGTGTGTGTGTGTGGTGTGTGTGTGTGTGTGTGTGTGTGTGTGTGAGATGATGTTGATGATGATTGATGATGATGATGATGATGGTGATAATGAAAAGATGAGGCAGCAATTTTGTTTTTCATTGCATGGTGATCAATGATGGCGAGGATGGATGCAATGTGCTGCTGCTATGGAAGTGCTTGTGCTTTGAGGCTAGTTGACGAGGTTGTACTCCAGCTTACTGTCATAATAAATATATCCCGGCGTCAACCGGACCGAGAGATAACAAACACTTGAGCTGCAGTGGGTTTTTAAAAAATATGGGTGGGTTGGAAGGATCGGGTTTTGTTGGTTGATTTGCTCCTTTGATTATTTTGCTTTTCGTTCCTGGTTTTTTGGGTTTTGTTTTGTTTTGTTTTTTTGGGGGAGGGTATCGTTACTGGTCTAGTTGTCCTTTCTTTCTTTCTTGTCCTTTCTTTCTTCTTTTCTTGTTCTTCTTCTTCTGCTCCTCCTCCTTCTGCCCTTCTTCTTCATTCCCATGTACTTCCGTGATCCATCATTTTATTCTGAATGTAATCAGCTATCATTCTTTCTTCTTTTCTTCTTCATCATCTTCTTCTTCGAAGCTTAGGCAGCAACTATTGGTGGCTTGTCATTGGAGCGAAAATGTGTTCCGCTGCCGTTAAGCGCCTGACAAGTCAGATCAGGCCCAGCGCATCCGACTTCGGCGTGGGTGAGAATCGAAGTGTTATCTGTTAAGTCATACTGGGGGGAAAAGCAGGAGAATGGACAAAAAACAAGAAGGCAGAAACAGACAAGAAGAAGGCGAACAGGAAGAAAGGCAAAAGAACTGAAAAAGAGATACAGAAAAGGAATTTCTGGCGCAAAGTTTCCAGAAGGTGGGGATTCTGTTTATACCGACAGGCCCCCAGCATTCCCATGGGGGAAACCACGACATTTGAAAATTTGTTAAGAGACAGACAGACAGACAGGCAGGCAGACAGTCAGACAGTCAGACAGAGAGAAAGACAGAGAAAGATAGACAGAGAGAGACACACACACTGATACAAAAGAATAAAATACATAAAAATAAATAAAAAGAAAGAGGGGGAGAGGGAGTGATTGAGAGACAGACAGACAGACACAGAGAGAGGGAGAGAGAGATAGAGTAGGGAGACAGACAGACAGACAGACAGGCAGGCAGGCAGGCAGGCAGGCAGGCAGGCAGGCAGACAGGCAGGCAGGAAAGACAGACAGACAGAAAGACAGACAGAGACACAGAGAGAGACATAGTGAAATAGAAAGAGGGGAAGAGAAGTGAGAGAGAAAGAGACAGAGAGAGACTGAGAGAGACACACAGAGAAAGACACAGAGAAAGACACAGAGACAGAGAGAGAGAAAGAGGAGAGACAGAGAGAGAGAAAGAGGAGAGAGAGAGAGAGAGAGAGAGAGAGAGAGAGAGAGAGGAGGAGGAGAGAGAAAGAGAGAGAGAGAGAGAGAGAGAGAGAAGAGAGAGAGAGAGTGAGGTGGACAGACAGACAGACAGAGACAGAAAAAGAAACACACACAGACAGAGAAAAACACACCCGACAGACAGACAAAAACCCCAGAGGGGTTTAGCCAAAGCCGACCTTGAAGGGTAAAGGAGCATGGGAGGGAACTTCCTTTTTCGCCATCAGATGCACGGGCTGCCCAAGCGGGGCCCCCTTCCCGGGTTTCCTCTATGGGCCCCGGGGGCACGTTCCCTCCCCCCCCTCCCGTGAGATCACTCTGCAAAAAAACCACCACACCCCACAACAGGCTGGCCCGGGGCCCAGGCAGGCAGGCAGGCAGGGGCGGGCCCAGGGCAGGCGGGTCAGTCAGCTCAAAAAGTCAGTCAGTAAAGTCAGTCAGCTAGCTCAACGGGGGGGGGGGGGGGAAACCCATTTTAGCCCGGTCGGGCCAGCCCAGTAAACGTCGGGCAGTCAGTCAGAAGGCAGTCAGTCAGTCAGGCAGTCAGCCCGTCGCAGTCAGCCCAGCAGTCGGGCCCAGGCGTCAGTCACCCGGCAGTCAGTCAGTCGTCAGTCGTAAAGTCATCATCATTTCAGTCGGGCAGCCCATTTCGCCCGCTAAGAAAATTTCATTTTTCCCAGACAGTCGCCCCTTCAGTCCAGTAGTCCAGTAGGCAAAATCCATCAGTCACCCGTCAGTCAGCGAACCGTCATCATCAGTCAGCTCAGTCACTAAAGTCAGCTCGTCAGCCCCGTCAGTCAGCTCGCCCGTCAGCTCGGGCGGGACATCACCAGTCAATTAGTCAGTAATCATCAGTAAAGCTCATTCAGCTCAGTCAGTAAACATACAGTTTACTGTCAATAGGGGTTTGGGTTTCATTTGATAGGGGTTTGGGTGGGGGTTGGGGGGGAAGGGGGGAAAAAAAAAGGGGGGGGGGGGGGGAGAAGAGAGGAGAGACAAAAGGGGGGGTGGTGGGGGAAAAAATCTTGGGGAAAAAAAAAAATAGGTTAAAAAAAAATTGCCCCAAAAAGAGGGAAAGGGGGGGGGGGGGGAGAGAGGGGGAGGGGGAGAGGGGGAGGGGGGAAGGGGGGATGGAGGGGGGGGGAGGGGGGGAAGGGGGGGGAGAGAGAGAAAAAGGAGGAAGAAAAAGAGAAAAGAGGGGAAAAAAGATGAGAGAGGGGAGGGGGGAAAAGAAAAAGAGGGGGGAGAGGGAAACAGGGGAGAAAAGAGGGGAAAAGGGGAAGTGGAGGGGGGGGGGCCCTGTTTTATAAAAAAAAAGGAAAAAAAAAATAAACCCCCCCCCGGATGGAAAAAAAAAAAAAAAAGAAATATTTTTCCCTGAAAAAAAAATTCCCCAGGGGGTTTTATTCCCGGGGGGAAAAACCCCCAGGGGGGGAGCAAAAAGGGGGAAAAGGGAGGAAAAAAAAAAAAGGGGGGGGGGGTGGAAAAAGGAGGGAAAGGGAAAAGGGGGAAGGGAAAAAAAAGAAAAAGGGAAAAAAGGAGGGAGAGGGGGGGGTTGGGGGGAGGGAGGGAGGGGGGGGTGGGGGGGGGGGGGGGGGGGGGGGGAAAAGGGGGGGGGAAAAAAGAGGAGGGGGGGGAGAAAGGGAAAAAATGAGAAAAAAAAGGGAGAGGGAAAAAGAGGGGTGATAAACTTGGGGGGCGCGGAGGGAAAAAAATTTGGGGGAATTTTAAACCCTAAAGGTCTTACATTTTTCCCCCCCTTGGGAAAAAAAAACCCCTCCCCTTCCCCAAAAAACCCCCAAACCAAAAACCCCCCGGGGGAAAAGGGGGTTTTATTTCCAAACAAAAAAAAGTTTCCTTCAATTTAGAAGCTTGGGGAAAATTAAAACTACCCCCCAAGCGGAAAATTTTCCTAATCACCAACCTTTAAAAAAATTCTCCTAATAAAAAACCGGGCCCTTTTAAAAAACCTTTTTTCCCATTCCCAAAATCCACCCCTCCCCTCTCCCCAAAGGGCTTCCCCCTTTTCTCCTCTCTTCCTTTTTCCCATAACCCCACTTCCCCAAAAATTTTCATAAAAACCCCCTTTCTCCCCAACCCCCAAAACGCTGCCCCTTTAAACCGCACCAAAAAAACCACCCGCGGCCGCGGCCAAAAAACCGACAAGGGGAAATGGGCAGAAGTCCGTGGTTAGGGTTTAAATTTCAAATATTTGGGATAAAAAGGGAAAAATTTTGATGGAATAGTTTAGGAAGGTTTGAAATTTTTTTTGTGTGTGTGTTTTTTTGGGTTGTGAGGGTGTGGTTATTGGGGGTTTTTAAGGGGTTTTGTTTTTGTTTAAAAGTTCAAAAAATTTTGAAAGGGTAAAAATTTTGTTTTAATTTCAACAAAAACTATTAAAATTAGAAATAAAAAAAACAACGAAAAAAAGGAAAATTTGTGGAAAACATAGGGGCCTTCTTCCAATTTCGGGGGAAAAAAATTGTGAAAACCAAACCCCATTGGGCTTCTTTTAAGGGGGAGCCTGTTTTACCCGGGAAAAACTCCTTCCCAAAACCCAACAACGGTTTTCCCGGGGAAAAAAAGGCTTGTGGGGAACAAAAAAACCAAAAAAAAACGCAAAAAAAAAATGGAAAAATATAAAAAAATCTAAAAAAATTAAAAAATTTTGGCAAAAAAACCATTCCCCAAAACCCTAAATTTAAAAAACCCTTTGGGGGTTTTTCCCCTACCCTTTTGGGAAAAAACAAAAAAACAACAGTTTTATAAAAGGAAGGTTTTTTTAAAAAAAAATTTTGGGCGTTATTAAACTCAAAATAAAAAATTTTCGAAAATTTACGGCCCCAACCAGTAAAAACCCCCAAGCGGCTTTTCCCTTGGGGGAAGCGCCACTTTCCCAGTTAGTGGGTGTGGCCTCTGGGGTTTCGGCGGGTTTTTAAAAAACCATTATTAAACTTTTTTCCCTCCTCGCGTGGCTTTTCCCTGCTGGGTGGATGGTGGTTTTTTCTTCCCCTTTTGCTTGTCCCCTTTTTTTTTCCGTGTTTTGTCACTCTTTTTCTCCTGTGCTTGAAAACCCCCTCCTGTGTTTTGTCACTCTTTCCCTTGTGCTTGCCCACTCTTCTTCCCCTGGGGCCTTGTCACCTTTTTTCTCCCTTTGCTTGTCATTTTCTTCTCCTTGTGCTTGCCCACCGGGCTAGGACCCTGCCCCCGCTGGCCAACTTTCCGATTTTGGGGGGAAAGCTCATTTTTTTGGGTGAGCGGAGTATGTTGGGAAAATTTTTCGCTTTTTCCCTTTAACCCACCGGAAACCGAGATGAATCACGGGGGCGCATTTACAGGGGAAGCCCGTTTTGACGTTTTTTTTATTTTTTTAAAAACACAAAAGGGAATTTAAAGAAATTGGGGAGGCTTGCATTCTAATTTAAAACCTGAGAGATCGTTTTAAAAAACCCTCCACCCTTAATTCACCAAAAACCGTCCGGCTCCCGAGATTCGAAAAACCCCCCCCAAATTTTTACAAATCACGGACTTGAAGTTAAAGGGTTTAAATTTAAACCCAAATCGGTTTTATAGCGTCCGCCTAAAATTTTTCTATGCCCGTATTTTCCGGGCCAAACCCTTTTTAAAGGGATATGAAGGTTTAAAAATAATATCAAAAAACCCAAAAAATCATAAATGACAATAAAAAACATGCACCGTAACTAGATACCCCAAACACAAAACCAAAAAAACTAAATATCCCCTTTTCACTTAATTTAAATTTCCCCCTGAAAACTTTTTACAGGGTACTTTTCCCGGACAGTTATTTTAAACCCAATTTTAACAAACACTAAACCCAGAGTCCCCCTCATTCGTTGAAAGAAAAGAGTTTTTCCCATACTTAAAAAGGGTTTTAAAAAAAGAGTTAAAAAAACAGGGGACCCCCATTTTTTGGGGGGGTTACAATGCCAAGGGGACAGGAAAGCTCTGGGGTCGGAGCCCCCTTTTTGCTTCCCCCCCAGCCCCCCAAAGGTTAAAAAAGCTTGAGCGGGGTTCCCAAACTTGAAATGGGGGGCCCGTTTGCGGGGGCCCCCCTTGGGCCCTTCCCAGTACAGCCCCACCCCCCCCCCCCAGTTCACCCAGCTTAAATGGGGTCCCTTTCCCTTTTTTTGGGTCGGGGAAAGGTTTAAAGCAGCGAGGGAGAGGAGAGGGGGCGCCGCCCTCAAAATGCGGGCCCCCTTAGGAAGTGAGGTTTTCTAAACGCCCGCTCCCCCAAGGGGGTACAAAACCTTTCCCCATGCAAAAGGGCCTTTACTTTTTTGGGCAACCCCCTTTGTTTCTTTCTTCACCCCAACTGTGGGGGGGGAGAGGGAGGGGAGGGAAAACCCAGGGCTCCCTTTTGGTCAATTTCCCGGAGCCTCGCTCTTTGCCCGTACACCTCCCACCAGGGGTGGTTAAACCCCATAAAAGTGTTTCCAAAGGTGCCCGGGTGAGGGGGGCGGCCCCGGAAAACCCCTCAAACGAAAAGCGCTCCACCCCCGCGGGGTTTTCCGGGAAAACCCTTTTGAAAAAGCACCCTTTCCCCGGGGGGAGGGGGCCCTCATGGAGAATGGCCGTTTTTTGGCCTCCCCAAAAGACATATTACACCATTACATACACAAAACACACACATTACAAACACATCCCAAATTAATACATATAAAACCCCACACATTACATAACATACACACACATTTAATAAAAATACCACACATTACATACACATACACACACACATTACATACATACACACATTAAAATAAACACACACACCACATTACAATAACACAAAAAAAACCTTCACAAAACCCCGACATACACATACACTTTACATACCCCATAAAATTACATACATATACAAAACATACACAAAATTCACACACCCATTAATACAAAACACACACACATAAAAACACACCACATTACCACACACCCCAACACACAAAGAAAAAATAGTGGTATTTTTGTGTAGCATTTAGATTTTGTGTAGTAGTGTGAGAGAGAGGTGTGAAGAAAAGTTTTGTAAGGGGGTGTGGGGGTGGGAGGTGTGGTGTGGGGGGGGGGGTGTTGTGTTTTGTGGGGTTGTGGGGGGGGGGGGGGTTTGTGTTTTGTGTGTGTTGTTTGGGGGGGGGGGGGGGGGGTTAGGATTTTTTGTGTGGGCGGGGTGTTGTGTTTTGTGTGGGGGTGGGGGGGGGGGGGGGGGGGGGGGGGTTTTGTGGGTGGTGTGTTTTGTGTTTGTTTGTTTTGTGTGTGTGTGGGGGGGCGGGGGCCTTGTGTGTGTGTTGTGTTTTTTAGGTTGGTTTGGTGGGGAGTGAGTGTGTGTGTGTGTGTGGGGTGTGTGTGTGTGTGTGGGGTTTTTTTTGGTTTCGGGGAAAAAAAAGGTGGGGGTGGTGTGGGGTGGTTATGAGAGGGATGTGAGGGTTATGCGGGAAAGATGATGGGGGGGGAAACGCGCGATGTTTGATAGTGAAAAAACAAACAACCAAAAACCCCAAAAAAAAAAACACCATTTCCCTTCTCTCTCTCTTTCCCCCCCCAAAACCCACAAAACAAGCCACACAAATTCCCCCTTTTCCCCCCTTTATTTTCTAAACACCACGCGAAAAAACCCCAAAACCCTTCCAAACTTTTTCCCCCTTTTTTTTTCCCCCCACCCTCTCCCCCCCTTTCCTACCCATACCCACACACCATCCCACGCATACAACTTTCCCTCCCCCTCTTCCCCTCCCTCTCTCCCCTCCCCCTCTCTCTTCTCTCTAACCCACCCCCCCACCCCCACACCACACATACAAAACCATCAACAACATCCCCCCCCCCCCCCAACCCACACCAACACAGACGAGGGTCCAAATGGCGACGTAAGCAGCTGTGAAATTTCGCTGTGGCTAACACCATTTTGACGCAAAAACGGGAAAAAAACACGAGTCTACGATCAGATCGGGTGTTTGAGCCCCACCCAAAAAAAAAATCGGGGAGCTATGATCAAGACAGCAAAGTTGCCCCTAACCCAAAAACCAACGAGGGCAAAAACAAAATCGTTCGCGGCCCGTCCCAAGCGAAAAACAAACGTTCCTGACTCCCAACCCTGAAGCCCCTGGCAGAATCAAGAGGGGATTTGCCCCTCTCTGAGAAAATCCCCTGCTTAGAGAAGACTGTGTTGCCCAGGGGCGCTTTCAAACTGCTGTGCTGCCCAAAACCGAGGGCCGGGGGAACGCCCAGCTGGGAGCCGAGGAACGCAGACGATCACCAGCTTCCCCCCCCTCCTCTCCTGTCAGCCTTACGTGAAGGGGTGGAGGCTGCCATCAACCCCCAGACACTGGGCCTAAAAAAGGTCGTAAAGAAAGGGACAGGAAGAAATCTATCAAAAGTGCCCGTTACGCAAAAGCCAGATGATGAAAAGAATTGGCATGACGTAAAATCAGTTCCAAGAGGGGAGGATTTTCCGACTGTTTTCTAGCTAGGCTCTATCCTAAAGGAGTCAATAGCAGTCGGCAGGCCTGCCCTATGGATTCAATTTTAAAAAAATTTAAAAACCCCTGCATTGGCCACTTTCCCCCGTTAGTGGAAAAAGTCTGTGCAAGGGCCCAGTGTTTGTTACCCTGTGGTAAAATGTTTTGAAAAAGACGGACCCACAGGAACCCAGTCAGAAATGATACAAAATAAAAAAAAATGGATGACCTCTTTCCCCTAAACCCCAAAATTTGTCATCAGCAAGATTGCACCTGTCAGGATGCAATCTTCGTAAAAGCAGATGTTTTAAATGCTGTGACTTTTTCTGAATGTTTGGTTTGAAAAAATGTCTCCTTCATTTCACTGTCCATAAAGTCTCATTCAAATCTATCATCCAATCCCCAAGGGTCCGTTCTTGCCAAAAAATGGCAGGAAAAGTGCATGTTTTATTTGGGGGAAAAGCCAAGAGAAAAACAAGAGTCGTTTTTTACCAAAAAAATGTGTACCAGTACCTAGATCTACCTGTCTCGAAGATTCCCATCACCCAGCCTAAAACCCAGGGGCCCGTTTCTTTCCCAAAGAGTACCATTTCCCATGGTGGGGACAGAGCGGGGGACAATTCTTTGATGTGCTGGAGACTGTGACTGTGTTTGTACATCAATTGTGTGCCTACCTAGTGGGGTGTTTGTTTGTTTTTGCTCAATCAAGTGTCTGGTTTTTATTTGATCAGTGTGCGTGTTTATCTTTCGCATAAAGAGCCAACATTTGGGTCAATTTTTGTTTTTTTTAATTTTTTTAAATATTTTGATTTTGAAGAGGTTGTTGTTGTTTTTTAAAAAAAAAATATTTAAAAAAATGATTCCGTATTTAAAATGCCTACCGATCTGATCTAAAAACCCCAACGTTTTAAATAATGCAGGGGAAGCTAGATCTATTTCCACTAATCTACATTATCTAACCCAAACTTTTCCCCAACAATAAATCCAAGTCCTTTGTGTTACAATCCCTGAATGTAACCAGGAACAAATCCCTAAGCGCCGGGTTTTTCTATTATCCCCCGTCCATCAACAGGGGTGTCTCCCAAAATCGTGCAGCTTTTATACATGAAAAAGGGTGGATTACGCACATGCCCTCCCCAGTGCCTACCGGGTCCAGAAAACCTATGTGGCACGTGAAAAATTTGGGGAAAATTTAATAATAAATACTGTATCTGTATACCTACTGGGGGCCCTAATGATTGAATACAAATGGA
Organism: Rapana venosa; assembly: GCA_028751875.1. NCBI lineage: Eukaryota > Metazoa > Mollusca > Gastropoda > Neogastropoda > Muricidae > Rapana > Rapana venosa. Next base: position 7,023,107 of record CM054139.1, on the reverse strand, counting down.
AAAAACCTTAAAGATAATAAAAAAGGGGTTTAAGCAGGAGATTTTAAGCAAGCCCCTTTTTTGGGGAAAAGGCGTAAAAAAATTTCCCCCAATCGCTTTGTAGAAAACATGTTGTTCTGCCTGTATTCAAAATGATGGCAGAGTTACTGAATTCCCGACATTGATAGTCAAAGAGCATCAGTTAAAATTTCGCTTTATCCCCTGCATTGCCCCAGAATGTGAGTGGTCAACGCACAATGACCCCCGGGGCGGACACCTGCCGTCATTCAACGCTTAGTGGACAAACAGTTCCCTTGCCCCGGAAGACAAAATTCCCAAAAAATTTAATTACAAAAAGCGATGGAAAAATTTTGAAAAGATCCTTGAAACTTAAAATACAGACAACTTTGAATAAAAAACATAGCCCTTTATTTCCCAGTTTTTTGAGCAATTATTCATGCTGCCACTTTTTATCCCCAAAATAAATCCCCAAAAAAACAAATAAACATTGGGAAATATATGGTGGACACCAGATGTGGGGAAGCGAAAAAACAAACGCTTAATGTATAAATTTTTTAAAAAGAAAAAACATCAAAAAAAAATTAAAACAAAAAAAAGCAAAAATTTACTGTAACCCTTTGTTTTTGCCGGCCAAGAGAGAATTTTGGATTTCTTTTTGCCCCATAAAAATTTAAATCTAAAGTCTTAAAAAGGGGTTTGGGATAAAATAATGATGAAAAAAGGTGTTAGTTTTAAAATTGTCCAGTGCAATTGGAGAATAAAGAATTTCCTCAAACATAGAAAAAACGAGGATTTGCAGACATGTTTTCTGAATCAATGGTCTTTAAGGGGGTTTTCCTTAAACGAGGAATACAGAAAGAAGAAGAAAATAAAAAGGGGAAGTATGTCCGTTCTGAAAAGGTTCGTGCATTAAAAAAGCTCAAATCATGACGAAATAAGGATCGTTTCTTCTCTTTTAACAAGAAAAGTTGTCGGGTCGATGCGTTTCAAATGACTGTTGAAAATTTCCCAAAAAATTCATTTATCTATCCCAAACTATTCCCTAAATGTTTTGGTTTAGGGAGGGATGCGTAAGTGGGGGTCCATTGTCATTCCAGTTTATAAACAGGGAAAGCTAAAACTGACAAAACCCGTACAGACCAATTTTTTGACTCTACATGGGGAAGCTAATGGAAAAATTTTTTCTAAAAAGGCTGATGTATTTTTGCCATAAAATAAATAATCCCTGTAATCAAGAGGTTTTCAAAAAAAAAAGATCTGCAATGATAATTTGGTTAAACTTCAACACGAATAAAATGCAGTTTGCAAGAAAAAAGAAATGTTCTTGCAAAAATTTTTGATATTAGAAAGGATATGACCAAGTTTGGTGCTAAGTTATTAGGTAAATTAAGAAGGTGGGTGTTTTTGGGCACTTGTATTTTTTTAAAAAGTTTTTTTAAAAACAAAAATTAATAAATAGTAAAAAATTAAATTTAATACTTATAATACCCCAATTCTTATAGTCCCATCCTTTTAAAAACCGCTGCAGATTCCCCAAAGAATTACAAAGGATTCATTTTTACAATTCGGTGATATAGCATTTTGGATGAAATTACTTGAAACGTAAACACCAAAAAAACTTAAAATTCCCCTAAAAAGGGATATCAAACCAGCTTGATAAATCGACAATATTGTTTAAAAAAGGATTTACTTTTTCTAAGAAAAAAATCATGTTGTGTTTTTTATAAAGGAGTAATCGGGGGAGTCCAAGATTTAAGTTGGGACTGAAATAATTGAATACAAAAAAACAAAAAGTTTTAGGTGTTATTCTAATTCAAAACAATTGGGAATCACATATTGAGCACTTTTTAAAAAGGCAAAAAGTGCATAAATTACTGAGATAAATTTGTAAACAGTTTTGGGGACAAGACATTCAATCTAAATGTTTAGTACATCTTTGTTCGTTCGAAAATTTTTCTAGGACAAGAAATCTTTTTTACGCTCCCAAAAACTTTACTTAAAAAATACAAAATGTAGACTGCAAAAGCTTTAGGCTTGCACTTGGAGTTCCGTATCATGCATCAGCTCTGGGGCTACAATGAAGTTGGGACATTGCCTTTTGGGTGATTACCGTCAACTGGCATGTGCTAAATAGTTCTTAGAAACAGAAAAGATGAAAATTTTATTTCTGAGGAAGTAGAAGTAAAAATCCGAACTACGTTTTCCCAAAAAAGCAAAAGTTTTTTATTTTCCCCCAATGCCCCTTAACCTTGTGTCTGATTTTAGTGGAAATTCTAAAGTCAATCAACCAGAAGAAAAAAAACAGGGCAATATTAACCCTTTCCCATCGTTGGGGATGAACGGCACACTTTGAATAGGGTAACTAATGTAAAAAAGAATGAGAAACTGAAAAAATTTTGGTTTTGATGTTCGATCCCACATCCCTCAAAAGTTTTTCATCATTTACAAAATTTTTCAGTGGATCACGTCTGGATAATCAAAAAGGTTTAGCTTTTTTTTATACATCTTTTAAAATGTTTTTTTTCTTGTTTTGGGCATTTTTTGTTTTTTTACGGCCCAAATTTATAGATTTTTTAAAGGTTAAAATTATTCTTTTTCCATTGGTTTATTTCCAAAATCTTATTTGTGTTTATTTTTAATCTTTTTGTAGCTTTAATTCCTTGTGGTAAAGACAACTTTTAAACATTGTTTTGGATTAATCTGTATACACCTTTTAACCTTAAAAGGACAAAGTCCTTTCGTTGGGTGCTTCACACAGTGGTTTTTTCCAAATGAGTGGGTGATAGAGCTGCTAAAGAGGGGCAAAGCATGAACGGAAAAAGAACATTGCACGTGCCCTTTTTTTCAAAAGGGTCCCCTTTTAGAAAAAACATGGAAAAAAGGGCACGAACGTATCACCTAAAAAAGATTTTTAAACAGATCTGTCTCAAAAGGGAAAAGCAAGAGTCGGGTCTTTTAGGCTTGTCAATTCCACAGCACGAAAAGGTGAAAGTTTGTTTTTTGTTTTTTTTTTTTTTTTTTTTTTTTTAGAATTTTTAAAAAAAATTTTATAAATTATTAGAAAAAAGCTTTTTAAATTTTCTAAACTCCCTTAAAGAATTAAAATTAAAAGGGTTTTTTCAAAATTTTCCCGGGGATAACTTTGAAGCATAACTTTTTAAAATTTTTTTTTTTGCGGTTTTTTTTTTTTTAAATTTTTAAGTTCTTTTGGTTTTGGGGTTTTTTTCAAATTTAAATTTTCCCCTTTTTTTTGTGGTTTTTAATTTAATTTAAATTTTTTTGTTTTTTTTTTTTAAAATTTGGGGTAACCTTTTCCCCTTCGGTTTTTCGAAAACCCAACCACAAAACCCCAAACCCTACACCCAAACCCCACCCCCCCACCCACACCCCATCCTAAAACACCATCCCCCCACACCACCCAAAACCACAACACACCCACACACCATCACACACACCCCCACACCCATCATTTCACACACCACACACACCCATACACCACAACACCCCTTCACACAAAACCCCACCATCACACAACCACACACCATCACAAAACAAAAACCACCCCACATCCAATCACCCCCACACACAACCCCATCCCACACACACATTTCCCGGTTCTTCCGGTCAAGTTTGGCGAAACGCTTTAAAGCGTTTTTCAAAGTAAAACACAGAGTTTGGGTAAAATGTGGTGTTTGTGAAGAATGTCACGAAAAAAAAAGGGGTGTGACACGAAAAAATACGCTGTGATTTAAAGGGAGAACGGTTGGAATCTTAAGCTTGGGAATGGGAAAGTACATCAGTTTTGGGGTTACCGGGGAGCAGCCCACAAAAGTTTTAAAAAGCTTAGAAAAGAAGTTTAAAGCAATGAAGAAATTTCCGGGTTTAGTTTTCCCCCGGTTTGGTTAAAAGTAGAGATGAAAATGCAAAAACAATAAAGGGAAGATGATGATGATGAATCCCAGAGTGTTGAAGAATGGACAGCACCAAGAAACTAACGGGAAAAACCCCGTTTTGATTTGCAAATGAACAGACAGCATAGGGTAGCAGACCATTTTAAAGGGAAAAAAACCTTTAAAAGGGTTCAGTGAGTTTAAAAGGAAAGACCCCATTGGACCTTTTTCCTAAACCAAAAATTTCCACGGTTTCTGTTTTTTTCCCAAAAATCTAAAAGGGAATTTACAATCCCAAAGATCTGGCTGAAGAAAAATTTGGATCTGAAAAATTTTAACTAGGGGGAAATTTCGATGGGAAAAGGGGGGACCTGACAAATGCGCAAATAAAGGGGAAATTTGGACGTCACTCATCGAAAAAAAGTCAGCAAAAATTGTAAAAAATGTTTTTTTAGCCCCCAAAAAGTCACAAAATTTAAGGCAATGGCCCTGTAACCTAGAAAAAAGGCACCAGTGGCACATAGCAGGATCATGTACTCATCATTCAATGAATTGAAAAGAAAAATTACGGGGATTTTTGGTATTTAATCAAAACCTCAAAAAATAAAAGGGGCCCAAAGTTTTGTAAAAAAAGAATTACGCAAACCTTCGCAAACGGACCGAAAAATAATGCATTTAAAAAAAGGGAAAACAAAGAAATTTAAAAAGAAAACTATCAAAAAAATAAATAACAAGCAGCACGAAAAGATTGAAAATTAACGAGAACCCCAAAACTCCCTTGTCAAAAATTTTTAAAACCCGTTTAAAATTTTCCCAGAAAAAACAGCCTCCCTTTATTTGATATATGCGTGACGAAAAAAAAACAAAAAAAGATAGGAATTGTGTAACAGTTTGAGGGATGGTACCCTGAGCTAAAAAGTACTAAAGAAGAAGAAATGATGAAAAAAATTTTGTCAATAAAAAACCCAGGGACTTCGGGCAGTCTTCCATAGGTTTGATGTTACATGACTCTGTTTTGGAGGGGATTGCCCCTGAGCGATTAGGAAGTTCTTAGGGATTTGCCATCAAGAAGAAAAAATTAAAAAAATTTAAAATGATGTCAAAAAAAAAATTTAAAAAAATAAAGGTGGGCCCCTTAAGTGTACAAAATTCACGGGGGTTTTTGAACAACTTAAAAAAGGGAAACAGCAAAAAAAAGAAATTTTCAGAAAATGAAAACAGGTCGTAAAGAAAAAAAAAATTTGGGGAAATTTCAAAGACCCAAAAATTAGTTATCAGCCACACCATTTACAAACCCGAAAAAAAAAATTGAAGCTAAAAAAAATTTTTCAAGGGTTTGGGTGGGGGTGAATTTTTCCAAACTTGACAATATCTTTTTCATCGACCACCCCCTTAAACCCCCCAAAACAGACGGCCCTTTTCCCGGGGGGACACCACCCATCCCTCAGCACGGGCTGGGGAAATACGGGCAGGTTTGCATGGGTCGACCCCTTTCACGCAGGGTTTTTGCGGGGAATTTCAAAAAAAAACAAAAAACCAGGGCCCAAAAATTCGGCAAAAAAAATTTGAAATACGAAAAAGGGAAATTGGAGGGCCCAGGCAAAAAGACAAAGAGAAGTACCTGAAAAAAAAAAACGACCAAATGCGTTCAAAAAAATTAAAAATTTTTAAGCAATGAAAGGACAGATACTGTGCCCTAAAAACAATCAGCAAATGCAAAAAAAATTTGGTTTGGGCCAATCCCAACGGAAAAAAATTCAGAACTCAAAAAAAATGTAAATGAGGGCCCTTTTCCCCAACGGGACAAAAAATGCACAATAAAAGATAACTGCTTGGGGGAAAGGATACGGACAAAAGGGGAGAAGACGCACACAGCTTGGGAGAAAGAAGACATGGGAATAACAGAAAACACGCCCGTGGATTTCAGAGGGGCCCTCAGGGTACAGACAACGTCAAAAAGGGAAAGGGAAACCCCAAAAAGGAGGGAAAGAGGGGCCGGGGAAAAAGTGTTGTGAAGGATGGCGAGCAACGGGTGGCACTACAAAAAATTTGAGGGGGAAGTAGGGCCAAGGGACGACAGAAAGGGGGGAAAGGGATGAACTGACGTGGAGCCCCAAAAGGTTACTCCCCCCTTTAGGGGGGAAAACAAAAACTGGAAAACCATTCAACACCTTTAAATGGAAAAATACAAAATAAAATGTTTTTAATCAAAGACGGCCCCAAAAGATATTAAAGATAACATATACTTTCTATAACGTACATTTATACAAATTTAATGGAAAACATGCAGATGAGGAAACCCCCCCCCCTTCCATTTTACACATACATGCACCCCCCCTCATGATACAGAAACTTTACCCCACACATAGGCCCTACCCACACTCACATACCCCATTATATACACGGCGATGCGACTCACTTCCCCAAACGCGCACAAAACATGCACGCGCCACGAAATTCAAAACACACACACCTATTTTGAGCCCAATACAAATAAAACCCTTGTGTTCCCAGAGGGACACTACGTTTTTCAAAAAAAAAAAAAATTTTGTTTTCCCAATTTTTGGGGATCAAAATTTTACTTAGCCCTGTGCCTTTCGAGGGGCCCGAAAATGATCTACATACTTTTTATAGTTTTAAACATGTCCAAGGGGGTTGAAAATATAAAAAGGATTTTGGTTAACACACACCCCACACACACACAACACACACACTCACACACCCACACCACCCCAAAACCACACCCCAAAAAAACACCTTCCTTACTTAAATTTTAACCAAAGAAAAGTCTTTTCCCCAGTTAAAGTCTTTTGAACACTTTTTAATCATTTAAATATTTTTATCTAATTTTTTTTTTTTTGGGGAAAACAATGGATAGGTTTGTAAAAGTTTTTAAAATTAATATTTTTAAAAATGAATACACTTTAAGGTTAAAAATTGTCTTTTGGATTATGAAAATTTTTTAATGGTTATAAATTTTTTTCCCGGGTTGTTTTCCTATCGTACACATTTAAAACAATGATAAAAGGGGAAAGGGCATTTCTATATTTGGGAGATATTAAAAGGGAAAAAAAGAAACAATTTACAATTCATTACAATGATATGCACATGGTTTGTTTACCCACATTGAAAAGATCTCTGTGTTCCAATGATATTTAACAATGAGTAAAACATGAGAATATTATCATGGAATATTAGAAGTATCTATGGAAAAGTGGATGGAATTAATGTAAACAAACTAAATGACGTACACATAAAAGACATGTTGATATTATACGATGTAATAATTTTACAAGAAACACATTTAGATAAAAAATCTGTAGAAAAAATAACTCTACCAGGATATATGTCAGTACACTACTGCAGACCAAAAAGAAATAGATCTGTCAGTGCTTCAGGAGGTATTTCAGTTTTCATTAAGGAAGATTATCGAAAAAGTATAAAATTTTTACCACAAAATAGTTCAGATATTGTGTGGATGCAAATGATGCAGGAAAACTCATCAAATTCATCAAACAAGAATATTTTCATAGGATGTGCATATATTCCACCTGAATTTTCTTCTTTTGGAAAAGCTCATACACAGAAAATATGGGAAATTTAGAACAAGACATAGAAAGTTTGTCTGAAAGAGGTCAGATAATACTGTGCGGAGATCTAAATGCGCGATCAGGAAGACTGACTGACTTTATAGAAATAGATCCAGAACCAAGTTACTACAATTTACCTGAAGAAAATGAATATGACCAATGTTATCAAAGGTGCTCAATGGATAGAATTGTACAAAAATATGGAAGACTTTTAGTTAATATTTGTACAGACAATCAATTATATATATTAAATGGCCGAACATTAGGAGATTTACAGGGTAGATTTACATGCTTTCAACCTCAAGGTTCTAGTGTTGTGGATTATTTTCATTTGTTCAAAATCATTATGAAAGAGGTGAAACATATGAAAGTTAGAGATTTAATGGAATACTCTGATCATTGTCCACTAGATTTAGATTATAGATATACCAGATATAGACAAAACACGTTTGCAGAGGTCTATAAAAATAGTAAGAGACACACAAGCAGAGTATTATTACTAAAGATTCACCACAACAAACACGTTTGTATGGGATACAAATTCCAAAGGACAATTTGAAAAGGCACTTCTACTACCAGCAATACAATCACACATAACACAAATAAAAACTGAAACAAATACAGTATTAAAACAAATAAAACAAAGTACAAAGCAGCCTGATTCCACAAACGTAGTAAATGAACATTCCAGACAACTGTCTGATATCTTTCTCAAAGTGGCACAATTAAGCTTGAGGACCAGAAAGTCAAAACCGGTAAGAAGAATTAAACACAATAAAAAATGGTTTGATTCGGAATGTAACAGTACAAGAAAAGAAGTAAAGTCTCTACTAAATAGAACCCCGTATAAACCTGAACTTCGAGAAAAATACTTTATGAAAAGAAAACAATATAATACTTAAATAAAAAAGAAAAAGAAAATCTTCAAAAATTCACTGGTATCACAGCTACATGATGCCATTGACGAAGATCCGAGTATATTGTGGAAAACTTTACAAAAATTAAAAGAAAGTGAAGATGATGGATTAAAACATCATAATCATATTAGTAGCAGTAAATGGACTGAACACTTAAAAATACTTATTGGTAAAGAACCGCAAATAGATCCAGACCACAAAAAGCAAGTACTAAGCAGGTTTAATGACTTAAAAGTATCTAATAACCCACTGCTAGATAAGCAAATTACAACTGAGGAAATTACAAAAACAATCAAAAAGTTGAAAATAACAAATCGCCTGGAAAGATGGAATCACAAACGAAATGATCAAATCAGTTTCATCTAATGTTATAGAGATAATGCGGAATATTTTCATTTAGTATTAGAAACGGGTATATATCCCTGTGACTGGAAAGTAGGAGTGAATGTCCCAATCTATAAGAACGGATGCATATACAACCCAGAAAACTACAGAGGAATACGTTGACAAACACTATTGGAAAACTTTTTTGTCAAATACTGAACATAGAATTTCTGAATATTTAGAAAATAACAATAGTTTTGTTAGAGAACAAGCTGGTTTCAGAAAAGCATGCAGAACAACGGACCATATCTTCCTACTTAACAATTTAATAGATAGTGTACTGAAAGTAAAAACTAAAAGACTTTATTGCTGCTTTGTAGATTTTCAGAAAGCGTTTGATAATGTGTGGCACGAGGGTCTTCTTATAAAGTTAAACGAAATAGGAATAACAGACAAAACTTTTAATGTAAAAGACCGAATTCCTTGTTTACTCTATGCTGATGACCTGGCATTGCTATCAACAACCAAGATAGGTCTTCAAACTAAACTGAATAAACTGCAAGAATACTGTTCTAATTGGGGTTTAAAGATAAACAAAACAAAAACAAAGGTAATAGTCTTTACGAGATCACCTCCTAAAATTCCAATTCATTTTAAATGTGGAGAGCATGTAATTGAAACGTAGAAACTTTATAAATATCTAGGTGTCGTTTTTCATCAGAACGGAAATTTTCAAGCAACACAAGAACATTTAGTAAAACAAAGCAACAAAGCAATTACGCCTTTATAAAGGGCAATTCATGGACAAAATTTTAAGACACTATAATAATACGTTTATTTGACTCACTGATAACCCCTGTTTTAACCTAGGACAGAAGTTTGGTTTCCTTTTTGTTTTAATGGGGATATAAGAATTTCATATTGATAAACTGTTCAAGGCATGCTTATCCAATCAGTTTTTGTATGAAAATTTTCATGTAAAATTTTGTAAACAAATGATAGGAGTTCATAAAAAAGCATTAGTACTACCCAACTTTGGGTGAATTAGGGAGATTTCCACTGACCCTTAAAATCATATGCCAAGTAATATCCTTTTGGATTCATTTGACAGAATCAAAACCAGACTCTTATATTAGAATAGTATACGATTATTTGTATCAGAAGAATACATACGATAAATGGATAAACACAGTGAAAAATATTCTGTAACAATTGGATTCAAACATGTCTGGAAGAACCAAAGCACTCTTAATGTTCATCGGTTGAGTTGTGCTGTTAGAAGAAAACTTGGGACATGTATAAAACATTTTGGATCTACCAAAAGAAAGAGTTTGCAAAACTAAATATTTTAATGATTTTGCTACCAAAAATTACAGATTGGAACCATACTTAGTAAACTATGAAAACAAAACTCATAAGAAGACATATTGTAAATTTCGCACAAGCTGTCACAATTTAATGATAGAGAAGGGAGACACCAAAATATATCCAGAAGAGGACAGAAAATGTAGACACTGTAACAAAATTGAAGATGAATTTAATTTACTTGATGGAATGCATTTTTTATGATGAACTCAGAAATAATTGGTTATAAAATCAAAACGAGAGACAAAGAACGCAAAAACTGTGTACATAAATTAAGTGACATAATCACAGTTGATATATATCAAGCGATATCATCAGTATGTTGTATGAGTGTTTTGAAAAAAGAGAGAAAGAGAAGTAGAATACAACATGTTTTTTAGTGTACATCACTTTTAGCCAAAATAGATAATTATAGTTGATGTTTTTGTTGTGTCAAATAAGTCTACATGACTTAATGGCAATAAAATATTCTGAATCTGAATCTGAATCTGAATCACACACACCATCACACCACCACACACCATCACACACACACACACACCATCACACACACACACACACCATCACAACACACACACCACACACACCGACTTCCTTCAGCTCACCCGTTCATCAGGGCATAGTTGCTCTGAGCCCACCCTCCTCTCCTCTCTCTCTCTCTAACCCACCACCACGCCACCCACACCATCACACACCCACACCATCACACACACACACACCATCACACACACACACACCCATCACACACACACACACACACACACCGACTTCCTTCAGCTCACCCGTTCATCAGGGCAAGTTGCCCTTGAGGCCCACCCTCACCTCTCTCTCTCTCTAACCCACAACACACCATACACACACCATCACACACACACACCATTTATACACACACCCACACCATCACACAACACACACACCCACACCCACACCATCACACCCACCCACACCCACACACACACCATCACACACGCACACCCCGACTTCCTTCAGCTCACCCGTTCATCAGGGCATAGTTGCCCTTGAGGCCCACGCCTTTGGCCCAGCGGCCCAGCTTCCTCTTGATACCCGAGAGACTGAGGGCCGCCGTCTGCATCCGCTCCTGAAACTTCTCCCACACCCGGGGTACCCCCAGCGTCACGTGAGGCTGCACCTCCCTCAGCGTGTCCACCAGAGTGCCCTGTGTCAGGCAGCATCCATCGGCCGTCGTCATCATTTTTGTTGTTATCGTTATTATCATCATCGTTATTATCGTTATCATCATCATCATCATCATTGTTAGTATCATCATCGTTATTATCGTTATCATCCATCATCATTATCCTTATCATCATCATCGTTATTATCGTTATCATCATCATCATTTCTATCGTTATCATCATCATCATCATCATTTTTTGTTGTTATCGTTATCATCATCATCATTATTATCGTTATCATTATATTATCCTCTTGAACGGGATTCAAACCCGGGTCGGCAGATCACGAGCGCAATGCGCATCACTCTAACCACCAGGCTATCCCGTCTCCCCTTGGCGTGGTGGTAGGACAAAATCTTAAAAACACATGCACACTAGCATCATGTTCAGACATCCTCCTCCATACTTGTCAGAATGCGGCTAACACAAAAGTTGGTAACAGGGAAAGGTGTTCCCACAGCCTGTTCGATTGTTGGGGAGCGAGGTGTCAGAGACCTCAGCTTCTCCAGGGGCCAGCATATTGAGGGCGGCGCCCATCTCCTCTACCTCCCTCGCTGCTTTACCTTCCCTGACTCTAAAGAAGGCAGGTACTCATTTACAGCTGGGTGAACTTGGGGACTGTACAGAAGGCAAGGCACGCAAACCGTCACCCATCCAAGCGGTGTTCACGCTCGATGCTGCTTAACCTCAGCTTGGGGAAAGCGAGTGCTCTGACCACCGAGCTATCCCGAGCTATCCCGCCTCTTCCATTCCATTCCACATTGCTTATAGCCCTACCCACCAGGAAAGCCCCATCAAGACTGTCACCTCATTCACAGTCAGTGGGAACTATCCTGTTCCCGGGGCTACCTTCCTGGTGGACACAAATGGTCACATACGGAAAACCTCACCATTGGCGAACCTCTGAGCTCTACAAGGAACAACAAAAACATCCAAATAAAGGCACGCACGCATCACAAATTCTTAAAAACCCACCCAAACACTGGCAATAGCTAAAACAGCCACAGACTCACCTGTGTAAAACCACATCAACCCGTGCGTGTGCCAGCATGCTGGCGCACGCGCGCACAAACGCGCGCACACACACAAGCCTACACACACACACACATACATACACACAGCGTGATGCGCTCGTGATCTGCTGACCCGGGTTCAATTCCCGTTCAAGTGGATTTTTCCTCTGGAGTTAACATCAGAGCCGACTCCACTCTCCCCAAAAGCCTTTCGGATGAGACTATAAACCGAGGTCCCGTGTGCGAACGCACGCAGAACATCTTGCGCACACGTTAAAACCCGTTCCGCTTTTCGAAAGAGTAGGCCATGGTGTGCTGGATGGAACGGATGACAAAATTTACAAAACTGCGTACACACGGGGACTGCATGAAAAGAAGCGCGTGAGTGCTTATTCCATTAATATCCTCTGAAATAAAAGAATAAACAATGAAAGGACACACACACACACACTCACACAAGCCTACACTATCAAAGCTCCCATCACTCACACACACACACACACACACACACACACACACACACACACACACCCCCACACGCGCGCGCGCACCCCCACGCGCACACACACACACACAAACACACACCGCACACACACACACGCACGCACACACACACACACACACACCGGGCACCTTCGCACACACACATGTCAAGGCAGAAACCAGCCTAACAGTGAAAGCCCAACCCCAGTACGCCAACAGGCAGCTCGAGGCGTGTGGCTCTGACCTTGAGGGCATCAGGCTGGGCGAAGTAGGTGGTGCCGCCAAAGCCCATCACCACAAACAGGTCCAGCATCTGGGCAGCGATGTGGCTCAGGGGCAGGTAACTCACGATGCTCACGTTGCCATAGGCCAGCGCCACCTGCCTGCTGGCTTCCTGCTGCAGCGCGCCTAGCGTCCACGTCAGCTGTCACACAACAACGACGATAGTACACTATTTTTTTTATATAATCACAATGGTGCGTTATTTCTTATTGCCACCACGATTATGTTACTTCTTATCACCACCTTGTTCCCTTATTTTTTATCATCGCAATGCTATGTTATTTCTTATTTTCATCACTGCATGAACCAAGTGATCTGAGAGGAACACACGCACACACACACACACACACACACACAACCCCACACACACACACACACACACACACACACACACGCACAACTTTAAATCTACCAGCATAACAAGATAGTTGACTCTGCAACGCTCAATTTGTCTGACACACTGCCTGAAAAATTCAAAGCAGAGTACCAATAATAATAATAATAATAATAATAATAACAACAATAAGTGGAATGTATATAGCGCTATATCTTGCAGAGACAAATCAAAGCGCTTGCACTCAACTCATTCTCACACAGTCATACAACCAGTAACAATTAATAATGACTCCTTAAAGAGTTCAGAGAGAAGTCATGTCTAGTCAGTGAGAAACCAAGTATGTAGCAAGGACACAAGTGATAAGTAGTCTCTACCAGTTCTGTGACCCAAGTGACCTATGGTTATAATGTGTCTTTCTTGTTTTCGTTCGCTTCCTTGGCTAGAGCTCCGAAGTTCACCAATGGTGTGATTTTGCGTATGCGACTGTTTTTTGCCTACCATGAAGGTAGCCGCACTACGACGTCGGGGATGTATGCTGGGTATGTTCGTGTTTCCGTGACCCACAAAACGCTGACATGAACGGTGGGATACTTTTAAACGAGCAAATTTGATCTTCTGCATGTGTATATAAACGAAGGGAATTAAGGCACTGGCAGGTCTGTGCTTGAAGCCGACTTGAATGATTGTAAAAATCCCCACCCTTAAATTGGACGCCAAGGAGGCACCGTGGTCGAGTGGTTTAGGCGGTCAACTCGTGATCCAGAGGTCGCGGGTTCGATCCCCGCTCGGCTCGGTGTTGTGTCCTTGGGAAAGACACTTTACTCCTATTTCCTCACTCCACCCAGGTGTACAAGTGGGTACCAGCTCTGCTGGGGAAGTATCTGGCGACAGACTAGCGTCCTGTCACAGGGGTGGTGAAAAACCATCAGTTCGCTTAACGCTACAGAAACCGGGATAAGCTCCGGCTCTATGGGCCTTCTGGCTCGAAAGAACATACTTTTACTACTTTACTAAATTGGACGCCAGCGAGATACGAACCTACGACTTCATGGACCTGTGGGATTGAAGTCGAAGGGTCTTAACGATTCTGCTATAGCGTCCGTCAATACAGGTTTGGTGTAGGTAGAGAAGAGGACAGACAGACGCACAAACACGGCAGGGCATACTCACGTTGTCATGACTCAGCATCACGCCCTTGGGGTTGCCCGTGGTACCAGACTGTCGACAAGAGCGAAACAACACACACAAAAATAATAACAATACACAAACAAACAGATCAAAAACAGGACAAAACACATTCTCAAATTGAAACAAAAACAGATAACAATTAAAAAATAAAATAAAAGCAGGAATCTAGGGGTTTTACATAAACACAATTTTAAATGTTCATATCTCACTGTTTCAGGTTTTTTTTACCCTTTCACTATTCACTGACTAGCAATCGGCTAGGTAAGGAAAACGCTTTCTGAATTTAAAAAAAACATAAAAGAGTATTTACACCTAAAAAAAGAGCTTGTGAAGACGGGTAAGGAGTTATTTTGGGTTGTGCGTGTTGCTTATTTTTTTTTATCTTTTTATACTTTTTATCGGGGATAATGGAATAACCACTTATTTCTTTTTTACACCCAGTCCCCGTGTGTATGCGGTTTTTGTAAATTGCATCTGGCAACATGGCTTACTTTCGAAAAGCAAAAACCCATTTAAGTTGCGCAAGATGTTTGCATGCCCCTTTGCACAGGGGGGTCGGTTTAAAGTCTCATCCGAATGCTTTTTGGGGGAAAAGGGTCTGACTGATGTTAAATCCCAAAAAAATATCCCCCCTTTACGGGAATCGAACCCCGGGTCTGTTTTTCCAGCGCAAGTTCTAAAACGATATCCCGTCCCCCCCCCCCCCATGTGCATGTGTTGCGGCGTGCGCCGCGCCCCCGCGCGAAAAGGTGTGTGTGTCTCCCACCGTGTAGATGAAGCAGACTTTTTGGTGGGTGGGGGTTGAACGATCCCCCCAGCTCACGTCCGGCACTCCCTGCCCTTCCATGAACTTTCCCGCAACACCGGCCCACGCAAACCAACATACAGTGTCCAGTCACTCACACACACCAAGGGGCATTTCAAAGCCCTGAAGACACGCCGTTTCCCCCTACCTACAGCTTCCTCCTTTTCACACTCCACCGTGTCTGTAGAGATAGGGGAAAAAACCCACTCAAACTAACCCCCTCTGTTTTCCAAAAAAGGCACTTTTGGCCGATTCGGCTTTTGCCTATCGAAAAAAAACTTGATAGTTTTAATAAAAAATAAGGTTTACCTTGATCGGCTTTTTCCCATCTCTTACTAAAACTGAAAGTAATACAATTTTTTTTTTGATGGGTAAACATAAATTTTTGGGGAATTTATGCAAAAATATCTTATCAAGAAATTGTCAAGAACTTATTTTTAAAATTGTCAAGAACTTTTTTTAAAAACTTTTCAAGAACTTATCAGAACTTGCAAGAACTTTTTTAACAACTTTTCAGAACTTTATCAAAAAATTATCAAAACTTATCAGAATTGTCAAGAACTTATTAAAACTTACAACAACTTATAAGAACTTTCCAAAAATTTTAACAAAAACGAATCCAAAAAATTACA
>CM054139.1:6997385-7006585 GCA_028751875.1 Rapana venosa | reverse complement strand
CCAGGTTCATTTCCCTTCAAGGAATTTCCCCGGGTTAACTCCCTCCCCTTCCCCAAAAGTCCTTCGATAAGTCTATAAACCGAGGCCCCGTGTGCAAACGCACGCAGAACATCTTGCTCACACTGTAAATCCTGTTCCGCATTTCGTAAGAGTAGGCCATTGTGTGCCGGTGGGAACAGATGACAGATTTGACAAAACCGCATACACACGGGGACTGGATGTAAAAACGCAAATAAGTGCTTATTCCAGTATCCTCGATATAAAAGAATTTTGTTTAAACCTCTCCCTCTCTCTCTCTCTCTCTCTCCTCTCTCTCTCTCATCTCCTCTCTCTCTCTCTCTCTCTCTCCCCCCCCTTTCTCTCTCTCTTTGTCCCTCTCTCTCCCTCTCTCTCTCCCCCTCTCTCTCCCATCTCTCTCTCTGTCCCTCTCTCTCCCCCTCTCTCTCTCTCCCTCTCTCCCTCTCTCTCTCCCTCCCCCTGTCCTCCCTCTCCCCCCTCTCTCCCTCTCCTGCTCCCTCTCCCCCCCTCTCTCTCCCCCTCTCTCCTTAAAAATCGAAATCGAAATCTCCCACTCTCTTCTCCCTCTCTCTGTCTCCCCCCCCCCCCCCTCTCTCTCTCCCCTCTCTCTCTCTCGCGTTTACTTGGTCTTGTTTTTTTCATTTGCTTTGTTTATTTTGTTGAAATTTCATTGGTCTCTAGATTTATCAAATATTTGAATGGCGATTTGAATGGGTTCATGTCATTGTATCCCACATTAACTTGTTTACCACTTTATTTATTTTTGTGTTTTGTTTCATTCTTTCCCCATGAGGGCCTGGTGTAAAAAGCCCATGGCTTCCATTTTCCCTCATTAAAATTTCGGTGTCGAGTTCTCTCTCTCCCCCCCCTCTCTCCCCCCCCTCACCCTCCCTCCCCCCCTCCCTCCCCACACTCTCTCCCCTCTCTCCCTCTCTTTCCACTCTTCCTCTCTCTCTTTCCCCCTCCTCTTTCCCTCCCCTCTCCTCCCTCTCTCTGTCTCTCTCTCTTCTCCTCTCTCTTTCCCCCCTCTCTCTCTCCCCCTCTCTCTCTCCCTCTCTTACCCTCCCCTTTTCTCTCTGTCTCCCTCTCTCTGTCTCATCTCTCTCTCCCTCCTCTCCCCCTCTCTTCCCCCCCTCTCTCTCTCCCTCTCTCTATCTCACCTCTCTCTTTTTCCCCCTCCTCTCCCCTTCTGTCCCCCCCCTCTCTCTCTCTCTCCTCCCTCTCTTTTTCCCTCCCTCTCTCTCCCCTTTCCTCCCCTCTCTCTCTCTCTCTCCCCTCCCTCTCTCCCCCTCCTCTCCCTCTTTTCTCTCTCCTCTCTCTGTCTCTCTCTCTCTCTCCTCTCTTCTCTGTCTCTGTCTCTCTCTCTCTCTCACTCTCTCTCTCTCTCGTCTCTCTACTCTTCCTCTTCTCTCTCTCTCTTCTCCATATTGACTTATTCCTGACCCTTATTCCCCCTACTGTCAGTGTGTTTCAGTGTTGTCTACATGTGTTTACATTATTGGGCAGATTGTTTCTCTCTGGAGTTAATTTCCTCAGGCCATGTATTGTTGTCGTGACATGTGTTTGCTTTCTGCTTTTTTTTCCCCAACGGGCTGCATGTTTAACAAACAAAAAAAAAAGTAGTTACGTTTATCTATAACACTCTATAGCGCATGTGTGTGGTTGGTGTTGTGTTGTGTTGTGTGTGTGTGTGTTGTGTGTGTGCGTCGCGCGCGTGTGTGTGTGTGTGGTGCTCGATTTTACGTCTGTTCACTAGAGTGACATTAGAACGAAGAGGTGGGGAAGGGGCATGATGATATGAGGGCTTAAAAAAAAGATGCATGAATTGTAGTTATGATACATTAAAAGAACTGATTCCAAACCATAAAACAATAAAATAATACTGCAACAAAACATGCAAAAGAAAACGGAAATAGAAACACCAACACAAACAATTAAAACTACCTCTAAACTTGGCGAAAATTAACAACTACCAACTACGTGTAAAAGCTGCCACAATAAAGCACGATGATATCGCGACAGTAAAGGTGTTACAATTTCCCACGGTCGTAACTTACACAAAAGTGAAAACTGGAGATGGCACAGAACACAATTCTATCTCAACACACTAACTTTGGATAGGAGAAAACTTTCGTGCAGAGACTTAACTTTGAAATGTTGGTAGGAACTATTTTTAAAACCTGGACACTGATATCAAACATGAAACATTGGACAGTGTTTTCCACGCGCATTGCCTTAGTATATTCTTACAAAAACATGTTCGAAAAAG
Source organism: Rapana venosa (assembly GCA_028751875.1). Classification (NCBI taxonomy): domain Eukaryota; kingdom Metazoa; phylum Mollusca; class Gastropoda; order Neogastropoda; family Muricidae; genus Rapana; species Rapana venosa. Next base: position 7,004,298 of record CM054139.1, on the reverse strand, counting down.
GCTTTAATATTCAGTCTATGGATTAAAGAAACATTTTATTCTAGTACAAAGGATTTTCGAAAGCCGTAGCTGAGTACAAAGAATGTTGTCAATCTCCAGACAGAACAAGTAGTCTGGGTATAAGCCAGCCTTCTTGCTTGCGTTCTGTTTGACATGTTACCAGCAAACAATGGAAGCAAAGCAAACCTTGATGAAGAGAAAAGGAATTCTAAAAAGAGATGAGCAAGTGTGTGTTGTGTGTGAGTGGTGTGTTTGATGTGTGTGTTTAGTGCGTGCGCGTGTGTAGTGTGGGTGTGAGTTTGTGTGGGTGATAGTGCATAGTGTGTGATCTTTCTTATAATATAACGTCTGATCACTCAAGGTGATATTAACCAAAGATAAAGTGTTACAATATATAGAGAACGTGTGTGTGTCTGTGTTGGTGTGCGTGTGTGTTGGCATCGTGCGGCGCGTGGCGCGTGTGCGTGTGTGTTTGTGTGTGTTGTGTGTGGTGTATTACTATTAATGATCTGTGCACCAGAGATAAAAGAAAAAGAAATACAAAGAAATTATGGGAGGGACGGGGGGTGAGTTGGGGAGGGAGGGGCAGGCATGAACAGCTTAAACTGCAGCAAGAACAATTACAAAAGTTTGCCAACAGGGCTCTAACCAAACAACTAACTAACTCAAACATAACCACATTATCGGCCAATAATTGTTCAATGACATATTTGAAATCTTATCTACAACTGTACTAGAAAAATATGGTGGAAGTAGTTCACAATGAAGAATGACATGCTTCGGTGATAAGTTCGAAACGCACATAATGAGTTATCTGTTTACAAAATTTAGTCCTAAATGCATCCAATCTGAACCCTGTAGAATCCTACATCCCACCATCTGGTGGTGTGTGTTGTGTGTGTGTGTGTGAGTGGTGGTGTGGTGTGTATTGTGTGTGTGATGTGTGTGTGGTGTGCAAGCGCGCGGAATGAAGCATGTGTGCAGTGTCCTGCACGCACATCACGAACGAACTTCCTACACACTGGAAACAGTGAAGAGAGAGAGAGAAGACGAGAGAGAGAGAGAGAGAGAGAGAGAGAGAGGAGAGAGAGAGAGAGAGAGAGAGAGAATGACAATGACAAATCTTTTTAATTTGAAGGATGTTATAATGTTGTGTGCCCGCGTCGTGCGCGCGCGCGTGTGTGTTGTGTGTATGAGAGAGAAACTGAGAGAGAGAGAAACAGATAGAGAGACTGAGAAAGAGACTGAGAGAGAGAGAGAAACTGAGAGAGAGACTAGAGAGAGACAGAGAAACTGAGAGAGAGACTGAGATAGAGACTGAAAGAGAGAAACTGAGAGAGAGAAACAGAGAGAGAGAGAAACTGAAAGAGAGAGATAATGACAATGACAAATTCTTTTATTTGAGGATAAGAGATAATGTGTGTGTGTGCGCGCGCGAGCGGGCGCGCATGTGTATGTGCTTGTGTGTGTATGTGTGTGATGAAGAGAGAGAGAGAGAGAGAAGAGAGAGAGAAACTGAAGAGAGAAACTAGAATGAGAGAAACAGAGAGAGAGAGAGACTGAGAGAGAGAAACTTTATTTATTTATTTATTTTTATATCGAGGATAATGGAATAAGCACCTATGTGCTTTTTTACATCTAGTCCCCAAGAGTATGCGGTTTTGTAAATTCTGTCATCTGTTCCCACCGGCACACAATGGCCTACTCTTACGAAAAGCGGAACAGGATTTAACGTGTGCGTAAGATGTTCTGCGTGTGTTCGCACACGGGGCCTCGGTTTATAGTCTCATCCGAAGGAGAGAGACAGAGAAACTGAGAGAGAGAGAGAGAGAGAGAGAGAGAGAGAGAGAGACTGAGAGAGAGAGAGAAACTGAGAGAGAGAGAGACTGAGGAGAGGGGAGAGAGAGAGACTGAGAGAGAGAGAGAAACTGAGAGAGAGAGAGAGGAGAGAGAGAGACTGAGAGAGAGAGAGACAGAGAGAGAGAGAAACTGAGAGAGAGAGAAAATGAGAGAGAGAGAAACTGAGAGAGAGAGAAACTGAGAGAGAGAGAAACTGAGAGAGAGAAACAGAGAGCGAGAGAAGAGAAGAGAGAGAGAGAGAGAGAAACTGAGAGACAGAGAAATTGAGAGAGAGAGAAACTGAGAGAGAGAGAAACTGAGAGAGAGAGAAACTGAGAGACAGAGAAACTGAGAGACAGAGAAAACTGAGAGACAGAGAAACTGAGAGAGAGAGAAACTGAGAGAGAGAGAAACTGAGAGAGAGAGAAACTGAGAGAGAGAGAGAGAAACTGAGAGAGAGAGAAACTGAGAGAGAGAGACAGAGAAGAGAGAGAAACTGAGAAAAGAAACTGAGAGAGAGAGAGAGAAACTGAGAGAGAGAGAGAGAAACTGAGAGAAAAGAGAGAGAGAAACTGAGAGAGAGACAATGACAATGACAAATTCTTTTATTTCGAGGATAATGAATAAGCACACATGTACTTTTTTACATCCAGTCCCGCCGTTAGGGATACATCTTAATAATAATAACCCAATACTTAATAAGTCTCGCAATAAAAAAAAGGGAAATAAGAGAGAGAAACTGAGAGAGAGAGAGAGAAACTGAGAGAGAGAGAAAAGAGAGAGAGAGAAACTGAGAGAGAGAGACAGAGAGAGAGAGAGAGAGAAACTGAGAAAGAGAAACTGAGAGAGAAGAGAGAGAAACTGAGAGAGAGAGAGAGAAACTAAAGAGAGAGAGACAGAGAGAGAGAGAGAAACTGAGAAAGAGAAACTGAGAGAGAGAGAGAGAAACTGAGAGAGAGAGAGAGAGAAACTGAAGAGAGAGACAGAGAGAGAGAGAGAGAGAAACTGAGAAAGAGAAACTGAGAGAGAGAGAGAGAAAACTGAGAGAGAGAGAGAGAAACTGAGAGAGGGGACAGAGAGAGAGAGAGAAACTGAGAAAGAGAAACTGAGAGAGAGAGAGAGAAACTGAGAGAGAGAGAGAAACAGAGAGAAGAGAAGACAGAGACAGAGAGAGAAACCGAGAAAGAGAAACTGAGAGAGAGAGAGAGAGAAACTGAGAGAGAGAGAGAAACTGAGAGAGTGACAATGACAATGATAAAGGTTTATTGTGATAAGGGAGATGCTCATTCACAAGGGGACAGAGAGAGGGGGACTGGGCACAAAACATAGAAGATCTTACACCAGAACTCCATTGATCACAGTCCCAATAGAAGATCTTACACCAGAACTCCATTGATCACAGCCCCAATAGAAGATCTTACACCAGAACTCCATTGATCACAGCCCCAATAGAAGATCTTACACCAGAAAATCCACTGATTACAGGGCCCCCAAAAAAGATCTTACACCAAACCCCCATTAACCCCAGCCCAATAGAAGGGTCTTACCCGAAATCCCTTTATTTCAAAACCCAAAAAACATCAAGGCATGGAATTTCCTTTCCAGGGTTACAGGACCCAAACCCAAATTCCCCAATTTTTTTTTTTTTTTTTTACATAAAAATTTTGGGAAAGGTTTTTTTGGGAAAAAGGGGGAGTTTCCACGAAAAAAGCGCAAAAATGTAAATCCCATCGAGGAAAAAAAGGGGGGGAAACAGACCACAGGTTTCCAAAACCTCCTTCTTCCCCTGCTGTCATGGCTTGGCAGCCGGTGTAACAACATTGGGAACAAATGACCCCTTTAGGTTTCATGCCCGCGTAAAAACTCTCTCTTTTCTCTCCACTGTCTCTCTCTCTTTTCACTCCCCACTCTCTCTCTCTCTCTTTTCCCCCTCTCCCTCCCCCTCCTCTCTCCCCCCCCCCCCTCCTCCTCTCTCTCTCCCCTCTCCTCTCTCTCACCCCTCTCTCTCTCCCCTCTCCTCTCCCCTCTCTCCCCCCCTCTCCCCTCTCCCTCCTCCTTCTTTCTCTCTCTTTCCACACACCCACAACCTCCCTCCTCTCTCTCTCTCTCCTCTCCCCTCCCAATCCCCCTCGTCTCCTCTCCGCTCTCCCCTTTTCTCCCCCTTCCCCCTTTTCCTCACCCCTCCTCGCCTTCCCCCCTCTCCCCTCTCTCTTTCCCCCCCCCTTCCCCCTCCTTTTCTCTCCCCTCCTCCCCCTCTCTCTCTCTCTCTCCCCAACCTTTTTCCTCTCCCTCCTCTCCCCTCCTCTCCTCTCCTCTCCTCTCCTCACCCCCCTCCTCGCTCCTCTCCCCTTCTCCTCTCCTCCTCCCCCCCTCTTTCCCCTTTTCTCTCTCCCCTCCTCTCTCCCCTCTCCTCTCCTCTTCCCCTCCCCCTCTCCTTCCCCCCTCTCCCCTTTTCCCCCTCCCTCTCTCTCTCTCTCTCCTCTTCCCTCCCTCTCCTCCCCCCCCTCTCCTTCCTCATTCCCCCCTTTTCCTCTCTCCCCTCTCTCTCTTCCTCTCACAATTTTCTTCGTTTCCTTTTCCCCTCTCTCCTTCCCTTTTCTCCTCCTCCGTCTCCCTCCTTCTCCTCTCCCCTTCCCCCCCCCTCTCTCCCTCTCCCCCCTTCCCTCCTAACCCCTCCCCTTTTCCCCTCTTCTCTCTCCTCTCTCCCTCTCGCCCCTTTTTCTCTTTCCCATCTCTCTCTTCTTCCTCTCTTTTTTCCCTCTCTTTCTCTTCTCCTCTCCCTCTCTTCTCTCCCCTCCCCCTCTCTTCCCCCAACCCCTCCCTCCCTTTTTCCAATTTTTCTTCTCCCTTTCCCATCTCCCCTCTCTCTCTTTCTCTCTCTCCCATTCTCCTTCCCCTTTCCTAAAAATTCCTCTTCTTTTCTCCTCATCTCCCCTTAATCCTCCTCCCATCTCCTCTTTCTTCTAAACCCCTTCTCTCCCTCTTTCCCCTTTTTTCCTTCTCCTATCTCTCCTCTCTCCTTCCCTTTTTCCTCTCCCCCTTTTTTCCTTTCTCCTCCTCTCCCCTCCCTTCTCTCTCCCCTTTAAAAAAAAATCCCCACCCTCTCCTCTTTTTCTCTCTTTTTTTCCCTTCCCTCTCTCTTCTTTCTTTCCCCTTTTTCCCCCCCTTTTATTCCCAAATTGGGAATCCCCCCTCCCTTTTTCACCCTCTTTTCTCTCCCCCTCTTTTCTATTCCCCCTCCTCTCCCCCCTTTTAAACCCCCCCCTCCCCCCTCTCTTTCCATCTCTCCCCCTATTTTTTTTTCCCTACCCTTGATCTCTCCTCTCCTCTCCCCCACTTCCCCCACCTCCCCCCCCCCCCCCACCCCCCTCTCCTCGCCTTTTACCCCTCTCCCCCCCTCCCCTCTCCTTTTCCTTTTCCCCTCCCTCCCCCTCTCTCTCTCTCTTTTCGTCTCCCCCCTTTCTCTTCTCTCTCCTCCCCCTCCTCTCCTTTCCCCCTCCTCAACCTCCCCCCTCTCTCTCTCTCTTTCCCCTCCCCTCCTCCCACCCTTTCCCCTCCTCCTCTCCCTCCCCTCTCTCTCTCTTTCCTCATCTCTCTCTCCCCCTCTCTCTCTCCTCTCTCTCTCTCTCCCCACCACTCCTCTCCTCCTCTCTCTCCTCCTCTCCTCCTCTCCCTCTCTCTCTCTTCCACACACTCTCTATCTCTCTCTCCTCTCCCTCTCTCTCTTCCTCCTCTCTTCTCTCTCTCTCTCTCTCTCTCTCTCTCTCCTTCCCTCTCTCTCATCTCTCCTTCGTTCTCTCCTCCTCTCACTCTATCTCCTCTTCTCCTCAACTCGTCTCTCTCTCTTCTCATCTCTCTTCTCTCTCTCCCTCCTTCTCTCTCTCTCGCACTCTCTCTCCTTCCCTCCTCTCCTCTTCTCTCTCGTTCTCCTCCCCTCCTCTCTCTCTCTCCCTCTCCTCTCTCTCTCACTTCTCTCTCTCTCTCTCTATCTCACTCTCTCTCTCTCTCTCTCTCTCTCTCCTCACTCTCTCTCTCTCTCTCTCTCTCTCACTCTCTCTCTCTCTCTTTCTCTCTCTCTCCTCTCCTCTCTTTCCCTCTCTCTCTCTCTATCTCTCTCTCTCCTTCTCCTCCTCCTCTCCTCTCCTCTCCTCATGCCCTTTCTCTTGTCCAATTCAATAGGTTTTATCGTGGATGTTGTTCTTATTGCAGTTAGAGATGAGATCATTAGTATTATTATAAGTTTGATAGTCCAGTTGATTATGAGCTTTTGATTTGTGTATTGTATATGGGTTTACTTGTTTGAATAATTGTTTCTTTATTATTATTTTTCTATTTTTGATTGAATGTGTTTTTCCCCTTCCCCTTTGATACTCCACCCCCACCCCCCATCCTTTCCAATGCTTTTCTGTTATCATCGTTATGTTGTTGTCTCATGGTGATGGGGATTATTTGTTATATTGTTGTCTCATGGTGATGGGTGATTGTTGTTATTATTGTATCTCTATTATGATTATCATTATCATTGACTTATTTGACTGATTTTGCTTGCTTGATAGTTATTGTGTGAATATATTATATTTAAAACACGCTATTTGAAGAGTATGAGCACATATGAGCACACGTTTGCTGGGCGGAGGAGGAGAGGAGGGAGGTCATTGCAGGCAATATTGTCAGTAATGACGCAATGAATGCCTAGTATTTTTCTAACGTTTTGTTCCTGTACCTTTTTATTTTCTAAAGTAAGAACATGACAGAATGGATGATATAGTAGGTGAAGTAATTTGTCTTGACGTTTTATGATTTTATTACTTTTTTAAATTCTTAAAACATTCTTTACGTAAGTGCGTGTGTGTGTATGCGTGCGCGTATGCGTGTGTAAATATATGTGTGTAATTTGTATTTTCCAATGTATTTCTGATCGATTTTCCTCTTTTTACTGGTTCAATTTATTGGTAAAGGCTGCAGTAATGTAGCATTTCAGTATTATCATTAAGAAATTTGTTCCTAGATAGATGGCTTGATGAAAAAGAGCAAATGCATTGCTTATTCAATGTACCATCTGGAAATAAAATTT